>VZSG01001016.1:124471-138003 GCA_013398315.1 Nothoprocta pentlandii
CCTAGGAATTGAAATGTAGCAAATCAAACTTCTGTTTTACAAAAATGGGCAGGCATATCTATAATTACATTTCCTCCCCATGGTAAAGTCTTTTGTCTGAAGCCTTTTCATCGAAATGAAGAATATTACATAATTCGTATGCATTGGAATTATTTTATTTTTCCAACAATATTTAATTTGTTGCCTAAGCAATGATAGGCCTATATATAACTGATGTATATATAAAAGATTGAATAGTATGAATTATGAAAAACATATAACAGATTAACAGATTAATGAAATGTCTACTGCCTGCAAATTATTTAGGTGCAATATTTGCAAGCTCTTAGAATCATTCATTACATTCCTATTTAGCAGAGCTTGCACATAGTCATTTCTGAATAAAACACTATCTGATTTTATGTCCTTATGTCTGAGTTTTAATTTAAAAAGAGAGGAATCACAGAAGTAATCTTTCTGCAATGTAGAAAGTAGAAAATTTTTGGTAACACAATTTAACAAATCATACTTTTATGGTAGGAAAGGAAGCACAAATGCACAGATAAGAGCCACATCTGCCTCAAAACCCAGCTACAGTGTTTTTGGTGAACAAACTTGTTACAAGAGTCATATGTTTTGAATTCCTATTTTTGAGCAGCCTGGAATAGATTTTACCTGACTATTCATACAAAGATGAATAGTCATTTTATGAAGAGTCACATAAAGGAACGACGGGTTAAAGAAAAGCATAACTTTGCTAGTTGTATAGCTTTGGAGGGCTACTAAGCATTTAGAAGAAGTACTAAAACTACTAATCGTTTTCAAACCCAAATGATGAAATCCTTGAAAGATTAACTTCATGATGAGGCATTCATTGACATATCTTTAAATCTTCTCATATTTGTATGGCCTGGCTCTTTTCCTAAATGTTTGAACCATTCTGTTTAGAGTGTGTTATATATGCCTAATAATTCCTTCCTTCCAATACAGTTTTATGTTCATGATATACCTTAAAAATGTGTTTACAATTCAATATTTTTCCACTAGCAAATTGAAGGGATGAATTAAAATAAATCATCTTCTTGAGTGGGGCACTGGATATACATTTTTTACTTCATGGTTCACTGTAATGCATTAATTCCATCTCTAATACTCTATATCTTTGCTTTGAATATAAAATCTGTATCATTTAACTATACTGTTTTTTATGAATTTCTTTTCTTTATTGGCATATATAGAAAAGATATGGTATTTAGACAGATAATGGTAGACTGTCTGCAGGCAGAATCTGAAGGTTATGGGATGAATTACTGAGTGTAGGCACCGTGTGAAGAGCTCATTAAAAATATAACTCTGAATCCACCATCTTGGATAGCTCTGCTGTCTTCTCTGTAGGTCCTTTATTTTTACAGCCTCTTTCTTTTATGAATTTTATTTTCTTACAATTGTAATGCATAATTTAGACTCCCACTCTAAGTTATTTCCATTTCATAATATTTCATTAAACTTTATTTGTGTGTCATTAAACTCATACTCTCTCCACTTTCACGCTGTAGTTATCTTGTCATCATAAATCCTCTGTTAATAGGATTTTGTTTCTGAAGCAACAATGAGAAGAACTGGAAAAAAAAAAATTAACAAATGATTGTTAAGAGCAGAAACTCTGCCAGTGGGCTGGAAAAATTAGATAAGCATTTTTCTTCATCTACAGAGAAATATATTAACAATTTATGAGCTATCTCTTCAAATAATCTAATTGGATTAGTGGAATATGGACAATAAGTCTGTAATATTGTCTCTGAGGAAGCATCTCCTATGTTGTTTTCATTATTCTACTCATATTTAAGATTCTGGTACAGTAATAGAATAGGGAAGTTGAGTTGGAAAAAACAGTTCTTTTTCTCTTTTAATTTTAATTAAGGCCTTTTAAAGAGATGCTACTTACCTTATATAACTAAATTAGACTTCTTCTCGGGTATTTTCTAAGCCATATTCAACTTCATTAATCTATAATCTCTTTTTTTCATATTTTTCTTGCTTAAAAATATATGCTTTTATTTTATATTCTTCCCAGAATATATTTGAAAGTACTAGATCAGCATTGAATATTAATTAAAATAATTTAAAATATAATTTAAAGATTGAATCAGGGTCTTATAATTTTACAAAAAAAAAAAGTATGGAATAAAATTTGCATGGTATGGCAATCTTCCATACTGACTTGTGATTTTGTGATTAACCATCATGCTTTTGGTTTTCAGATGATCTTTCAAGCAAGGGAAATTTTTTTTTTATATAATGATTCTTTCAAATTGAACTTATTTGTATCTCTGTACGACAAATTTTAATTAAACACAATTTCTTGATCTATGAAGACAGGTCATTAGATGAAAATCTATTAGCTTATTGATGGGATTTGTCTTAGATACTGCGAAGGGGATTTTCTTTTTTAACTTTTTTTTTCCTTACCTAGTGGTGCTTTCTGTAAGGAGAATTGAAGAATTGTACATGCGTGTATATTTTGCAAACATATTTTTGCATATATGCATTTATAATTTATATGTATGTGCATACATATACATACATATAATATATATGTGTGTGTGTATATATACATACATATACATATACATATATATGTGTATAAAAAATGAGAGAATTAAAATAATAAAATCCCATTTGAAATTTAATCTAAAACATTGCAAGATGCAAGGACGCTCTGAGATAAATTCAGGAAATTAATATAGATAAAAACCTAATGCTGGTCCACGGTCTTCACAAAAACTGCTTGCCAGAACTTGTCATTGAGTTTATACCTTTCTGTCAGTTTGTAAAAAAAATCAATTTACAAATATCAGGGTTATCTTGAATACAACAAGACAAAACACAAATCTTAAATATTTTGTTCCTCTAAGCTATTACACTCCTTTAAGATGACCCCATACAAAATTTGCCTGTTTAAAAAAACCAAAAACTCACTTATGAAAATGTCTTTCCAGAATGTATTTTGGAGACTGGGGGAGTTATTTCTTTTTGGTCACTAATTAGTCTTATTAGGATATAATCATCTTTTGGCCTGAGAAACTGAGTAGACTCTAAATATTATCTCATCTTGGTGTAACTGACACAATGTGAAACACCTTTGATTTCTTTGTAGAGCATTTTGCATCACTTTTTCAGATATCCTCTTCTCAACTTCATACTCTTACTAAGAGATACTGTCTTCTCACACTTATGTGTTCATGTCAGGAACTGTTGCCATCCAAGGGAAGCTCATGTCTCCACTGTGACTGAGCAAAAGAGCAAAGCTGCCAAGAACATGAACTGCCAAGAACATGAACTGTCAGACGCCAGTGAGTTGGGCAGAGACTGGACTCATCAATTCACACTGATAGATCTGGAAGCAATGAACAGGGTCAGTGGTTGGGTGTAGAAATGTATTTGGAAGAGCATGGCTATTAGGAGTGAGAACAATGAACCAACCATATGAGAAACGTAGCTTTACAGAGCACACAGCTCTGTAACAAAGGATGTCGGAAGCACTGGCGAGTCCATGAACGCCTTGTCTCTTGTTGACTGTATCGACCTTGACCTGCTCAGAGCCTGTCCTTGAGATAAGGAAGTTGGATGAAGAAGTTTCAAACTGGAAGCACCACAAAGACGAAAGGAGCAGAAGCTGTACCGGAGCTGTGCAGGCTGGTGCCACAGCACAGTCATGTACTCCTTCCCTAAGGGTGTAAAAAACAGAGCCTAGCACTGGTGAGTTGAGCAGGGATAAGGACAGTGCCTGAACAACTCCTCCAGATGGACCATCAGGTGATTATCCCTCTCCTCCCCTTAACCTGGACTGCTGGGCTATGGAAACTCCTTGCGAGGTTGACACTCCCTTGTACACACAGGGCAAAGTAACGCTATAGCATTCTATTTCATTTCATCATTTCATTTCATTTCATTTCATTTCATTTCATTTCATTTCATTTCATTTCATTTCATTTCATTTCATTTCATTTCACTTCATTTCATTTCATTTCATTGGCCAGCAATAGGACGAGGGGTAATGGCCATAAGCTGGAGCACAGGAAGTTCCGTCTCCAGGTGAGGAGGAACTTTTTTACTGTGAGGGTGTCAGAGCCCTGGCACAGGCTGCCCAAGGAGGCTGTGGAGTCTCCTTCTCTGGAGGTCTTCAAAACCTGCCTGGATGCCACCCTGTGCCACATGCTCTAGGTGTGCCTGTTTGAGCGGGAAGGTTGGACTAGATGATCTCTAGAGGTCCCTTCCAACTTTGAATATTCTGTGATTCTGTGATTCTGCAATTCTGTGATTTCATTTCATTTCATTTCATTTCATTTCATTTCATTTCATTTTTTTAATTTTAATTTATTTTACTTTATCTTATCTTTCTTTTCCTTCTCTCTGGGACACACACCGTATTCCACTTGGTTGCACTAATTACTAATTTCTGTTTATTAATTGCCAGTTGATTTGAAGTTGTGCCAGTTAATGGTGGATATTATTACCACAAAGATCTTGTGTGTGCAAATAAAATAAACTAACTAAAGCCCAGTGGTTGTAGTCCCTCTGGATTATTTTACCGTCTCCTTTAGCATGACTCCCAGCATGATAACCCCTTGTCAGAGCTCAACACATTCCATTTCTCTCACATAAACAACAACTCTGCCATCATGCTGCCTTCCTGCCCTGCCCTTCTTGAAAAGCCACTAGCCTTTCACGGCAGCATTCCAGTCACGTAAGCTATCCCAGCAAGTCTCTGTGACTGCAATAAGATCATGGCCCTGCAACAGCACACAGATCTCCAGTTCCTCCTGTTTGTTTCCCATGCTGAGCGCTTCGGTGTACGGACATTTCAGAAAGGTATTCAAGCAATCAGGTTTCCTAGGATGGGTGCTAGAGCAGCCCTCATAGTCACGTCCCATACGCACTACCCCAGACGCCTGCACCCATGGGAGGCATCATGGCTTGAGCCACATTTTGCTGACTTCATTGTATTTAATGCCTCTTTTTTTTTTTTTTTCTATAACCTCTTCTATCACTGTCTCTGTAACTTCTCTGAACTTTAAGAGAAACTATAGCTTCCTGAGACACAATGAAATTGTGGCTTCAGGCGTTTTGGAACATTGCACTTCAAAAAGATTTTCTCAGAAGTCCTCTTCCATTTATTTCTCCCGTCACAGAAATGAATACGAATTTGCCTCAGCAGAATGTTCTGTCACCTGCCTGGCCTCTTCTAAAATAGGATAAAAAGACCTGGAGTCAATAGGAGGACTTGCTGAGCAAGATCTTTGAAAGGCTTGCATATCCAAAAATAATCATTTTTGAAAAAAAATCAAGGTTTAAAGATGATCTTGGTCAGGCAATTAGCATGAGCTTTTCAAGGTTTTGCAGAGGGGTTGTGAATATATTTAACAATCCCAATGCATTACTGCCCTTAAACATAATGCATTTTTCTGAGATGCTCTATGTCCCGCAGGGTGCTGGTAGCATATGACTTGAATCTGTGTTAAATTTTTGCCTATATTTTGACCACATGGAGTCCCATATCAGTGCAACACAGGAAGATATGCATTCAGCGGATTACACTAGATAATATCCTGTTTTATTGGTAGTCATTTGTCACCTCTTTGAATGCAAGTGCCTTTTTTTTCTACCCAGATATATTAGGTACTCAGAAAGGGTGCTTCTAGTTGCTTATTTTACAGTGCAACTATAAAACTGTAGAGCTTCTGAAACATATTTATGTCTTTGTCTATATTGTCTATATTCTGTAGCATCCAAACTTTGCAGGCTGAGGCACTATAGCTATAAAATAGAGAATCAAGAAAGAAAGGGTTGATGCCACTACTGCTAAAAACCAAACAACAACAACAAAAAGCACAAGAAACATGTATTTATATTCAATTTATGAATCAACAACTGCAAAGATGTAGAACAAAAAAGGTCTCTAACCTCTGCTGACAGACAATATACTCAGAGCTTTCAAATGAGGTGAGCAGCTTAAGCAATGAAATAATCACTTTAAATGTGAAATAAATTTGTGCTGTACAGCAACATCAAGTAACGAAAATAAAGGTATGTGAAAAAGTGGAACTGAAGTTTGTCATTCTATATGTTTTCCTATCATGTGCTAGGTAATAAAGTGTCAGAGCTTGCCATTATCTCACCATTTTTCATTTGTTAAAAGTAGCCTCAAATGAGATTACAGATACCTGGAAGGGAAAATAAGTACATATTTCATGTAGTTGATGATTTTTTTTTCACACTCTTTGAAAAACAGCTTTTTTAAAATGGGTTATGATAGCTTTGTACAAACATGATAGTTATGACTTGCAAGGTGTACATGAGGCAAAAAGTTACACAACAGCAGTTCTTTTTGATGGCTGAAACAATTTAATATTCTCTACTTTTAGCTGTTAATATTTCATCACTTTGGCATAGCTATAGGAGGCTATTTGTTTTTGTTTGTTTGTTTGTTTGTTTTCCTCAGTTGTAGCACCAGAATTCTGATCAGGGGATAAAACAGTGATTTCTATTATATGGTATCTCTTTGCATAATTTCCAAGCAATTTGAGCTGTTTTTGTCTCCTGCTGTTCAAATATCACCCCAAACAGCAGGTTATCAATGAAACTAGGCCTTTTAGCAAGACTTTGCTTATTGCTTTTAATGCAGTATGTATGTTATCCTTTTATTTAGGCATTGAAACAGAAAAGTAGGCAAGCAGGTATTAAAAAGAGAACAAAACTGGAACCAGCCTTCCTGAGACATTCTATTTTTCTCAAAAGCACAGGGAGTTCTATCAAGCTCCATTTTATTCCTGTGAGATATAGCAGAGAGAAACATAATAGATGAATATCTGTATCATTATCTTCTTCCCAGAAGTGACTGCAGTCTGCTTTCATTTCTACACTAAAATTTTATACAGATCGAGCAATAGGATGAGAGTCATAGTGGCACAACTATAGATCTCAGGAGCATTTCTACATCTTAAGTCTTCTAGAAAGTGCTCTAAACTCTTTGTCAAAATACCAAAGTGTAGCTGAAGACTAAGTGATGGATGAGGCTTTATGTTCTGCATTAGGTAAAGGATCAGACATAGCAGATCACATTGGTGTCTTCCAGACTTAAAACATCTGAAATCTGCTTTCATCTCATATCCATCAGGAATCTTAAGAACTTATAGGTCCAAGTGACCTGCTGATCTTTTCCATAATGGAGCTATAATAGAGATTAGATTTTTGTTTTCAACAATAATTTTGCTCTACTTCTTAACTGATAGAAAATAATAGAAAAAATCTGTTTTTTATGCACCTAGGAACAAAAAGTACACTAAATCTGAAAGTGATTTTGCATCTTCAGTTGAATAAAGTTTAGTTATAGTAACTCTTATAAATTGTAAGATTTCTCTTTATAGCTGAAGGAGAGCATTTTCATAGAATATATAAGTTTGATAGGTAGATAGTTACTGATATGAATTAAATTTCATAATTCAGTAATAGACTTTGCAGCTTTTTATTGGAATAATGAACAGCTCTATGGAAACAAAGCACTCAGTCACCTACTGCATTCACCTGGCGCTAAATGAAGATCCTGTATAGCCATGTATATAAAATCATGTTCTTTAAAACTACTGTCATTTATTGTTGAGAAGAATCTCAAGTTCTGGGAAAGCATTATCAGCACAGATCCTGGGTGTTTAATAGCTATGCTAAAAGAGCACTACTTTCTGTGTAATTTACATCTTTAATACAAAAGACAAATTAATTCTAATACTGTGTGAGCCTTTTGCTACTGCATGACTGTTGATAAAAATACCTACCTCATTCTGAGAGTAAACAGAATTATGAACATGTGACACCTTGAAATATATCACTCTGACAGAAAAACACAGATGTCTTCATAAATTATGTTCTTCATATTGAGTGTCCTTCAATGGGATATGTCATGCTGAAGCACACAAAATGCCTGGCATGGGAAAAAAAGTTAGTCAACTTAAGAAAGTCAACTTGCTAAACTTTTCAGAGTAAATGAAATACTGGCAAGTTGTATTTCTGGAAATTCTTTTGATAGTCTAAAAATGAAGTAATGTATTCTTGCCCTTTTGCTCTTGGAGCTCATTTTATGTACATTTCAGTGAGACCAGTGAGACTCAGCTCTATGATTCATGCTGTAGTGCACAAGGACTATCTCCCTCTACACTCTGCTATGAAGAAATTAGAATTTGAATGGATTTTGTCAATTATCTGTAAAAGAGATGTTCGCATAACTTAACCAAGTAATGATTTTTAAAAAACCCTTTTTTTTTTCTTTTTAAATATAAGCATTCCCGTGTAATAAATATTATGAGCAGTCATCTGTGTCACTTTAGAAACTGAAAAGTTATTCTGTCTGGCAATGTCACATGCTTAGATAAGAATATTTTCCTGCATTTTTAATTCAGTAGAATAATGGATCATGGAACTGTTCAGCTGGATCATTAGTGTGGTAGTCAGCATTTTCATTATGTCTTCATAATGCTGTTACTGAGATTATATCTGTCATATAGATCATGCTCAAAACTTCACTGCAGCAACATGTAGGCATGTATACTTCTCTGTCTACTTTGTAAGTTCATTTGTTTTTAATTCTGTGTAACACAGAGTCATAGACTCATTATGGTTGGAAAATACCTTTAAGATCATCAGGTCCAGAAATATAACAGCTCTTTGATTTACTTGGGGAAAGTAGAAAAAAAAAAAATCTACCTCTCAGATTTCGAGAAGTGATATACATCATATATTCAGGAAAGAGTACTATTAAAGACTAGTAAGCTGTAACTTACATTACTTTGAAGTTGTATCTGTGGTGCTTTTTGAAGTTATAGGGATGATTTTTCCAGTAAAAAACATATGCTGAATTATAAGAATTTTTGTTTCTCTTTTGACCACCACCTATTTGAATGACAGATCTGCATTTTTGCCCTAGCAGTCATCATGCAGTGGCATGTCTTCCTCTTTAGTTATGAGAACTGATCTGACTGATCTGACTATTGTGTCTTCATTTCCTTTCATGAGACATGGGTTTCAGCCTGATTTTATTTTGTGGTACTCCAGCCCTCTTTTTTTTTTTTTTGTCATCTGATCTCCTACCTCCTCAGTGAAAACAGGGAAAAGGGGTAGAATTGCCTCAAGCAAAGTATGTAAACTATTCTGGTGCTCACAATAATCTTAGACTTGTGCAGAAAGTATTTTCCAGTTTTACCTGGTACAGTAAAAATATGATGCTTGTTCTCAAGGTTCTTTTTTCCCCATCTCTTCAATTGTTGAAACTTCAAACTTTGAAAGTACCTGGATTGTAAACTGTGGCCACATGCTGAGCATGCCCATCACCAAAATGTATAAAAGTATGCTAAGTGAGTTTTGTTAGTTTTTCTAATACCTTTCCAGGAAGGACATTAAATTGGACCTTGAATTCCTAGTACATAATCAAAGGTAATTTTGGAAAATGATTATAATGATATGCCACCAGAAACCTGTAGCATTTTTCAAGTATCTGAAAAGTAAAGGTACTTCAGTAGGCAGATGAAGATGAGATTTAAGGAACTGAGCTCTTTCTGAGCTCCATGTTTTAAGGAGTATAAGGTAATTCAGTAGAATTCAGTACAGTGGACAACTATCAGTGATGATAAACAAGCAAGGATTCAGTCCCATGAAGAACTCAAATCAATACCCTGTCAATATCAAGTCAATATCCTAATAGACCAGTACAGTAAGAAGCTTGTAATAAAATACTACATATTAATTCTTCAAAGTAATTTTTTCTTCTCAGCATTTTTGCAGCTATTTCCTCTGAAGATGTATCTTCATCTTGATGTGGATTGACTATCATATTAAAGTTCTGCTAAGGGCAAAAGCATTAAGCTGATATAGCAATATGCTGTTTAGACTGGCTTCAGATGTAGGTTTGCAGCATTTGAGATCAGCTGACACTCTTGAGCAGACTGTGTGCATAAGGAAGAGCCTGGGAATACAGTTCTCAGGGAATTTAGGGTCAGCATCACCCCAGCCCACCTGAGTGAGCTTCAGGCAATGTTTTTGCTGTGTTTTATAACTGATCCAAACACACTTTTTTTTTTTTTTTTTTTTTTTTTTTCCTCCTCTCCTGTAAGGAGAATTAGCATGAGCAAATAAGAGTGTAAATAGGAGACATGTATCCAGTTAGTTGAGGATGAGCGAGGCCATCATCATTGGTTGGTGTGTTTTTCAGCGTGTGAGGAATGCAAAAAAAGTATGATGCTCATCTCTATAGCAATGCTTTCAGAAAACAGCTAGCCACCAATAGTGATGTTTTAGCAAGCATTCACCATCTTGCAATAGCAGAAAGAGTTAATAATGCCATTATTTGTTTCTGACCTTTATTTTGCTTCCCCAAATGCTCCATTTCATTTTTCAGTTATATATAAATATTTGAAGTGTAGCAATGTAAGTACAAAGAACCTAAATAAAACGTAGTAGTTTCTACTACATCATAGATTCCTATCTAAAAATGCTAAATAGATACACAACTTGAATACGGATAATAATATTAACTAAGTTACATTTGCATTAAGGAAAGCCTGGATAAGTTTTTCCAAAAGTGTTTGTAGGAATTCGAAGTCCATTGTAGTTACTTTGTAAATGTCATTTAGGAATTTATGTCTCTGAAAAATCAGTCATAGTTAAGCACCTAAAATCACTTAGAAGTATTTATTTATATAATAATTTATCCATGACGTTTAGGACTTTGAAAGGGTTAATTCCTGCAGCTGAAAAATTCTCAGCTGTAATCCACTGCTGTGCATCTGCAAAGATATACTCTAAATCCATAGGCAGATATTGTAGAGAAAGGATGATGCAGCAGTTGCTAAAAAAGGCTTGTGTCTTGTCTTGTTTATTTCTGTTGACAGGTTAAGCCTAGTCATTTTTTTGGTTGTTGTTTTTTGGCAATTTGCAATACTGGTTGGGATTTTCTATCTAATCTATTTACAAGATATGAAATCAGAAATGATGTGCTAATAGTCTGTAAAAAATTAATCCGTGAACATTTGCACAAACAATTGTGTCATGTTGTTCTAGCAGATGGGAAGAGGCCTCTTATCCTCTTGTTGACAACATAATGCTAAACAAAGACAAATCCACTAAAGTCATGTTATAAAACTCACGGATTGCCATGCATTGCTTAATAAAGCGCAAAACCTTGCTCATGAAATCTTCCTTGTCCAAGGAAAATGAAACATATGCTTTTAGATAAGATTTAGCATGAATACAGAACTACATACACTGATACACTGATTTTTAATAAGTCCTGTTTTTAAGACATAATATAAGCTTTTCATTTAGGGGGTTGTAGAAGAAAGATTACTTTTTTTTCTGAGCACAGCTCCTTCTCCTGAAATGAGTGAAATATTTTATGCAGTAAAAAGGGAAATGTCACATGGTTAAATAACATTTCCAAAATATCCTCCATAATAAAATTATTCATGGTGGGGGAGAAAATGTTGTAGCACTGTTTACTGCAATAGAAAAGACATTGCAGTCATCTGACAAAAACTTGACTTCCATTCACTTAGTTGCTTCTTCGGAAATTTTTAAAAAATAATGCTTAGGGCTTATTCACGTTTCCTGTTGAACTTAATATAAATTCTTCTTTCATTGTAATTTTTGCAATTAGATATGCCTGAGTAGGTGATTTTGTATCTAAAACAGACTAAGACTAAAAAAGAGTAAATCAAACTCAAGCAATACAAAGTGAGCAGTCTTACCTTTAAAGAGATCCTTTTTTTCACCAATATCACTCTTTGTTTGTTTTTTATCATCTTGCTCCTGATTTTCTCAGACATAAGTAAAACTGAATAAGACAGTTTGAAAGTGCAAATTCACCCATGATCACCCAATTAAGAAGTCTTTTTTGGGGATAAGATTTAATATTAATTTAATAAGGTGGAAAAGAAAACATTTCCTGTGTATGCTTTTCTGTGTCTCTCAGAGTAATTTGTTTTTGAGGAATACTTTCATAAGTCATTACTGATTTAATAAATTCAACATTTTGACACTCACAGATTAGATTTTAATATGCAGATTAAATGCCAATGAATGATTAAAACTTTGGAACCATTCTGTTATGTGTTCTCCACGTCTAGAAAGACAAATTCTGTAAAGTATTCTACATGCATATTCTATTTCCCCAGTATCATCTCTCAAAAAAGAAAAACTATATGCAAATTTTTTCCTTTCTATTACTGTTAATTTGGATCAAGCTTAGAGAACTTTAATCCATGTTTTATTCCATGCAGTCTTCTTGGAAATGATAGGGAATTGATATTATTTTGGATGTGGTAAAAGTTAGCATTTCAAATAGCTAAAGTCTGTTTTCAGACTTCTAGGTGTCACTTTTAAATTTATGTTTGTATCACCAACATAAACTTAGAACTGCAACCTAGACCATCTTTACCTCTATTTTAGGGTAAATTTGATAATTTAAATGGATCTGCCAGCTGCCTAAATTTCTATTCTGAAATGTTTATATAGGCTTTTTTCCCCCCAGTAAAAAATGAAATTTTCCAGGAAAAGCTAGGAAAAATACTTTCTAAGTGCAGTTCATAAATATGTGGTTTATTTTGACACAATGGTTTTCTCATTTGCAACCTGTGAGGCATTCCCCTAACATAAATAGTTTTTGAAGGCATAGTTTGAAAAAGTGACTGTGCAGACTTTACCTGGGGTATAGTTGTTCCTGGAGTAATCTTGTCTCCTGGAGAGAGATATAAAGGAGAGTTTGGTCCAAATATATCAGTATTTTAGTGTAAACTGTTTTCTGGCATTTTTATATGAGACTTCCCAGTCTTACAGTGGAGCATTACAGTGGAGTGTTATTGACCACCCTGGTCCAAAGAGTGGCACAGCCGTGCTGACATGCTGTTGACAGGCAATTTGGGAGCTAACCTGTGGATAATGTGCCACGTCTGCAGCAGGCACAATCAAAGAATTCAGCTTCCTCAAGGCAGTGTTATATTGGAGCTACAGGGATGCTACGATGGATTTTAAATTGTAACTCCGTTTTAGGGATTGTCCTCCCACACAGACATATTTACGACATTGTTACCTGCTGCAAAGAATATGCAACTGTGCCTGTCTGTCTCATCAATAAGGCTTGATTAGATATTGCATAGAACTGATAGCATAACCAAATGTATTTGATCAATGCTAATTAAAAGGAGAAAATAAGTAAAAGTAGTAAAAGTTGTTGGAATAATATTCAGACAGATAATTTGATTATTTTTGTTATGAAAATAGACAAAACAATAATTAAGGCCAAGGATGACTCTATAAATCTACTATGCCTTCTAAACCAGAACAGAGTGGTAATCAGTTTTGAAAGAATTAACAAACTCCTTACTTAGCCAATAATCGAAGCCTTTATATGGCACACTGGTTTGGATTAATTTCATTAATTCATATTAATGAAGCAGTTCCTGGGGGGGTCACTTGCCTTATGAATGGTTCTGTCTAGATATTACTTTTTT
>VZSG01001016.1:168792-202031 GCA_013398315.1 Nothoprocta pentlandii
AAAAAAAAAAAAAAAAAAAAAAAAAAAAAAAAGAAAAGCCTTTTTTTAATACTTGCTTGCTGCATTATTCAATAGTTATCTGAAGTTATCCTTTTCCATAAATACCTGATTTCTCCACTGTTTTAAAGGACTTTGGCTGACCAGATTAGACTAACTCATAACCCCTAGAAATATACAGTCTGGTACATTCTGATGCAGTTTCTAAGGATAGTAACTAATCTCGAGTACAAGCAGCATTTGACTGGATAACGCTTTACACAACTCACCACATTATAGACCATCTGTTAGTTTAGAAAATCCAGAGAATATGATTCCCTCCAGGGTTTTCAGCCAAGTGTGATTGCTGACCAAGTTCCCTAGAGACATACTGCCATGAAAAGTGCTGATGTTTTCATCTTTGACTCTTAACCACCCTTAAAATAACATATTTCAGTTATTTCTCCTTTTCGGATCCCTTTCTCACTTACTACTCCAGGTTGTTCTAATTATACTTCAGCAGAGATGCTGAGCTTCTTTGGACTATGTTGAATTCAAGGACAGACCATGAAAATGGGGGCGAACAAACCTCAACTCTAGAAAAGATCAATGAGTCCCTCTTGCTCTCTGTGGCAGATGTGCCTCTTTTTAGCAACTAAGTTAGGATTTTTAAGGTGAAGTTGATGAGGTGAGCTTGTGATCTGACCCAAAGCTCTTGCCATGTTTGTCTCCTCTGGCATGACTTTGTGTTCCAGGTAAACATTAAAAAAATTAATCCAACATCATTCTTATAAAATACTAAAAAGGGGAAGAAAGCTATAAAGGCTGTAAATAGCATCTGTTTTGAAAAGTTGGAATTTTTTTTTCTTTTTCTTAATAGAAAAATCTTTGGCTGCTATCACTTTTATTTTCTCTCTGTTATGAGGTTGGCCAAGCAGATTTTCAGGAAAATAAAAATGGTCTATGAAATTCATTTGTGCATGTTTGTTTGTGTATTAGTATATTACTATAAAATAAAGAGTTCTTTTTTTTTGATTTTTATTTTTTTATTTTTCATCATTACCCCAGCTGGGATCCTATGCTTTATTGTAGCATATATAACACAAAAGAGAAGAGACAGAACACTAGTTCCTTTCAAAAAGATGTGACTATTAATCATAATTATCTATCTACCTAATTACCTGCCTACCTATATCACATATAGTAGTACATTTATACTTTTTATCCTGATAGGTGACTCCTAACTGGGCTTCCTTCAATACAAATCTATTGTATTGTTTCCTTCAGCAAGCCACATGCTAATACGACTGCAGATATTAATTAATAACTTGCAATGACTAAAGTGAATGCTATCAGATCTGTGGAAATTTGCTTTTCTATTTCAAAGACTCTGCAAATTAAAAAAAAAGAGCAAGTCAGTTGCTACAATATGTGGCGTATATGGGACTGTGTATTAAACCATAATCTTAAAATATTTTGTACTATTTTTTCTACTACATTCTAATAAACAATAGCTCAGCCTCCCAATTTTGGGAGGAAACTAAAAGCTCCTCATAGATTCACGCGCTCACCGAATCATCAGATTCAAATTAAAAACACAAGAAAAGATAATTAACCCAAAATATCTCATGCAGCAAGTCAATGTAGAGTGAGTGAAAAAATATCCTATATTCTAATTCATCTGCAATTTGTGCCTTATTTGTGAGTGTGTGAAAACTGTGCTTTTGATTAGAAATCTTACTGGTGTTCTCTAAGTATTTAGTGCTTTTGAAAGGAGGCAAAAGAATTTCCCAGGTATTCTTGCTTAAGCGAGAAACAGATTTGGGGGTAGATGTGCAGTGGTGTTAAAAGCTTATATTCTGGTGAAAGTCGTAACAGATTACAAAACCATTAATGTTATATAGGGATACAGCATTGTCCTACATTGCTTCAAACCTATCTCTCTTTGGTACTGGCAAAGAACCACTGGCAACTGCTAGCCATTTATTTGGTCTCTCTGAATTTAGTTAACCTCAATTAAATTATAATACATCTGTCAGTGTTGTAAAGAAGAACAGCATGGATCAATATGTTCCAGTAGCCAACAACTCACTGGTAGGCACTTTAGAGAATGGAAAGATTTTGGGAGCTGGAAGTTAGTTTGGTGATCCTGCCCTTGAGATAGAAATATGCAGTTCCTAGTGGTGTTGAAAATTCTTGTGTAGACTGAGAAAAAGATGTTTAATATTTCTTTGCTGCAGTACTCGAATTATAACATTTCTGCATTAATGTTGTTCCACTTGAAAAGGATTTACTGGCTGTTTACTTGTCATCCAGCTCACCATAATACTCTTTGTGAGTGTCCCTTTGTATCTAATAGGAATTTTCCCAGGATGGAGGAAAAGTGCATGTATGGATATCATACACACAAAAAGAATAAAGAGCATAAATTATTAAGCCCACCTACAATCTGCTTAGATGTCCATGCTCTTGACAAGATAGGATCAGATTAATTTGTATTAGTTTTATTTACTACTTTCTCTGAATAATCAGTACTTTTAGAGATAATCAAAACTAAATGGAAGCTGGAGATAATTCTTTCTCTTATAATGATCTAACCTGAGTCCAGAGCTAAAAAACAGGGCAGGTTTCAGTCAATTAATTGACTTGTCTTTTGGTATCACTCTCTTATAAAAAAGTAGAAATACATAAAGCTCTGTCATAGGTATATATTAATGTTTTTATAGTCACTGCAGTTTACTATGTATTGCAATATTGTAGGCATCTCTAAAGTACATCCTAATCCTAACAGTCTTCACTAAAAGTCATGAAAGATCTGAGTCATTTAACTGTTGAATTGTTAAAAAAATTGGCACTGACATTCTTTAACTGATACCATATCAGACCTCTTTAGCTAAGGGCTTTGTGATTTTTTAAACTTTTTTTTTCGGAATTTGTGTGTGTGTTAACTCTATACCAGCAAAATTTTAGATTACAGGAGTGCCAGGTTGAGGATGACTGCCAAAACAAACTAGGAATAAGATGATATATCGAATTTTTAATGACTTTGAAAGACTAGAGGCAATTTCTCCCTTGCCTTTTTCCTTCTATAGATTCTGAGTGCCTAAGGAAAGATTTTGCAGTTGATTCCAAGTTCATTCTTGATACTGGAAGGGAAGTCTATATGACAGTTCATGAAAGGCCTTTCAAAATGAAATCAGAGAAATACTTCTGGTAAAAATTTGATCTTGATGAAGAGGTCATCTCTTGAAGGAGAGGCTTTGCTGTGTTGTATGAATTCATTCTTTTATATTTTCTGTATTTTTCTCTCATATCTAGCATACACACCAGATGTTTACATTCATATCATAATTAAAATATTTAATTTTGACAGAAATTTTCTGTCATCATTATATTTGATTTCTGAAAATGCTGTCAAATGCCTTTTGGAAGTCATTGAACCCAAGGATATGAATAGTGTTGTCTTCTGCAGTTCCATGGCACACTTCAGTGTGAAAAACTGGTCCACATGTGATTTCTGTGTCCACACTCCAGCCTGCTCCTCTTTCAGCTTGGCTTCTACCTTCTTATTCCTACTGTATAGTACTAGTGCTAGAGAGGACTTTTCTCTAAAAGAGTCACCTTTGTGGTTGCTGCAGTAATTGCAAGGCCTCTCTCGGAGAATTGTGAGGTTGATTCCAAGCTAATACCAGCTGGAAAGGCTTTCTTTTCCTTACCTTCCTGAACAACTATGTCAGGTGAGTAAGGTGGTGCTGCCACTACCTTTTACAATAGCAGGTTTTGGCTTTTTGTGTGTCTTATTGCTTTTCTGTTTAATCTGTTCATTTTCATTTTGTACTTCTGACTTCTTTCCTAAATACACATTATAATTAAGTTAATTATAGTGGCAGTCTGTCATTTCCTCAGAATATTGTACTGAGTTTTATTTGTTGATGACTTCTCTAAGATCGTCTGCCTAGTCTATCTTTTTAATGAAATAAGGATTGATATTTTGGTTGCATCTGTCTGTGAACATTTTTCCTTCAATGATTTCTATTTGTCTTCTTTTGCAGTTTTCACATTCAATGCCCATCTTTCCTCAAAACAATTCTTTCCTGTTAGAACAGTGTCAGCTTCAATATCTATTTCCAGGGTATTTCCATTTATCTCTTCTTCCACCAATTCTTTAAATTTGCTGTTTGTTTTTCTCCTCTTCTGCTTTGTCTGATATGTGTCTGATCTTAGCACAACCATTTTACCTATCACCACATT
Source organism: Nothoprocta pentlandii (assembly GCA_013398315.1). Classification (NCBI taxonomy): domain Eukaryota; kingdom Metazoa; phylum Chordata; class Aves; order Tinamiformes; family Tinamidae; genus Nothoprocta; species Nothoprocta pentlandii. The sequence continues at coordinate 173,020 of VZSG01001016.1, forward strand.
TTCTTCACAGTAAGGTCTCTTGTTGCCTTTAGTATCCAGTGGTGGCTGCTGCAGTCACATTGGCTCTGAATATTCTCAATTTTTTTTTCAGTTTCCCTCTGTGCTTAACAGCCCTCTCCTCTGGTGGCATCTTGAATCTGTTCTTCTGTTCAAGTCATAAACCTCAGAGTACTCTTCTGTTCTGGATTTTGTATTGCTGATTTTTTTAATTATTATTATAATTAGTTCCATTTGTAGTCTTACTTTCTGTTTGCTGATCAATATTTCCATGTATTTTGGAGAGATGACCAGATTGGGGAATTAATACAACCATGACTATGTATTTTGGTATGTGTTGAATGCAACTATTGTCTGCATCTTTTTCAGAGAACAGAGTGCCTTCAGCTTTGCAACTTGTGTATGAAACAAAAATCAATACTTCTTAAAATTCTGTGGTTAATAATTCTTACCTGCTGTCCTTTGTTATGGCTTTATTTGCTCTATTGAACAATATTGCATGAGATTTACTTATTTTTAGAAGTTATGTGATCCCATGCAAGAGGTAATTGTATACTTGTTTTTGTCCTCACTAACTGCTCTAATAGACAACTGAGAAGTGCAGGGTTTTAGCAACCTTGTTTGAAATTGTGTATCTTAAATCAGCTGATATTTTCTCACCTAAGGGATGACTTTTTCTCAGAATGAGAGCTGTATAATTCTTGTCTCTGTAGGACAGACCTAATAGAAAGTTTCATCTCTTGCTTCAAGCACTTTTTATCCCAATCTGTCAGGTGGGATTTTATGTCTGTAGTTACTCATCCCCAACATGATCCTGCAGTTTCTGATTTCTGAACCAGTTTTTATTTATTATGTATTTATTCATAATTACAGGCTATCCAAGTATGTATTTCTTTCTTAGCCAGCACAGAACTTTGGGAGGGTCCTGTTTTGGGGGAACTGGTCTCTATGAGGAGTGCTTGAGGAGTCACTCTCAATTGTCACTGGAAAGACAGAGCAGGGTCTGTGATGCAAGGCAGGATTTTGGGAGGGGACACACAACCTTGAATGAACTTCTAGTCTTCTGATTTGGCAATGAGCAACACAGGCTGGGCTGGAGCAGAGCTGAGCTGCCTGAGGCTGAGAGATGCACGAGAGGGCTTCTCATGATGAGAGCTGAATTTCACATTTCACTCTCTCCTTACTTTATGAAAATGGCTGTATTTCCCAGTATCAATATCCAAATTAATGCATTTGTTCTATATTGTCATATATGACTCCAAATTATTAGAAAATTGGACTACAACTTAACATATTTGCACCTTAAACATTCATATCTAGATAGAGGCCAAACAAGGAAAATTCCTAAAGTAAGGCTGATGCTTCATCAGGGAGTTCTGAGCCTATGAAGAAAGATTTGATTAGAAAGCACTGTTGTGATGGTAACTAGAAGAGGTTGTTGCAAACATAATAAGCTTGTAAATAGCTATCCTGGGATTCTAGTAGAACATTTAGAATGATATTTTAGCTTTTTTATTCTTTTCTTATTTCAATTTCTTTATAATTTTTTCTGTAGTCTGGTTCACCTCATGAAGAAAAAAAAATATCCTTTTTTTTTTTTTTTGTTTCCTAGCATGTAATTATTACAGGCGGTTTGGACTAGATGATCTCTAGAGATCTCTTCCAACCTCAACCATTTTGTGGTTCTATGATTCTGTGAATACCCTTACGCTAAACAGGGGAAACATTTGTCTGACTGTAGTCAGCAATATACAAATATATTTTTCTCCACAGCAAAATCATTTTGGTGTAAACTCTATTTGGTGTGAAAATCAGTTTGAATTTTTATTTTGCTCTCTCCTTTTTGAAAATGCTTACAATCTGATAAAATAATAATAACAAGAATAGTAATAATAACAAAACTAGCAATGATATTGTCTGGGATAGAGGCCATGGGGTTTAGAAAGGAAAACTAGAGACTTATAATTATTAGTTAAATAATTTACATAGCTATAAATAAATAAATCAGTAAAATGTCTGCTCATTAGAGCAGTGCAGCATAAAAGAATTTTGGACACAAAATGGATCTATCGCAGTCATTTAGATGCCAACAACTAAGGTTTTCCAACTTTAACATACAAAAATGCATTGAAAGGCTGGCTTCTTACTGTATTTGAGCTTTGGGATCCTACTAGGTAATTAAGTGATACATTAAACTTCTGTAACTTCTAATTGCTATTTAACTGTTGTTTGCATATACCATTCAATTTTAGGTGTATATATGCACAAGGAATCCTAAGATTCTTAAGATGTGTATTTTTGGCACAATTTTTCCTGCAAATCTATTGTATTAAAACCTGTTCAGACAAGAATAAAGTCTTTTGTGAAAAATCTGATAGATGAAATGAAAAGCAGAACAACGAGGACAAGAAAGAAAATGTTATCTTTACAGCAGAAAGATGGAATTGGATGAGGCATTGAGAAGCAATGCCAGAGCTAAGAGATGTTGGGAAGAGCTTGGATCCTAGGTGGGATTTGGTGGCTAGACTGTTACTATGAATGCCAGCTCTGGAGAGGGTATGTATTGGAGAATCAAGGGCTTGTTCCTCCTTTCTTCCCAAACAAAAATGATGTCTCTGGAGCAGAGGCATGATGCTTTCTACATGCTCTCCTCATTTGTGACTGAATTGTTAAAAAATTGCAAATTTGAATAGAAGGATTGGAGAATAGTATAGGAGACTACCGTTAAAGCACAACTTTTGCTAAGGATATGTATCAGGTTCAACTCTGAGCCTTGAGATGAAGACTATTCTCTAGTCTTCTATCTGTCAAGTTAACTAGTAAAGTAATTCTGAAAACACTAATACATATCACCTTTAGTTGAACTAAACTTTGAAATTTCTATAAATGGATAAGAAACAAATGCTACAAATAAAACAAATAAACAAAATAAACAGGGATGTTAACAACCTCCCTGTGTATAGATACCAGAGAACCAAAAAACTTAGAAGAAAATAAGAAATGGAAAAGCAGCATCTGTTTAGAAATTGATTTCCCTAGGCTTTACCTATGGAAAAGATATGCTTGAGTATTAAAGAAATCAGTTATTCTTCAAATATGTCAAGATGTCAAATATGATTCAGCTTAAGAATATTACCTCTGCATAACAAGTTTTCATTTTATGAGTATTAGCTCTTAAAGGTATTCTTGTTAAATAATTTTTCATAATATATATATGAATGAAAAAATAGAAAACAAATCAGGCAGTAATTATGATTTTGTATATTAGATGATAATATAGTCATTCTCTGTGCTATTCTTTTGCTAACGAGTTTAGCTCTCAATTTACACATCAATAGTGTTACATTTTCTGCTTTGTAATTCTAGCCAATACTAAAGGGAAATGTCAGCTCCTGAGAAGTCCCAACAGAAACTAATAAAGTCACAAAATCCCACTACCTTTGTTTAAGATATGCCTCAGTGAAAGTACTTGCTGAGCTGGTATTTTGTTATTATTGATACCAAAATGCATCAGCAAAATAGATGATAAGCACGTTTTTCAGCTGCAGAAAGGTAGCTTAAATGCAACACAACTACTCCTCCTTGGAAAGATATGTGAATGTGTGTAGATGTGTATATATTTATATATTTTCATATATGCATTACCATGTAACACCTTGAATTTTTAGACTCTAATTCTGATTCTATGAACAAAGGCTGATCACTGCAAAGGAATGGCTGCAAAATTAAGTATATATTTTTTGGAGTACTGAGGTGGTTTATTTATTTATTTTTTTTTTTTAAGCTAGGCCTTTAGTCCAGAGACAAAAGATAAGGAATTTTTTAAAGAGAAAGTTCTAATCACAAAAGCTCTCATAATGGCAACCTCAAGTCAGGACTTGATTAACTGAATTGATTCTGTTTTAATGAAGTCTAAAGAGATGGGATTTCCCAGTTCTTTCTACACATTAAAAAAAGCTCTAGAAAGCAGCATCTGTATCTGAACAGAATTCATAGGTGATTCACTCTGAAAACAAATTTGAATGAAAAAGGAAAATTGAATAAGAGCCTATGGCAAGCTACAGCTGGGTTTCCAGCTGCTACTAATTTTGTGTTAATCTTTCTTTATCTCTCTCATGTGCTATTATCTTTTTATAAGCAAGTTATAATACCATAACAAGTCACATCACCTAATGGTGTTTATTGCCATATCATTTTCAAGTTTTCACAAAAGCTGGGCCACAATGCACATGCAAGAAAAAGAATGAGACCTTCAGAGACACATGCAAGGATTATATTTCTAAAATTCCATTGCTTCTCTATATAGTTTTCAAAGATGTCAAGAGTTTCTGATTGTTGCTCAACATCTTTGAAAATCAAACAATTTAATTCACATATTTAGGGATAAATCTGGTGAGGCTGCACCTGGAATACTGTGTGCAGTTCTGGGCTCCCCAGTACAAAAGAGATGTGGAACTTCTAGAGAGGGCCCAGCAGACAGCAACAAAGATGATGAAGGGACTGGAGCATCTATCTTATGAGGAAAGTATGAGCAAGCTGGGCCTGCTTAGCCTGGAGAAGACTGAGAGGAGATCTGCTCAATATGTATAAATACCTGAAGGGGGCATGTAGGGAGAATGAGGGTGACAGAGCTCTTTCCTGTGACGGTGACAGAGCTCTGGAACAGGCTGCCTGGAGAAGTTGTGGAGTCTCCTTATCTGGAGATCTCCCAAAGCCGCCTGGATGCCACCCTGTGCCACATGCTCTGGGTTTCCCTGCTGGAGCAGGGATGCTGGGCTAGATGATCTCTAAAGGTCCCTTCCAACCTCAACCATTCTGTGATTCTTTATTTGCAAGAGAAATAACTGTCCTCAGAGAAGGTGGGATGCAAATGATGGAGAGTAGTGATTTGTCTGGCTCATTTTCCTCTTTGGAAGGTTGCATGTATAGATGGCCCTGGCCTGACGAGTGTATCAGTCTGGACCTATGGGGTCATTGGTGTCATGGTGGAGCAAGATACAAAAGAGCATGAGTGGTGTCCAAGGTATTGGGCACCTTTGGTCATCCTGCGTGCCTAAATGACTTCTCGGCAGAGTCCTTTGAGGAAAGTGAAGGCAAGAAGAAGAGGCAAGACCTGGGCCCCCTGGATGTACTATGACTTACCGTGATCCTCAATGACCCCAAGAAGGCTGTGAGAAGTTGTTGAGAGGAATTTCATAGTTGTAAGGCACTGGGGACCTGGAAGCTAGGAGAGGCCTTAGTTGGCCTTAGTATGCTTTGGAATTTGGGGATGTTTCCCTTTCCTTTCCCTCCTCCCTTCCCTTTTTCTTCTTTTTATTTTAATAAATAATTTTATTTTAATAAAGCCTATAATTTTTGCATGGAGTATAATTCCTTCTCAATCAAAGCAGGGAAGCAGGCCATCCTGAATATCACTGAATTGAATCCTGGCTGAGTTTTGACATTAGACTTTCCTTTCTTCTCTCCCCAAAAAGTATGATATAGCTCATATCTTAAGAGAAATATTCATACCTGCAATTCTCCTTCCTGACTGAGGATGTAGGTACCATGTTATTTTTCTTTTACTTTTGCATTTTGAATAATGTTCCAATATCTATCATCTTTGCATATTGCTCTTCCTTTGGATAGTGTGCTCCACTGAAAGTGGTTATTGCATATATACAAAAAATAGTGAATATGCTTACTATACGTACAGTTTTGTTTTGAGCAGATAGAAGAACATTCTACCACATTGTATCATTGTCATAAAAAGATTTAGCTATTGCACAAAGTGTTTTGTGCTTATGGTATGAAGGGAAGCTATTATTATATAGTAACAAGGTGATATAATGGTGGAGAATCATTTTTATATACAGGAGCAGCACCTGCTGCTTTATGCATATTTGAAATGAGCTGGTTAGAATTCCATAGAAGAATATATGCTTTTTATCTTAAATCAATATAATATGCAGAAAACAGAAAAAAAAAGTTGAATTGACATTTGTGTAAGAATGCCAGAACTAGTGACTCAAAAAATACATGAAATATATGCTCAATAATTGAACCAAATGTGACAAAGGAATAGAAATGTAGACATATTACTGGCTTTGAGTGAACTGAGGAGTAAAAAGAAAAGAGTAAGCTTCACTTAGTTCCCTGTTTTCAAGGTATTACACTTGGAATGGATATGGAGAAAATTCCACTATTCTTGTTTTTTTAAATCCATGCTACAAAGGCAAAGACTAGGTATAAACAGTAATCCCAAAGTGAATGTAAAGGGTCCAGGAGAGCTGGCTAATATTCAAGCACTATTTTCTCCAAGCTCAGGATCAGTATTTCCCTACAAGAAAAAAGTCAAGAAAAGGGGGCAGAAGACACATGTTAGTGGGCAAGGAACTCTTGAAAACAGAAGAAAGCATACATGATGTGGAAGAAGTGCCAGACCACTTGGGAGGAATATAGGAACATTGCCAGAGAATGCTAGGATACGACCAGGAAGGCCTTTGGAATTAAATTGAGCAAGAGATGTCAGGAACAACAAGAAAGACTTCTACAAGTACATCAGCAGCAAAAGGAAGAGTAGGGAAAATGTGAATCCACTGCTGAATGGGTGGGGAGTACCTTGGTATCAGAGGACACAGAGAAAGCAGAGTTTAGTTAATGTCTTCTTTGCTTCAGTCTTTACTGATAAGGCTAGTCCTCACAAACTACAAAGCCTGAAGGCAAGATAGAAAACCTGGAGAGAGGAAGACTTTCCTCTGGTTGAGCAGGATGGAGTTAGAGGCTATTTAGGCAAATTAGCCATCAACACGCCTATGAGTCTGGATACGATGGATCCATGAATGCTGGGGGAACTAGCAGGCACTACTGCTCAGCCACTCTCTATCATCTCTACCGTCTACCTAACTGTACCATCTTTGAGAAATCATGTGAAATAGGAGAGGTGCTGGAGGAAAGCCAACATCACTCCAGTCTTCAAAAAGCGCAAGAAGAAGGAATCAGGAAACTACAAGCCAGCCAGCATCACCTCAGGCCCTGGAAGGGTGATGGAGCAGCTCATCCTGGAGGCAACCTCAAAGCATGACAAGGAAAATAAGATGATCAGTAGCAGTCAATATGGATTTACTGAGGGTAAGTCATGTTTAACCAACCTGATACCCTTCTGTGATGGGATGACTGGCTGGCTGGATGTGGGGAGAGCAGTGTACGTAGTCTACCTTAATTTGGTAAGACTTTTAATGTCATCTCCCATAATATTCTCCTAGTGAAATTCAGGAAGTGTGGGTTAGATGTGTGGACAGTGAGGTGGACTGAGAACTGGCTGAATGGCATGGCTCAGAGGGTTGTGATAAATATTGCCAAGTCTAATTGGAGACCTGTGGCCATTGGTGTCCCTCAGGGGTCAGTACTAGACCCAATCAATTTACTCGTCAGTGACTTAGATGAGAGGACAAAGTGCACGCTGAGGAAATTTGCATATGATACTAAACCGGCTAGAGTGGCTGACACAGCCCTTAGAGGGGCACATTCAGAGGGACATAGACAAGTAGGAGAGTTGGGCAGAGAGGCAGTTCATGAGGTTCAGCAAACACAAGTGCAGGGACCTGCACACAGGGAGGAATAATCCCAGGCACCAGGGCGGATTAGGGGTTGATCTGCAGGGAAGCAGGGACCTGGGAGTCCTGGTTGACAACAAGTTAACCATGAGACAGCAGTGCCCTCGTGGCCAAGAAGGCCAATGGGATAGTAGCTGCGTCAGGAGGATGTTGCCAGCGGGTAGCTTATGTAGGTCAGTGATGCTTATGTAAGTCACTTTCAGCTTTACTATTTGATCATACTGGCTGCGACAAACACAATACAACGAATTTCCAGTCAATAGAATATTCATAAACCATCTGTTACTACTATGCTTAGATCTAAAAAATAAATACTGATAAGGTCTTAAATAAATTCCATAGAAGGACTAAAAAATTTTAGTACAACGTGAAAAAAAAAAAAAAAAACTTCAGTTTTGTTGATGATACAGGAGAAAAAAAATATCTGGCACATTGCCATGAAAGAGAAGTTAAAGATTTCTACCATACAATTTACTTAATTATCAGTGAAAGTTTCCCAAAATGCTGCCATCATAAAGTGAATAGATCATAGGCGTGTTGAATTGGAGTAGCTTTAAAATGTTGTGACTGTCCTAATAGCTACATATCCTGTAAAATGCATTAATTTTCAAGAGGGTGATTACAGTTCACATTTTATGTTCCATTACATCTGATTTGTTTTAGGCTGCAACAGAGAAAATTATTTCCCTTCTTCCAATTTACAAGAAAAACACAAAAGAATAACCAAATGAAAAATATATAGATTTAATATGATCATATGTGGCTTCTCTGTATAAGTACATACCACTCCTGAACTACACTAGTGACAATACTAGTTGTACACATTAAACACAATTTCCCATTATCTGAAGAGTAGATTTTTAAATAAATTAATGCTGTAATTAAAGAATGATAAAACAAAATTTTTGAAGTAACAAAACCTAAGATGGAACAAACTCTAAATAACTCTAAGGAATGGATCTGCCTTGATACTGAGATTTAAGACTTTTATTAAAAGAAAACCCTCAAACCAGCGGACACCATAATAAAGTTGCCTTTAAATAAAAGAATGAATTCTGAAATGGTCTAATATCTCTTGCTTCTCAGTTATGTTATATGCACTATTTTAATTGCACAATGACTTGCCAAAAATACATAGAAAAAGAAGGGTATAATTCGATTTGATTAAACTCTGCTAGGCCACTTGTATGAGTGTGTGAGTAGAGTTTAGGCCACTAAACTCTGCCAGACCACAGTCTAGATGTCCTGAGACATCCTAGACTGTGCTCAGCACCAGCTGGAGAAGTCTTCAGAGTGCTTTATCTACCTCTGTTTGTCTTTACTGCTCAGGAGGCATGGTGCATGCCAGCTCTTTCTCTGTCCTGACTCTTGAAAAAGAGTGTGGCAGAGGTGCAACAAACTCTTTCTTTGAGTGAATTACTGTCTTTAAGAATTACTGTCTTTAAGAATATTTTCTCTAGATATTAGATATTTAGAGGCCAAACTGATTCCGTTCCCTCCTAGTTCTAAGAAGATGTCTCTATGAGCTTTGTATTGTTGTACTATATTCATTACACTATGACAATTTTGAGGAGGTACAAGGATATCAGAAGTAAACATTATTCCTATTTTAAGAACAGTATAGCCTGGTCTTCTTTAGTTAAAACAGAAGTCTGCACCAGGCACCAGGATTAAAGTTCGCTTTGTTATGCTATTGAGCACAGAAGCTCTATCATAAGGATACACCCTGTCTTCAGCTGGCTGAGGGGAACATGTAAGGATGCATGTAAAGACGTAAGAAGCATTTAAGCCCCCTAAGGGAGGGCCAAGTGCAAGACCAGTTGTGCATTATTATGCATTATTATATACACTTAGACCAGTAGCTAATGCACATGGCTGGACAACATACCACTTACTGGAAGTTCATGTAGTTAGTAACAAAAGTGGTGCAAAGCACTGAAGTGTAAGTTCTGCTGATTTCACTTGATCTTCGTGATTAAATGAGATTTTTCTGAAACATGAAGGAAATATTCTCAGACAAAATTTTCTGCAGAGTTTCATTACACATAGAACAGATAGTTTATATTTTTGGAAAGTGTTAGGTGTCATAGGAGACTTACATTAATTCTCATTTTCATAAAAAACTTTCAGCAAAAATATTTCTACAGAAGAAATAATTTTCATTTTCAAAAATTATGAGAAAAAATTAAATAATAGGAAAGATATTTCTTGTTTTCTAGATTAAAACTTCAAAGTAATGTTCAAATAGTTTCAATAAACTTTACGTTATACTTTCTTTGAATATTTTTTCAACACTTACTTTTATATACTTTATATAAAAGTATATATACTTACTTTACATAAATATTTTTTGGAAGCATTTCATCAGCAACTTTCAACTTTTTTACCTTTTATTTATGTTGGAGAGAACTATAATAGTAATATAGTGATCAGTTTGAGGTAATGACAGAAGAATTAGATGATCGCTGTGATCTAAATGTAGTCTGTTTTGAGGATACTACCTCTGAAGAAGCTACTGTTTTTTAATGCCTCTCATAATCCACAGGTCTTTAACATTCAAGACTTCTTGAATGGACTAAGTCTACTATCTCCTAAAAAAGTGTTCAGCATCAATAAGAAAAATGTTCAGAGTCTATCATTTCATTTAAATTACATTCACAGTTGATTGTGCTTCAGGGAAGGTAAAATAAACAGACGAACAAAGAGAAGGAAAAGAAGATGAAGTTGTGCTTTTAAGGCAAAGAGGAAAACATGTATATTTCTATTGACAGAACACAGGATGAGAAAAAGGTACACAGAGAGCATTTAGCTGATGTACAGGGAAGGTGTCAGTGCTTTAATACAGATGAACAAGTCAAACTGTCACTCATTCAGGCAAGCCTTAGGCAAGAATATCTAGAACTGACATAAGGGAAAGGAAAGTAGGAAGAAATTGTCAAATGTGGCAGTCAGTAGGAAGAGCATGAATGTAAACAGAAAAATACCTACATCTATGTTTCAAACTAAAAAGTTGCCATTCAACTAACCCATTTATATCTCTGCTATTATATTTCTTTCTGATAAATTAATCTTTCCAGGTCGTCCCTCTCTTACACTTCATGCAATTATTGTTATTTTCTTCATTTGGTCCTGACAATCTTTTAGGCAGTATAGAAATGTCACGTATGCCAGATACACATGCTCAACATGAATCTCTTTTGTTGTCATTCAGATGGCCTGCCCCAAACTTCAAAGCATGAACAGCAATAACATATGTTATTCGTTGTAATCAGGTAGCATCTTTAGCTTTATGAGTCTCTAGAAACTAGATGTAAGAGATTCATGTAATCTCATTGGAGATTACCAGAAATTCTCTGTATCTGAAGCATATGCATATCACTGCAGTTTGAGAATATTTTTTTTCCTTCTTTTTAGGTTCTAATTGAAGTCTCATGGTACTATTCTTTAAAAAAATAAAAATAGTCATTTCCCTGAGGTTTCTCTCTCATGAGTGCAGATCCATCCATACAGAAAGGCAAGATGAGAAGTAATTGTGATGTACCTGAATTCCTGATATATATTTTATCACCAGAAATGCCTGCTTGATATGTCCATTCGTCTCTTTTAAAAGTAATGGTACATCTCATCATTTCAAATGTAATTACATCTGAGTTTGTTTTTTTTTTCCCTCTGAGAATGTGTGAAACAGAAGAGGACAAGTCCAGCCATCCAAGTTCATTGAACTGCATTAGGAACATACAGAATTCATGGACAAGTATATATAGAACACATTCTTATTACTAATGAAGTTATATAGTCTCTTCAATGTGTATTCACCATATTTTAAGAGTTTTTTGTCTTACAACACATACAGCAAGGCAATGGAAAAAATATATGTAAACGAAATATGAAAAAGGAAACCTGATGACAGGTATGTGTGTTGTCTTCTACTTTCACACTAATAATGTCAACCTGATAATTGCACTGAAAAAGTCACAACTAACCTGAATTTCAGAAAAGGACAATATTGGGCATGAATACCTGTGAGAAAAACAGCTTCTCAGAAAGTTAAAATTTGGTCTAAAAAGGAGAAACAAGAAATTACTAGAACTGCAATCAAATTTATGCTAAACAGAGAAAAGGAAATCTCTGTGATAAAGACAGATTTAATTGCAAGTCTTATCCTGATTAGATAACTAGTAAAGCACATCATTGAAAATGAGGGAGTTCCTATGGATAAATTGGTGGAAACACACTAGCTAAAGGATAGGGAGTGATGCCCAAGCAATTATGAAGGGGATAAGATCAGAGATACTATCTAAATGTATCAGTGATGGTACTGAGGAAGGAAAGAATCAGACCAGACAAAGAGTGTGTTGGAGTGAAGTACTGTCTGATGATTTTCTTTGAAACATTCTACATGTAGAGAGTTAATGCATTGCACAAAATTTATTTATTTGATTTTATCTGAAGTTACATGTGATTTTGATTTGTGAGATTGATATAGCAACACATGTAAGTACAAAGACACATTCAACAGAGTGTAATAATTGAGAAACAAATTTTATTCACAGTAGAAAAGTGAATTCCACCACTAGTCTATATAATATACTCATAAGACCTGGCATTCTGAGTCTCTACAAAAGATATGTGGGCTGAAACCAGTTCAAATCCACTGCTGTCTTTGAAGTTCTTGTAGGCTGTTTGCTTTTTATAGTCTATGTTGGACACTCTTTCCTTTTGCATGCTGGACAGTCTGACTTAGAAGATCTTTGCACTCTTTTGATTAATTCAAGAACAAATTGTTACACAACTGATACAACCAACTGATTTATTCAACTGATCTAGTCAGCTGAACAGCTCAATTGCTATCGCTACTTATTTAGAAGAAAGGCTACCTTCTGGTCCTCTTTGTGTTGACAAACTTACCTGAACTTACAGTTTTCTTTGAAACAGCTGTGGTCAGTGCCTTCTGAGTTTCATAAGCAAATTGCCCTTGGCTGCCTCCTCAGAGTGACCACACAAGGCCCTGAGGGCTCTTTCAAAGATATATGTTCATCCAGTAATGACATTCTTCCCAACTGCTTGTTGCTATACATCTGGGATACATGTCTCTTCTTTCCAGGTTTGTTCTTTTCTTTTTCAAATTTTCTGCAAATTATATCACCAAAGCGCTTTCCTTATGTAACATGTCTCAAGACTAGGGGCTGCAATATGCTATTCTGCTATTCAATATGACCTTAAGAGGGATCTGAATGGATGAGCTGGTTCCTGCAAGTGAACATGCCACCCATCACACTGCTATCATTCCCAGTACCAAGTGAGCTCAGATTTATGCTTTTGGCTTTTGTTAGCCAGCATACAAAATGAAAAACAAAAGACAAATGTAATGTTAAGAAAGGATGCAAAAACCTACATATATAATACCACAATTTCATTTCAACTTTACTCGTATCCACTTCCTCCACTTCTGTCGCTGAAAACATAGCCTATATTTTATCTGAAAACTGCCTCACCAGCTATTAATTTCCTGTCCCAATCTTTTTTTCACTCCTATTCTGTACAAATTTTATACAGTTTTTTATACTATCTTTTATACACTTTTATGAATACGATGATATATCTTATAACTCTCAAGTCTACTTTATAAGAGACTGGATAAAACCTGGATAAAACTCAATGAAATATATGAGGAGTTCTCCTCAGAATATCAAATGATCATTTCAAGTTTTTTATTTTTTTTTAATTTTTTTAATAGCAGTTACACTTGGTTACTAGAAGAAGAAAACCTGAAAGAGAAAGATTTTTGAAAAATATATCATCTCATTTATTGAGATAGATTTGAGAAATTAAATTCATACACCTTTATCCCTATTAATTGTGTGTGAGGTTTGTACATTTCATTTTCTGATTCACTTCTGAAAAAAAATGTAATTGCATCTCTGTTCATCAGTAAAACATTTGATGGCACTCTACAGTGGTGCAAGTTGTAATTTACTGTACATTTTTGTAATGTGAGTTTCAATGTCAAGAAAACTTAAATTGCACATCATAGCTGTATCAGCATTGGTTACTCTAGGGAACAAGCAAATCATCCTAACCACTGTTTGTCTGGATGCTGTCCATCATCGTTTACTGCAGTTCTCCACTGAGATTGCCCTGAGAATGAGCCTCAGGCACAGTGGAATGTATGATGAATATGTGTTGCAGTCTACTTTCTTCTCCTGGTGATGTCTTTCCATAACTGTGTGTCCTGAATCAGACATTTTTATGAACTTACCAAGCAAAATTGATTTTAGGGAACATCTTCTATCAGATATAAAGGTCAATTCTTTTTCAATTGATTGTGGAAGATTTACACAACATCACAGATCTTAGCTTTAGCATAGTGTTTATTGCTTTTTCAGACAGAGACTAATTAAAGACAATCCAATCCAATCTATATGCAGCTATACTACGTGTTTTGTTTGATGCACGTGTTCAAGAGCTGGAAAGTATGGTTTTATTCAGACATAAGGATTGATAACACGCTTAGAGAATTGATTCGGATCTTCAAAAAGATAAAAAGATAAATCAAGTGAAAATGTGCAAACTCTTTAATCCATCAAATTTACATATACAGCAAATGCAAATAATTTAAACATTTCTGAAAACATAGTGCTGTTATGAAGCACATGCTTCTACTCTCCCAAAAGAACATAATAAGCTGAAAATCTTGGCTTTCATGAATCATATTTAACATTGAAACAATGTATTACAGATTATAAAGTAAAATTAAAATCAAAGGAAGGGAAATCTAAGCAATTTCCTTAAATCTCCTAAAACCAGTTAGAAATGTTTCCAGTGCAGGAAGCTATGGTCAGCATGGTAATTCTTCTCTAGTGTTATCTTAAGGGACAAGGAGAGTTTGAATTAATAAATTTCACTTATTGTGCTGACAATACCCACATTATTTTTCTGGTTCCTGAAAAGCATGGCATCATATGGGCAACTGTAGCATTTCTCTATGCTCTTTGAAAAGAGAAGGTTGAGAGGGGATCTGATTAATATATATAAATACCTGAAGGGTAAAGGTAGGGAGGAATGGGCCAAACTCTTCTCAGTGGTGGCCAGTGACAAGACAAGGGACAATGGGTGTAAGTTGAAACACAAGAAGTTCCATCTCCATGTGACAAGGAACTTCTTTCCTGTGAGGGTGACAGAGCCCTGGAACAGGGCTCTGTGTCTTTACTGTACTTTACCGTTTCTATTTTACTTGCCTCAGCTGGAAGGAAATCAGGAATCATTATTGACAAACCATACTTACTGTTGAAAGGGAACTCCTATATTTCAGCAGGATGCTACATCTCAACTATAGTACGTCCAGCATTGTATTACCGATGATAATAAGTATAAACAATAAAATCCAATTGTATACAATTATGGTCCATACTTTTAAGTGGAAGCGAACAATTATTGGGAAAACTTTCTAGGTCATCTTCAATCCAGAAAATTCTAACAGAATATGATATATAAATGGTTATACTTAGATTATTCTGCTATATGCCTATATAAAATAATGATGTGCCATTCTTCACTACTCTCGAATTTAAGTAATGCTTTGTCATTCTTGAATTCAGTAAAGAATGTTTTGTGTTAAATTTTGCCACAGAATTCATTGCTGTAGAATGAATAAATCCAATAAATAACACCACTTTACTCTTGCATTTTTTTCTATCTCCAGCTAATATCAACATATGAGTCTTACAAGAGGTGCAAGAATGAATTTGGAAAAGTCAAAACCACGTTAAAGAAGAGATGCCAGATTTTCTGTATCTGAATATAGCATACTGGTGAATTATGCACAGTAGTGCATAATTTATTTAACTCTGACATACATTTTAGCCACAAACTTGAAAAAAGAAATGAATCGTGATGATGAATTAAGAAAATAAACTTAGATCACTTTTAAGAATGCAGAAAAAAATGTAATTTTCTTAAGAAATAGAAAAAAAAAATGCTTCTATTTTGTCTTTTATAAACCTTTTTATGTCCTGTAATTGCTTTGGGAACTTATGTCCTGTATGCAGCTGCCAGCTAAACTATAGATGAATACTGAAGAAGTCTTTTGAAAAGACAGTGGAGATGATAGAGAAACGCAGTCAGAAGATGATGTTTAAGAGATACTAGCATATCATGGCCCCAAAAGACTCAGGTGCTTAGTCTCTGATTTTAATTCATAGAATCCACAGTGCAATGGACAAGAAGGACAGAGAGGAAGGCCTATATGTTTGGCAAGGCAACAGACTTAAAGGACTGCGGATGTCTTGATTCATATCTGCATGAAATGCTAATTGACTTTGGGAATATCTCCACTGTACTGTTTAGGAAATGAGAATAAGCAATGAAGAGTTTCCAGCTCAGTGCCAACTAAAACGTTAGTTGAGGAGGAACAAATGATCTTCTGAATAAACATTGCCCCATTCTCTTTTCTGTAAGATAGGAAGAAATTCTATACTAGCAATTACGTATAAAAAAATAGATTGTATTAGGTAGATGCACAGGATGCATATGATCTAGTTCTGTTTATGAAACAGCATACAGGTACTGGTTATAACAGTCATAACTAGAAGAAAAGCAGAATTTTACAATTTTTAAACTCTAAGATATTGCAGTTAAAAAAACCCCAAATTTTAGAAGATCCAATAGGGAATTGCTGCCTTTTATGATCATGAGGGTTATTTTCGGGATAAGGCAATGGATTTTTATTGCCTAGAAAAATTATGCAAGACCTCTTTTGTTTTGCTTTGTCTTGACATTGATGTGTGATGTTTATTTCTGGAAAAAACAGGAGCTATTTGGAATTTTGCCTTTGGATGACTTCTTTGGATGATCTTCTCAGGATCAGTAAGAGGCAAGACCATTTGCAGATATTGGCTTATCTAATAAAATCTGTATTATAGAGTTTAAATATCAGGGCAAGTATCAACCATAAAAAAATCTGTTAAAAAATAAAAAAAAGTTATTGTCATCTTAACATCTTAGCAATTCTTCCACATCTTCTGTGATGTTTTTATATCTTGCAGATTCAACTTCAGTTGAAAGGGATTCTGAAGTTCAAGCCCAGACCTCCTGATCAAGCAGAGTCAACTAGACATATCAAGTCTAGATTTTATTATCTGCAAGGATGAAGACTATCTGGGCAATATTTGGCAACAAGATGATATACTTACTTTCTTCTGTGACTGTTTATTCTTAAGCATGGAAGGATTTACCTAACGGAAGAATTAATCATAGTTTGAAAATATTCCTTTATTTATTCTTGACATAGCTGAAATCATGATTAGATTGTATCAGTCCACTCTAGTCATTGACACTCTGGAGAGACAAAAATGTTCAATGTGGATGGCTATTTGAATTGGAAGGAACTTGAAATCCTGCTTGAGAAGTGGAACAGGGATTTTGAGCTGTGAGCGTCTTGCATCAGAGATCCTAGTAACCATATATATACCTAGAGAAGAGCAGGTTTTGTGGTATCTGAGTTCAGTGCAGAATACAGAGTATGGAGGGAAAGCAAAAGAAGAGCATCTCTAGATTTTCTGTTTGAAAGCAAAAATGCTGTGCGTCTAGTGTGTCTCAACAGGATTAGCAGCATATCTACCGGTTCTTTACATTGGTAGGAAGAAGAAGCTCTAGAAATGAAAAAGGTTGCAGTAGTTATTTTAGCATTACTTAGCCAGGTACGATCTCACTTTTTAGCTTGGGTCTAAATACCAGCCACAATAAATGGTGCAATAGAAGAACAAAAGTAATTTGATAGGGGTCTATGCATTGTAATTTCAATCTCTCCTCGGTTTCCACAGCAACAAGGAGTGCTGTCCTTTCCTCAGGATTAAATTGCATTTGAGTCTTGAGCTTGGTAATAGCTTGATGTAACAAGTGATGTGTTTGGTCTGCAGACATTCACTGGGACTGACTTGCTGAAGCAATCTCTCTCAGACTTCCTGCTCACCAAATGTATGCCATAAATTCAGATTGCTAGAATTTATGTAAGTCATTTAAGGCATAACTTTGTGAAGGCTTTCCCTTTGTACAGCACTGCAGGAGACTGTGTATTTTAGCTGAATATATGCACGCATATAAAAAATCTTCTTATTAAGGTGGCCGAATTTAGTGTGTATTGTTTAATGTAAGTTTCCCACTGTGTGATAGTGAAAGAAGAAAAGTAATGAAGCTCATAATTCCATGCAAGTATGGTATCCCTGGATACTGCTGACACTGAATACCGTTGGGATAATAAGAAAGAGAAGATACTGATTTCAACATTGTGACTTAAATATCAGCAGTGTATCTAATGAATTGTCTTGTCATTTCTTTATTGCCAGGGGTGGAACTACAACCATAATCACATGGCCAAGTCCAATTAAATTCCCAAGATTAATTCACTGTTTGTAGTAGGTGAAAAGTTGTCAGCTTAAAAAATGGCTATATTCTGTCTCACCACCTGGCCTGACCCCAAAGGCATGGGCTTGGTAGAATTACCTGACCAGCATAATAATAATAATAATTAAAAAAGAAAAAGTAAAGGTAATAACAGGCAAAAAAGTTAACCCTTTCCTGCACTGTCGCTCCATACATGCACATGTGTTCTCAGATTAATAATAATTTATTATGTTTTATTCTTGATAATAATAATAATTTTGTAGTTTTACTTATTATTCAGAATACTCTTCCTATCTCTGCTCTCTCTGATGGGTCTGTCTGTCTACCTCCAATCTATCCTGTTGCAGAATCTGAGCCACTGATTAATTTATTTTTTGGTTACTCTGTAGTAGCAATATAGCTTCTATACTAGGTTAGATTTAGTAAGCTAGATAAGTAAAAGAGAATAGAAGTACTATCTCAGTATTCAGAGGTAGACTGGGAAGAAACTTCTTGTTCACTCAGTAAAGTACAGAAAGAGACTATATCACTTAGTACCTTACATCATACATCCAGTATTACAGACAAAATAATTAAGATGAGAGATACTAAGCATTTTTCTATAGTGATATCTTTGTAGATCTGAAAACATGCAAGTTAACTTGCCAAAGATAGTATGGTTTCTCTCTCTTGCTCTCTTGTTCTCTCTGTCTTTTCTTCTCCCCAACTGAGTGAATCAATCAGCTTTGCAGCAGAATAATAAACAGGATATTCAAATATTAGGTATTCATGCAATTCACTGTTATCAGATAGGTAAGCACATTTTATGATCTTGTGCTACAGCTTTTTATCTGTGACCTGTAATAGATGTCGAAGGTTTTGTGTTAACTGCATTTTAGTTTCTTCTGTAACCTCTCATCAAAGGTCTCTGTGCTGAAACCATGACAAGCAGAGACTTCTAGCTTGAAGTTATACTTTCAGTACCAAGGACTCCCAATGATTAATCTGCCTGTGCAGATTAGTTTAACCTTTAAATTGATTCATGATGGTGTTAAACCACTTGTAGTATTGAACTTTGCCTTTCTCTCTCAAAACAGGTATCCAACATTTTTCTCAGTCTCATTCTTAACACAAGTAAGACAACATTTCCCCTGTTAGCCTTGCTATTTTTGAGTAGTTTGAATAACTTTCTCTCTGAAGTCCTAACAAAGAACATCCTAACTTTTGGATAGCAGGACTGAAGGTATGATCCTCATATGTTGATGTTATCAGATGTCTTATAATAGAAGATCTGGCATAGGTATCTCTTTAAGTTTATTTTGTTTCTCTGTTTTGTTGCTACATATAAGATATGAAACACCAGCTACTACTAGGGAACTGGTAGGATACTTAGCAGAAGCAAATATAACAAACAATTTTAAATGCCTTGCTGCCTTCTTTATTTCTTTCCCATGCAAGCAGGCTTCTTATACTTCCTAACCATCATGAATGTTGGCTGTGGTGATTTTAAATTGTCCTTTAGTACTATAAACTACGAACTAGGAAGAATGTGGGGTTAAAGAAGAAAATGAAAGTGTCCTGGGGTTTTAAATCTTTTAACATAATACACATAGGAGAAGGATTTTTTTTTCTGTCCCATATGGGACAGAAGTCACCTAATGCTTGGCTCCCACCACCAATGATGGAAGTAGATATGTTCCATCCATAGGGCTACATACTTCGCCAGTACACAGCTTTTATAAAGAAGAATCCCTTCCCTGTAGTTTAGGAAATGATCTATATAGTGCATTCATGACACGAATGACCAGACTATCTCCTTTTCCTCTTTAGAAAAATATTTCTGTGAGAGTCTCCCTTCCCCTTGCTTGAAATCAGTGAAAGTGTTAAATAGTGCTTCAAAATGCTCCAAGAAGCTGTAAAGCCTTGAGGCAGTGATTCTCATTGAAGCTGAAAGGGCAATTTAACATGGTACATGCAAAATGCACTGCAAAATGTATATGGAACAATAAAATAGACATATGATAGTATGACAAAAACCATCTATGAGGAAAACATTCTTGCTATATTCTGATAAAAAAACATCCAGTAAAGAAAAACATATTGACCACATTTCAGTTTGGCTATAAGACATGCCCATAAGGGCTTCTGAATTTTGGAGCCAACTTCTTCTCAGAAGCAGTGGACTTACATCTGAGAACTCTCCCCTGTGTCAAGACACTGTCAGAGGAAAGAATTTGAGGCTGAAAGCTCTCTCCTTTTGGGTGATTTGCATGTACAGATTTGAGGATGTATTGATTTGGGATACAGCCTATGGATTTTTAGCTCTTATATTTTCATCATGCATTGGCATGCATATACTCACAGTGATATCTGAGCTTGATTTAGATTATGCTTTATAGGAGCAAGTAGTCAGAGAGCGAAAAATTACTTAACATTTACTGAAGTGCAGCCTCTGTATGTCAGACCCCTTAGTAATAAACCGTTGACCAAGCCCAGGACTAAAACTGGATCCAGCCTCACCTAGCCCCTTTCCATGGGAGTTAAGAAAGCAAGAGGGAGTATCTCCTGTGAGTAGTTTTGTTAAATAACTCTTTAGTTATAAATTGTCAACCAGGTCTGGAACTAAGGTCAATCTGACCTGAGTCCCATGACTCAACAGGACTACCTGATCACTCGTGAATCAATTGGCAGAAGTGACATTTAAAGACTTTCTCCTCTCTATTTCCAGTACCAGTTTATAGTGAACCAGTCAGATAAAGAGTAAATATATAATGAGACTGCAGATTCCAGTGGTAGGCAAATATTTTGAGCTTATTTTCTAGGATTACATAGAATCTGGATCTCATTGATAGCATATTGATCTTTAACACAATGGAGACTGTTAAGGCTGCCAGCAGTGAGTAAAAGTTGGCCTGAGGTTTACTTAGACTGAACAGAATATGAGAAACTCCTGAGTATGACATGAGAAGCAGTTGAATATGACAGACAGCAATAACAGAAGCCTACAGAAGTAACCAAGGGCACCATGAGCATACCTGGATTTCAGATGGTTAAGGGATAGATGTATGAAAGACAGACAAACTTCAGAGAAAATTGAAGGATTCTGTTGGCACCTTCTGGGAAGCTGAGGCTTGCAGGAGGCAATGGTCATTAGGGAATCATATCACTGTCAGACACCTATGGAAAGACTTATGGATAAACAGCTCTTGAGAGCAGTTCACAGAGACAGCCATCCAACGCAGCAGTCTGCAAAGCACCTTGTTGGAGATAGTGGGGGATTTCTAGGAAACCCCTGAGCAGCTACAGAGTACATGCTGTTGAGAGACAGAGACAGTTAAAGACACAGCAAGCCTTAAATTCTTGTTGAAAGATCTAACAAGCTTTAGTAATTGTTTCTGAACTCTGTTGATTGACCCCCAATCAGAGAGAATTGGGGCCTTTGTTCCAGCTGACCCCTGAGAGAGGGTGAAGCACTCTCAGTAAAGAGCCAGGCTTATCACCCAGCTCTGAGAGTAGAGAGTATATATAGAAGGGAAACAATAAATCATGGAGTTTCTGCAGCAGTTAGTACAGAAGGCTGCTAAGAAGGGGGCTGTATTACAGTAGGGAAATCTCAGATAGACAGGATATTTCCCAGCAGCTGTTGGAGCAAATCATTCTGCCATGTCATGGACTTTAACTCATGCAGATTTTCAGATGGAGGACATAGCTCTGCAAGTTTCAGGCTCAGGCAGTACCTGAGCCTTCTTCCCAAGGCTGGAGCAGCTGATTTTCTTTCCTGCAAGAGGCGCCATTACTGAAGAGCTGTGTTGCACGTCAAGGAGTTGTGGGAAGAAATTAATATCCTGTGAAGCACCAGAGTGGATGAGGAAGAAAGAGGCAGGATCTTCTGAGAGACACTACAGCTTCAAGAACACCAAGCCTCAGCTGTAAAGCCAAAGTCTGTGCCTAACAAGTAAAGAGAAACTCTAACAAAGGTGAAAGTTGGAAGTTAGTGACTTCTGGCAGGGTAGGAGGCTCCTGTTTTTCCAGAAGTTCACTGACTCACAGATGAGGAAAAGATAGGAGGGTTTCAAGTAAAGAATCTAAGAATCTAAAGAAACTAAGAAACTACAAACAGACTCCTTTACATGATAGACAGTCCTGTAAAAGAGAAAGCAAGCCCCCATCTTGCCAAGTGAGGCAAAGGTTTGCTTGCCAACAGGCTGGCTAGCCTCGTAAGAAGAGCTTTGAAATAGGTACAGCAAAGAAGGAAGAGAATTACAAGGCAAATACAGTCAGCAGAACAGGGCTGATGTGAGGGCAACTCAAATGTTTACATGCAGATAAAGAAGTTCCTATAAGATAACAGTGTGGGGATACTTAGATACTTCCTGGGAAATGAGCACACCTGTGTGCCTCTGTAGACTGTCCAGTTTCCTGGACAGTATTGATGCCACTTCCTGATACTGATGTTAGAGGAAACAGTAAGGAGAGGTTCACTGCTACACCTTGTATTTACAAACAAGGAAGGCCTGACTGGGGATGTGAAGACTGGAGGCAATCTTGGCTACAGTGATCAAAGGAAGCAAACTTCAGGATCATGAGAGGAGGTATTAGGGCAAAAACATCAAAACATGTGATGTGAGCAAATTTTGGCATCCTTCGGGAACTACTTGAAGGAACTTCAGGGGATGGAGTCCTGGAGGGAGGAAAGGTCCAGGAAATCTAGCTGATATTCAGTGATTTGTGATTTTTCTCCTCCAGGCTCAAGAATGGTTCATCCCAATGAGCAAGGAATTGAGAAAAGGGGAGCAGGAAATATGTATGAATAAAGATGAATAAACATAATGCAGCCACCTTAGTTTTCTGTCCTAATTCTACGACTGTCTTATTTCTAAGGCTTTCTAAGGCCAGGAGGTTTTATTCCATAAAGTGACTACAGATGATTTGCATACTGAACTAACTGGAAGAACAGGTCTTTTGAACTGGAAATAATTTATTTTATATTCTGTATAAAGCCAAATCAGTGAAGGAACTGAACTGCATGACACTTTTTCTGTAATTGCTTCCTACTCTTTCTTGGAATATTGTTTACTTTTCCATCTGTTATTACATGAGGGTCTAATTCTTTGTTCCTGACAAACAGAGAGGGCATAATAACAACCGATAAAAGGGCAAGAGCGAGACTATCTTCTAAAGGAAGAGAAAAAATCAAAGGCTGCAATTGGCTTATGAGATGGAGGAAAACAAAGCCATTTTTAAATTATACTGTTAGCTTTATCAATGTAACTTACCAATATAAATTTAGGTGACCTCTTTAAATTACCTTTTATTTTAGGAACCTGTCCTTTAGCCTGTCCTTTATATAATGTTAAGTAGCGAGTGATTTTGCATTAGACAAAAGTGCTAGTGAAAAGTCATGCTGGATCCCACTTCAAAGGGTCAATATATACCCATTATATCCACTTTGTTCTATCTCAGGTCTAGCATGATCCTGGCAACAAAAGCTCTGAGGCTGCATAGTGAAGATATCTCCAGTCTTTATGTGTGAGCTTTTTGTAAAATACAAGTTTAAGCCTACCTTCAGCAACATCAGTCTTTTGTTTCATGCATACCATTCGTAATAGAAACATCTTAGATGGTTCAGGAAGAGTATATAAGAGAAAAAAAAGCTTTCCTCCATCCATGGTTTCTAAAGTTTTCTGCATCTTATGAGTGTACTGCTGAGCTCTCAAATAGGAATATAAACAGGATCAACTTTCTACATAGTTGACTAAATATTGGATCCTGTGTACAAGGGACTCCACTATCTATCACAATCTGATATCTATAATCAATATAGCTTGGTAAAATGTCAAGGAGGAACTAAAAACTGCTGTGAACACACAGAGAGGCAGAGACAGGAACTGAATAACCCTGAATAATCTATGTTCCGCATGATAATGGTTACAGAGATCCAACAAACTTCCTATCACTTTTACGGGTTTCACATCTGATAAGCACAGTGGCAAGCATGGAACTCTGGATGTTGCTATTGATGGTGTTATTGATGGAGACCATCTGTTCTACAGTGCAGCTCTACTGATGGAATCAGAAGGATAACATACCTCTGTGTGGCCTCTGAATCACTGTCAGCTGGACTGTGGACCTGACCACCCATCCATTAAGTGGAGTTGCCCCAAAGCCAGCTGACGGGGAGAACCTGAATTGTCCTGAATGTGGTGAGAACAATCTAGGTAAAACTATACCAAAGAGGTAGTCCATAAGGACAAGGAAAGGTGAGGATGATGCTGTGTAGCTTGGCTATAGAGCTCTGATACGTGTATTCTGTTTTTAGTTCTATTATATTTCTAGCTTTATTATACATTTTAACCCTGTTATCCTTGTACATTGACTGAGATTAATAGTGTAGTGCCGTCTAGCATCCATCATTTGTGTAGAACTGCTTACCTCTAATAAATTCTTTTTCTTGACATGTTATGTCTCAAGTTCAGTGCAGCTAAACCTGGAATCCAAAAGATTTCTGGACTCTCCCATAGTGGTGCACCAGAACTCCTTGTGTGGACACATATGAGCATAACATTTACAAATTGCTACTGGAGATGAGTCAGAGTAATGTGCACCTATATTATCACTTATTTATGGGATGGTTTAAGTGACCCAGCTTATCTATAATAGGTTTATTTTGCTCGTATAAAGGCTTCTCATTCAAGAGTAAGATCTGCATCTTTATATTATATTGATATCAATAGTTTTATTACTGTAATCATGTCAAAAGAATGCTAACATGATGGCAGGTATAGCTATAGTATTACTGAACCTGTGCTGGTCAGAGTTAAGACAGAACTGCAGAAATAAAAATCTTGCATATAAGATTTATAGTGACACTTTCTCTCCAGAGAAAAAGTTAAATGCACTGAATGTGAAAGAAAAATATGTGCCACTTCTTCAATGGATCAAAATGGGCTCACAAGCAAAGTGATTTTCCTGGAACAATTTATTTATAAAAAAATGCAGTTTGGGTATCAGTAAAAAATCTATACTGATTTTGATGATTTCTTTTGTTCAAAATAAGAAAGGAAATATTTCAAAAATGCAGAAAAAAGTTTTTTTGGAGGCTTTTTTTTTTTTTTTTGAAGATTTGGGGAATAACAATCTTATGAGGAGCCAAAATATCCTTTATTATTATTTTAAATATCTAGTTTGTTTATAATGTTGACCATATTGAATTCAGAATAATTTGTCTATACAAATAGCTCTGAGTAACTCATACATCCTATTTGCTGTACAAGAGATTGTTTGGAATTCCCTCTGACTAGAATTCTCCCCAGATTTACTTTGGAATCTGTATTAAGGATATTCTGAAAAGGTTATTAAAATTCTAACTAAATAAAAAATAAAAGATAATTGAATTTAAAGACATTCAAGGCTTCTAATATCCCATCCTAAATGAGAAAAAAAAAAAAGAGAGAGATTTTCTGAATTATCAGTTGAAGCTAAACTGCAGAATGAATAATTGCATTGACTTAATCTCTAGTACTGCGTCCTCAGGAACGCTTGTTCAGGCAGAACTTGACAGTGAGCAACAATGAAAAGAAAAACAAAAATGTAATGAAGAGACGTTATATTCCTTTTGGAAATAAAGCCTTAATGCCTTCCTTTAACACATGGAGGAGAAGTCCTTAGACAAAAAAATAATTTCTGAAGAGCCAGCAGACAAGTCATGGCATCTGAGATATCACTGACAATTTTACCTTTGATTTCAAGAGTAGTCATCCTCAGAAGGTGTCATTTAAGGTATCACCTTATTGTTGCCCTCTTAAAAACTATATTGCATGAAAAAAAAAAGCAATGGAGCTTCTATTACCTTCTTTAGAATACAATCATAATGCATTTATACTCCATTGTCAGAAAAATTTCACTTCAATTTCTTTTCTTTTGTATTTTCATACTATTCATAATGAGTGCCACGTTACCATTTTAAATCAACTGATATATGTCACACCAAAATAATTTGAAAAAGAATAATCAACAGGTTTCCATATCTAGGGAAGTTGCTGCTACTGGAAGACACCAATGACTCTGAATTGCACATAGCTAAATTATGTGTGCTTTAAAATATACCACTTTATTATTCATTTTACAAAGTGCAAAGCACAGAAATTTCTTTCCTTTTTTCTTTAAGAGCAGAATTAAATGTATTTTCCAAGAGTTTTTTGTGCAAAGACATAATTAATCCCCAATTAATCCCCAAATTGTGGTAGTAAATTCATGACAAATAAATTCATGACAAATAAATTCATGTACAACATGAAGAAAAATGTAAGTTGTTTTGCTGATATAAAAATCACTTTTTTATTTAGCATATTTATTATTATTTTCAAATAATAATAATATTTTCAAATAATATTATTTTCAAATAATAAATGTGCAAATGTGCAAATAATAAATGTGCAAATAATTTTGGGCATAGAGAAAAGCAACAGTTGTAATAGAATGTCAGAGATATGATTTCTCTCTATATAAATGGTTGAATTATGAATCTGTAGCAAATTCTGTTCAGATTTTCGGTGTAGAGATATATTAGAAACTACACCAAAATTCTGCTCATTAACATATTTCCACTATTTAGATCTGAATTCCTGGTATTGCTGTTCATGTCTAATTATTTTACTTAGGAAGAGGAAGAAGGTAGATATGCCATTTATCTGGAGCTGGAGGAGCAACCTGAACAAGGAGATTCTTATTAATACAGACATCTATTCAAATGACAAAAAAAAAAAAAAAAAAAAAAAAAAAAAAAAAAAAAAAAAAAAAAAAAAAAAAAAAAAAAAAAAAAAAAAAAAAAAAAAAAACACCTTTTTTTTTAAAAATAAATCATTAAATCATTAAAGATCATAAATATGTGTGGGTTTTTGAAAGTTGTTATTTCTAAAATGTTGTGGTAAACATAGAATCAAAGAGCACTGATAAATGTCAGGTTAATGTTCATTAAGAGTGTGAATTTGCATTTATTATTGAAATTTGTTTTGCTGCCCTCAGTTGGCTTCCACAAAATCTTCTGCATACATTCTTTGAGTCCAACTCCTCTATTCAAGCAGCAGGGTCACCCTTCAGTAGATTGTCCAGGAACTGTCCTCACAGTTTTTGACTCTTTCCAGTGAAGGAGACTCTACAGCCTCTCTGGACAACCTGTTCCTATGTTCTATCACTCTCACAGGAAAGAAGTTTTCCTCATGTCCAGATGGAGCTTTTGGGGTTTCTGCATCTATTCCTAGACACCACTGCTGCAAAGAGTTTGGTCCCTTCCTGTGGATACTATTCCCTCAGGTACTTATACACGGTGAAAAGATGCCCTCTCCATCTCTTCTCAAGGCTGAAAATTCAATTTTCTCCGCATTTTCTCTGAAGACAGATGCTCCGGTGTCCTCATCATTTTCATAGACTTGTGATATACTTGCCCAAGCAGCAAATAGAGACCATAAGGTCTGTTTTCCTTTTTATCACCTGCACATCCTGTCCTCTTTGCTTTGTTGTGTATCTGCTATTACAGCCAGCTCTGTGGAAGAAAGCCTTTGCAGAAATATATCTGGGCTTTTTCTCTTGGCACCAGAATGTTGAAGAATGCAGATATGCTGGCAAAAGTTGTATTTCTTATCTGAGGCTCTCGGGGTAGTCTTGTCTGCTTCTTCCTTTTTTTTTTTTTTTTTTTTCTTTCCTGTTTCTCTCTTGTCTTCATTTGTTGTTGACTGTATTTTGAATATTTTTCTGCTAGGTCTTTCAATTATGTATGAAAGAGATATATTGGCCTTTCCTTTGTCTTTTCGGGGTTATATAAGAACAAGGCTTTCTGTTATATATTTAATCCTAATGGAACATCATGTTATTTATATGCAAGTTGTGTCTCTTTGAATTTATCATTTATTTATAATGAGATTTCATATGTGGTGCAATTAGTTGTTGTTGTTTACACTTTTTTCCAGCATGCCAATTTGACAACAGTATGATGACACATTTTGCTCTTACTCTAAAGGGTTATGGTAGTCTCCTTTTTTTGACATCTCCCAGTAGACAGGTTCCTCAGGGAGCTTTTTAGCCTTCTTTTTTCCTTGTGCATGCCAATAGATTATATTTTAATCTAATTAACTTTAAAAAAAAAGTTATTAACTTCTGTTGTTTCTTGCAAGCTTGTGGTATGAGAAAAGAACTTTGTGGGTTTTTTTTTTAATGGATGAGGAGTTCCCTTTTCTGAAAAAATAGGCCCAAGTAGCTCTGGTCATCAAAATAACATATTAAAATACAGATCATCGTGACTTGCATATTCACATTTGTAATTGAAGAACTTAATCTTCTCACATAAACCTTCACAGACTCTGTTATTTATTTATGTATTTTCTTAAACCTATTGTATTTGGATTTTTGCATATAGCAATGTTTATATGAGCAATCAAAGTCTTCATTTCAAGGTCACTTGGTGGTATGTCTTTCACTAGATTTAGAGATAATTCTCAAATCTCTGCTGAGTTTATTTCTTGTAATCTCAGTTGCTGTTTTTTTCCTTCATGATCACCCCATCTTGAACATGCTCCATTGTTAATGATCATACACCATTATAAATAATCTTCACACAAAACTACACACAAAACATCTCTTAAATATATGTACAAAAGATAATACTAAATAATCTTCACACAAAACTACACACAAAACATCTCTTAAATATATGTACAAAAGATAATACATACTATATGACCAATTCTGCATCTATAAGAGCAATTTTAAATGTCTATTTCATTGATAGGTTTTACAGCAGGAACTGTCTAAGGGATCTCTAGAAAGAAGGGCCATATATCTACCCAGGCCATTAACTGCACTTTTAGATACAAAGATTTGCATAGGGAAAAATGAGATGTCTGAGGACATTTCTAGAACCATCTCATATTAACTCAAGAGCATTAGGTTTGTGTGTAAGCACAGCTTGATATCCAGCTACACAAAAGTCCCCTCTCCTCTCCTCTCCTCTCCTCTCCTCTCCTCTCCTCTCCTCTCCTCTCCTCT
>VZSG01001017.1:0-11930 GCA_013398315.1 Nothoprocta pentlandii
CCAAGAATTCTTAAGCCAGGGGAGAAGAGCACATTGGAGTCTAAAAAAGTAGAATCTGAAAACAAGGGGATTAAAGGAGGGAAGAAAGTATATAAAAGTATAATTATAGGAAAAGCTTGCTCCAATTCAGAAGTTTCAAGCCAGCTAAAGCAACCACAACAAACAAATATGCCTTCAATTTCACGTGGCAGAACAATGATTCATATTCCAGGAGTTCGAAATAGTTCCTCAAGTACTAGTCCTGTTTCCAAGAAAGGTCCTCCACTGAAAAACACAAACTCCAAGAGTCCCAGTGAAGGCCATAGTTGTACTAGTTCTCCAAGAGGGGTCAAGTCATCAGTGAAGCCTGAGCCAGCTCCTGTAACTAGACAACCCTCTCAACAGGGTGGATCAAGTAAAGGCCCTTCTAGATCAGGATCTAGAGACTCCACTCCTTCCAGACCTCAACAGCAGCCATTAAGCAGACCGCTGCAGT
Source organism: Nothoprocta pentlandii (assembly GCA_013398315.1). Lineage (NCBI taxonomy): Eukaryota > Metazoa > Chordata > Aves > Tinamiformes > Tinamidae > Nothoprocta > Nothoprocta pentlandii. Next base: position 476 of record VZSG01001017.1, read on the forward strand.
CTCCAGGTCGAAACTCAATTTCTCCAGGAAGAAATGGTATAAGTCCTCCCAACAAATTGTCTCAGCTGCCAAGGACATCATCTCCTAGTACAGCTTCAACTAAATCTTCAAGTTCAGGAAGGATGTCTTATACCTCACCGGGCCGGCAGATGAGCCAACAAAACCTTACAAAGCAAACTGCCTTACCTAAGAGTAACAGTGGCATTCCCAGAAGTGAGTCTGCTTCAAAAGGATTAAACCAGATTCTCAGTAGTGGTGGATCCAACAAAAAGACTGACCTGGCCAGAATGTCATCCACAAAATCTAGCGGAAGCGAATCTGACAGATCTGAGAGACCTGTTCTGGTTCGTCAGTCAACTTTTATTAAGGAAGCTCCGAGTCCAACTCTAAGGCGGAAATTAGAAGAGTCAGCTTCGTTTGAATCTCTGTCCCCTTCCAGACCAGATTCTCCCACCAGATCCCAAATACAGACACCAGTTTTAAGTCCATCTCTTCCTGATATGTCTTTATCCAGTCATTCAACTGCACAGAGTAGTGGTTGGCGAAAATTACCTCCTAATCTGAGCCCTTCAGTGGAATATGATGGGAGACCCGTGAAACGTCATGATATAGCTCGTTCTCATTCTGAGAGCCCATCTAGATTGCCCATCAATAGATCAGGAACGTGGAAGCGTGAGCATAGTAAGCATTCCTCATCGCTGCCTCGTGTCAGCACTTGGCGAAGAACTGGGAGCTCTTCCTCAATTCTGTCAGCTTCTTCCGAATCCAGTGAAAAGGCAAAAAGTGAAGATGAAAAGCAACACGGAAGTTCTGGACCTAAGCAAAGTAAAGAAAGTCAAGCACCAACAAAAGGTACTTGGAGAAAAATAAAAGAAAATGAAATTACTCAAATAATGAATGATCCTCAGCATTCTTCTTCAGGTGCAACGAATGGCTCTGATTCGAAAACTCTAATTTATCAGATGGCACCAGCTGTCTCTAAGACAGAGGATGTGTGGGTGAGGATAGAAGACTGCCCAATTAATAATCCTCGATCTGGAAGGTCTCCAACTGGAAATACTCCCCCTGTTATTGACAGTGTTCCAGAGAAAGCGGCTGTGAGTAGTAAAGATTCAAAAGACAGTCAAGAAAAACAAAATGCGGGGAATGGGAACATTCCTGTTCGTACCACTGGTTTAGAAAGTCGTCTGAACTCATTTATTCAAATAGACAGTCCAGACAAGAAAGGAAATGAAGCAAAACCTGTGCAGAATAATGCTGTACCCGCGCCAGAAAATGCTGAAAGTACTGTTAGTGAGCGTACACCATTCAGCTCCAGCAGCTCCAGCAAACACAGCTCCCCCAGTGGTACTGTTGCAGCAAGAGTGACTCCTTTCAACTACAGTCCAAGCCCCAGGAAAAGTAATGCTGACAACAGTTCTGCTCGGCCATCACAAATACCGACGCCAGTAAACAACAGCACAAAGAAACGTGACTCCAAGTCAGAAAATGCAGACTCCAGCGGAACTCAGAGCCCCAAACGCCATTCAGGCTCTTACCTGGTGACTTCTGTTTAAAAACATTAAAATAATAATAATAATAAAACCTGATGTGTTATTTACAGCAGCTATTGAGAAAAAAAAATGTTTCACGTGAAACTTTAAAAGACTGGGGATTGGTTTTATTTGTTGGTTTTATTTTTTGTAAATAGGTTTGATTCTTGTTAGAGGGTCCTTGTTCTGGAAGCCATATTTGATAGTATGCTTTGTCTGACTGGTAATATTTTTGAGGGATACCTGATTGACAGTTTGGAGTAAAATTGCTAACACAATTATATTTGTACAGTATGTTTAGCGTGTATTTAATTAGTATCCCATCCCATAATCCTTTAAATATTGCTTGTCTTGAAATCATGAACATTGCAGTTAGAGATGATCCAATCATATTGTTTTATCGATCATTTCTAGATTACAGACTGACTAAACTACATCAGGGAAGAAGTGGTATTATTTATGCAAAAAAAAAAATAAAAAAAAAAAAAAAAAAAAAAAAAAAAAAAAAAAAAAAAAAAAAAAAAAAAAAAAAAAAAAAAAAAAAAAAAAAAGTAGACTCTAGTTTTAGTATTTGTGAGCCCATCTAACCCAATAATTAATCATGTGGCTGTGAAATTCACAGTAATATGGTTTCTGCTGAACAAGTTTTCCCGGCCTGCTTTTCTGCATGATTGGAACTGACGGTTCATTTTCTGAAGTAATGATTAACATTTCTGTGGTCACATAATGTGCATAGATAGCTATGGTGTAACAATTTACACTTTTTGTGCTCTGCAATAAAAGGAAAACTGTAACTGTAAAACCTTGAACAAAATTATTTTATCTGAGCTAGATTTTATCTTAAAGTAGTAAAGGGGTTTTTTTGTTATGTTGCAACTTGTTGTATATTCTGGTATTTGAGGTGAGATGGCTGCTCTTTTATTAAGGAGACATGGGTGATGTCTCAACCGAGACTAAAATGAACATTTCAGAATAAATTATTACTATATGTAAAATGTGTGTGTTACTTCTGCATTACATAAAAAGACGCTATTTTATTTTGAGATGTCACCTTATAATGTGTTGTAATATGCACTTACACTTACGGCCTGCTCCAGCAGAATCCTGCACCTCCATGATTCACTCTTTTTATCTCTGGCATTAACTGTTGTAGGATGCTGGCCACAGTTGCAGGATCAGGCCCTAGGTCTTCTGTACCATAATTTGTAATTGAGACCGTTTCCCACATCTCAGGTGCATAACAAGGCTAAAGGCAGGGTATTTCCAGAGATCGAGCAGTATAATTGTTTTCATGACTTGACTACAAGCCTGAAACAAACAATATTGTATGTACAAAAGTAGTATTTATAAAACAAAATTTTTTAGAATTGGGAGAAATAATATAGAATGTGAAATAGTGACTATGAGATGAAATTTTAATTCTATTTGAAATCTTCATGTGTTTTTTAATTTATTTTTTAAAAATAATGGAGGTAAAAATATTGCAAAAATCCCATGATAAGAAATATGTTACTATATTAGAACAATTTTATACACAAGCCAGGACATTTGCTGCCTCAAGCCTTTTTCATGTGAATATGGTTTGTGCTTAAAAGAGAAATTTGTGCTAAAAATACATATACGTGGTCTGAATTTAGATGTGATTTGTTTTAAAGTAGAAACACTTAGAATATAATACTAACCCTTATGTGTATGATTGAACAAGCCATGATATGGCATTTCAGTTTATCTCAACTCAGCTGTTCTGGTGTTAGCATTCTAAATAATGGGTATTTAGGATTCAAAATGCCCTGATTTCAGTATTCCCTGAAACAGAGCAATTTAATTTTATGGTAGCATTAATGCAGTTAGAGTGTATCACATCTGTGGTTGTTGTACTTCATTTGACATTGGAATTAATCTATTTTTATCGTAAATTCTGCATAAGAAATAAGATACCATCAACAGAAATCAACTAAGATTAAATTAAAAGATACTACCGAATATCATTTTGGAAGAAGCAGTATCTTATTTACTCATTTATACTTTATCTGTCATCAAATTTGCTTACGGACATGCAATATTTTTTATCATCTAGTGAATCTGTTATCAAGCAGCATTCCTCATTTAATGTATTTGCATATGTTAGCCATCACAGAAAATTTTAATGGATGTTACTGACCTTTTAAAGATGAAGAATTAAGAGATGGAGAAAGATTGGCCTCTTGTGAGCTGTCACAGAGTGATTTGTTCAAAGTCAGCATGTCCTTCTCAAGTAGAATACAGAACTCCATCTCTGTGTTTAAAATGCAAGATTATCTTTCATATAAATTGGTATTTTGTGTGTGTGTGTGTGTTTATGTGCTAGGCTTTCAGCTTTTATTATGTAGGTATACTGTGTAATCCAGGATGGTCAGTTGTCATCAGCTTTGCATATACATCCTGCTTAGATGTTTAAAGTTATACTGAATCCAAATAAAGAAATTCTGATTACATTTTTATAATTGAGCAAGGAGGAAAAAAAGGGACAAAATAATACATAGCTGTATGCATTGTGCACTAAAATGTCTTTGGAAATTGTAGTGGCCTCTCTAGTCTTGGTAGTATTGGGGATATTTCAAGATCATTATAATTGGGAAGTTTCTCTTAATATCTTTACAACTAGCTTATATTTGTAGCAAAAATTATGTAAGATAAACTTCTCAACTGTAAGGGTAGTAAAACACTGAAATATGCTTCCCATGGGAGTCTTTAACTTTCCATTATAGAAGTTTTAAGAAGAGGTTTAGCAGACATCTCTTAGGGATGGGATTTAGTGTATTTCATACTGCCTTTATGCAGAGAGATGGGCTTAGGTGACCTATAGAAATCCTTTCCAGACCTACTTTTTTTTTCCTGATTCTACATCTAAAATGTGCAATAACCATTAAAACCCTTTATAGCCTATTTAAGGATATCTATGACGTTTGATTTATGATAAAAATTAGGATACAAAGATATGTTTAAGCTTTTAACTATAAAAATGGATGCTGGAAATAAAATCCAGTACCCACATATATGTTTTAAAGCCATTTTCCTTTTTTAGATTAATGATAGTCAGGTTTGGTTTACACTGCTAAAGACTTCTGCTTGATTGCTTGGTTTTTATTTCTATGAAATCACTACAGTAGGTAACATGACATTATATCAAGTCAAAAAGAAGAAAAGTAAGGAGATTGAGGCAGACTTTTCACTGTTCTTGTAAAATGCATTACCTTTCCTTCTCCAGATTTTGGTATAACTTTTGTGATTTGCATGCAGACCTTTAGTTGTCCTTGAATTGGCTATTTCCAGTACATATCAAACTAGTACCTGAAATTCAGTTTACTCTGAAAATACCAACTTACAGCTTTGTCTTCTTGATGTGAGAAGTGGAAATATGACCACCTTGCAAATTCTAAATCACTTTCTTAAATGTACATTAGTTTTAGTTTCTTGCTGAAAGTTACACGTGCACCACAGTTAAGTTTATTGCTCACTTTCTGTAAAAGTTCTTCTGACAAAATATTTCAAACTTTAAAAGGGAACTAATCTATTTTTATTTTTCATTTGAAGTTCTCCATCAGTGTATTTTCCCATGAAAGCTTAAAGATAATTCTCAAAACTCTTTGTCAGAGATGACAGCTTAAGAATTGGAAGCCTAGCCAGGGTTTCTTGACATGATTGGAATATTGTTTCAAGCAAGGCTTGTCTTCGAAGCGCAACCTTTCGTTTATGCTGACATCTTCAATGTGGCTAATTTTCTGCTGCTTCTTTAGGGAAGTTGAACACTGTGTTGTGGGCAAAGGGGAGAAAAGGAAAGATTTCAGAGATTCTCAGACATCTTTCCACGGTGATGTACTTCTTTTTATTTCCCAATACATTGAAAAAAAAAAAAACCACAAGGGGAACAACAGTGGTCCACAAATTAATGAGATTTTAGTTTTGAAACTACGCAAGTGGGCTCTGAAAATACCAAATTCTTGTCTGCTGATCTGACAGCTGAACTCTGGTTTTGAACTTCTCCATCCTCACTCCCATTAAAGCTAAGGGAAGTGGCCTTTCCCATGCGCCTGGCTATGCAATCCTCAGGAACAGGAGATTGAAAACGGCCAGGGCTAGTGATGGGAGAGCTGGGATGGCTTCCTGTGGCGGATGGAGATTGCACCATCAGATTGACCATTCATGCAATTTCAGCCTGACACGCATTGTTTACAACTGTTCTTCACCCTAAGTTTTGATACAGCAAAAGCAAATTTGGGCAAAACTTCTGCAAAAGCAAGATTTTGGACTCTTTGACTGTTGTTCACTGTGAACTTCTGCCCAATAGCTCCGTAGCACATTGCATTTAAATATATAATGCTCCAGAAAACACCTTTTTCCTGGAAACACTAACTAAAGTTTCAATTAATCTATAGTTTGTGGAAAAGATATTTTTCTTCATCAGCACTTTCCCATTTTTTTTTTCTGTCATAAGCAAACATCCAGGTGACAGTTTTAAAAAGTTCAATGTTAATGTGTAAATCCATCCATAAATATATTTACTGCAGCTAGTTCTGCAGGAGAGACTTGAAGGAGAAGAGAACATAACTCTCCCTAAAGAAGAAATTACTACTTATGGGGATGTCTGGAAAATATTTAGGTAATTCACAAACTCTTGTATGTTCTTCTTGTTAGATGCCTTCCAAACTGTCTTTTTCTCACCTTGCTGTCTTACTAAGTACTGCAAGAGTGCACTCTGCAAGAGTGTCTCTAATGATCTTCCACCTACACATAACGTTATTTATCTCGTGCAATGCCTTCCAAAAATTCACTGGTCTTGTTGAGATATGTGCTCTGGATGAAGCTGTCAGTCAGTATGAAGCATGACCTTCTCCACGCAGTCAAAACCCTGAGGACTTTTTTTTTGCCCCAAATGTGTTCACCTTTTGGTCCCACGGCCATCTCTTCTACACTTCTAACTAAAAGCGTAAAAATGTCCACACTCTTCTTTCATTTCAAATCACATAAAAAAAATTTCATTCCAGCTTCATAGTTTCCTGTAGGCAGAATAAGAGATTGTATCTGTAAATGTGTGTATAGAGAATGTTGATGTAGTTAAGGTTGAGTTTTTAGTCAGAGCGGTAAGTTGGCTGATTGTGTGTTGTGTTTGGTTACTTAAAATGCAAGGGGATCCAGTGTGGGACTGAAGGACCTTAAGAGTTCACAACATTATGAGCTATTACCAGTTCATAACAGGTATCATGACAGTTCTTACCAGGTATCGGAACGAACTGTTTATGTCTAGATGAATACGAAGAGCGTAAATAATACCTCACTTTCAGTCTACCAGCTATGCTCTTTGCTTACAGGAAGACCAAGTCATCCCTCCCCAGGACAGACTTGCAAGTGATCTATTCCTCATGAATTTTCGAAACAGTTCTGGCTTTATGTATTCACAAATCTCTGCCACTGTAAGATTTGAGAAAAGCCTTCTAATTTTGCTGTTTGTGGAAACATACTTTGCTTGAGTGACAGTAGAACTGCAATTAGGATATCATGGAGAGGAGGCTTGTTCAGTCTGTGAAGTACACTCATGTCCAGAGTAAGGGGCCAAGACTGATTTTCTCTTATGCCCTACTTTTTAGTAGGATACCAAATGCAAAAAGCTTGTGCTGGTTCACTGCAAAAAAATACTCATCCTTTGAGATCGGATGCATTCTCCCACCTGTAAATGTTGTATCTTAACAAACTCAGCCCACAATTACTTTTCCTTCAGTTTTGTTGTTTGCTTCTGCCTGAGATGCATTACTGTTTATATCCTAACTCTGTAATTAATTCTTTCTTCAACTATTCTAATGTATTTTGTTTCACAGTATATTAATTCTGATTTTAGGCTTGCTATGCATAACTTGCTGCTTGCAGTGTTACATAAAATTTCCTCTTGATTGCACCTTGTCAGACTGGAATTCTTTTCTTTGCTGCTACTACAAGTTAGTCATTTGCTGTATTACACAATTTAAAGGGAAGTTACAGTTAAGGCATTTAAAGAATAAGAGAGCTTATCAGAACTAATACCTCAAAAGCACTGATTTTGATTTTGTTGGTAGTCATATTTCATATAAATAAAAATGTGAAGTAAGCTCCAAGTCATGGAAATTACCAGTAAAAGCTGGGTTTTTTTTTCATGTTTGATTTTAAAATAAGTTCCACAGAACAAGATCTATAATGATTCCATATAACATATAGAATACATTCCAACATTTTCCAATATATAATCCAGTAATGTAATTCCATAATTTTCCTCTGTTATTTACTAGAAGTTCACAAAGGTTTTTTTTTTTTTTTTTTTTTTTTTTAATTTTGTTTTAGCTTGTAGGGAACTCTGTTAACTCCCAGCTTTCGTTTCAATAATGAATGAATTCTTTACTCCCTGGTTGAATTTCCAACATACAAGACATTTATGCACACAATGCACATGCATATTTTGTACCTCTCTGCTCACTTTAGACTTTAAAAGGCTAAAGTTAGATCAGAAAAATTTAAACTAAAAAGGATGAACTGTTGCTGAGTTAGCAGTATATACTGTGTTTTCTAGTAAACATAGTTCACAGTTTAAAAAATGACTTTTGATTGAAGGATAAATTACTGGTTGGCTGCTTGGAACTTTGGTACTTTGGTATATATACTATAGATAGATAGATAGATAGATAGATAGATAGATAGATAGATAGATAGATAGATAGATATGAAAAAGAAATTTCCTTACTAGCAATTCTTTTAAAAGACAGGTAACATTTCATAGCAAGAATAAAAAGGCATTAACCTATCCCCTGCAGTTTAAGGATGAAGAAAACTGGGATATTTTGCATTTTTACATTTAATACCTTCCAAATGACGGTAGCTTGTGCCCAATTCTGTCCCTTCTAAAATCCTTAAAATCTTCTATATAGAATAGCATATGTGGGGAGAACATGGGGATTGGGTGTGGATATACAATAAACAGAATTTAGATTGTCCATCTTAGATTGCTACTAAGGTCTGTGGTGGCAGACACGTACATGGAAGTAGCCATGGAAGAGCAGGAAGACAGAGGTAAAGATTAAACCATAATATGAATGGTTGGAAACTTCCCATTTGTGTATATATATTTTTTTCCATTAGGTGAGGAAAGAAAGTTGTTACCTTTATTCTTAAAATAATGTAATAGCAGAGTATTGTGATGGATTATTTGACACCGTTTAAGCATTTAAAGCTATTTTGAAGCCTTTCAGACAGAAGTCCCCTGGCTATGAGTTTAGCGCAGAGAGTCTATTATTGTGTCCTGTAGGAGCATGGATGAATGATGGTTCCTTTTGCTCTAAAAAAAAGGCTTTGCACAGTTGCAACTTCACACACGTCAGCTGTTCCACAAAACAAAACAAAAAAAAGGCCAAGGAACAATTGGATGTGAAACTCAGACTTTTATGTGTCCCACTTGCACATTCTTTGCAAACATCAAGGAATTAGAGATGGGTAGAAATCCTCATTTTTTTTATTTGCATTTTGCCAGTTCACTTGTTGCCAGCTAAATAGAGGCTGGCTAGATGCCACTGGTAATGGTGCATGCTAGACTTCCTCGTGTCTCGGAGAAACACTGTACACAGTGCCTGTCTGCAGTATTCCTGAGTTCTTCCACGCAAGTCAAGAGGTGTCTTCTAGAATATCTTACCTAGAGACTTGCAGTTCTGCCCCTTGAGTGCTCTTTCATGGCAGCTATGGGACTGCTGCTTTTACAGTGCAGTAGTTAAACTGAAACCAGCAAGCCCAAAATAGCTTTATAAATCTTGTGGATGTTTATGACTTTTTAAGGATGCATGTGCTATCATGATGATTTCAAGGCCTCTACCGTACTTAGGAGCAGAAGGGACTTTTCTGCTGAGTACTAAGGAGAATAAGTGGTGCCATAGTCTCTTAAATTGTAGGCTAGCCATTGATGGGGTGTTTCTTCCGAGACCTCCTAAGGACAAGACTTTGAGTAAGACAGAAAGAACAGTGTAGTCCATGGAGCTGAAATAATCACTTCTTTGAGGAAAGTGGTATGCACAACATTCTAAAAGTAGAATATACAAAGATGCTATGGCTCATTCTGCATGAAGAATTGCCATTTAAATGGCTTGTTTTATTTCCGTTAGTTTTCCCTGTATGTGAGGATTTTTTTTTTTTTTTGAATCTTTGCTTATGCAGACTGCTTATACAGAAATCCTTCTCTGCTCAACCGTTCCTTTCAATATCTATTGAACCAACGAAGATTTTACCTTGCATCCTTTTCATTTGTTCTGCACTGTATCAGCAGTCCACTACAGAGGTTTGGCACCAATCCAGCTCAAAACATAACTCCTCCCAAATGTCACTGATCTATTTTTCTAACAATCAGATTTCCAGCGTATTTAAAAAGTGTAACACCAAATCAGAGTGAACAGAGCACCTATGCTATGTTCCAAGGAGATGATTCTGGTACATGATAGTTTCATTAACACACACGAGTATTGTTTTGACTCAACCCAGATGCATTTGCTCAGGCACCCACTTTCAGTTAGGGCATCTGGGCTTATCCAAGGTGAAAAGTACTATCCTGTATCACAATCACTGCTGAATTTCTGTTTCATAATTTTATAAGCCCTTGAATATATTTTTTTTCTTCATTTTTTTCCCCATCACAGTCATAGATTTTGACTGAGTGCACCTTACTGTGGTGTGTCTCTGGGAGAACTGTGTCTGAAATGCACGTCCTCCAGTGTTCATTCTTTGCCACTTTTGTTTGCACTGCCTAGTTAAGACAAATGGAATGAGGTTATACACAGCATTCAGAAACCAGTGTCCCTGGTTCCATTATTTGGAATTCTGAAATTTTGCTTCTGACACATGTAGTTCCTAGACTCAGGAGCAATTATACCTTATCTCCACATTGCTCTGAATGTTTTAGCTGTCAAGTTTGGTTTAATTACCGAATTTCTGGTGTCAGGAACAATAGATATTTGTAGAGTGCATGCTGCTTTCATATGTCTGAGTTAGCGTGTTTTGTGACCTACTTATGTCTCTGAATTCTTCAGGCTGGAAACACACAAAATTTTAAGTTTAAAATAAATGTCTTGTGACATGACAAAAAATGGTGGTCAGGTGCCATACATACTCAATGTAACTCTTTTATAAGAATAGTGGGGATTAAACTGACATGTTTGTACCTAATGCTTCATTTTAGGCATGTTAGTTTCAATATATTGTAAATTCTAGCACCAAAACACAGTATTAATAATAGGATCTGCAGAAAAGAAGCATATTTCCCTCATCGTGGTCAGCCATGAATGCTACATAATTCGTTCTGTAACTCCACAAACTCAGTTTCCAACAATCATTTATATTTCTTTCTATCTGAAACAGATGTGAAAAATTCTTTACACCATCAGCACAAATACTTATTTTGTCTATGCAGCTGTTGTATTCCGTAAAAGTAAGTTTAAAAAATATTTTAAAAAAGGAATCATTAAGAAACTGTATGAACTCATACAACTCATACAAAGGAAAAAAAAATACCATACTGTTACCAAATAGAGCACCATCAAACAAATATATAAAAGCCTTCCCAAGATCCTAAACTAAGTGGGCAGGCTGACAGCAACTTTAATATGCAGGGACAGTATTAGACCCAAGTATCAAGTCTATTTCGCCAAGTATCAGGCGAAATGAGGAAGGCCAAAGCCCGGGTGGAATTAGAGTTGGCGAGGCATGTCAGGGACGACAGGAAGGGTTTCTGTAAATATGTCAACAGCAAGAGGAAGACGAGGGAAAATGTTAGTGCGCTGCTGAATGGGGAAGGGGCCTTGGTGACGGAGGATGCCGAGAAGGCAGAGTTACTAAATGCCTTCTTTGCCTCTGTCTTTACTGCTAAGGCGACCCCCCATGAACTG
>VZSG01001017.1:24249-45009 GCA_013398315.1 Nothoprocta pentlandii
GTCCAATCAGAAGCCGCGACCCCTCCCAGGAAGGGAGAGGGCGGGACCTCTGGCGTGAGGCGGCCGGTGGCGTGACGCGACGCGACGCGGCGGTAACGGCTGCGCGGCCGTTGCTGCCGTTATCATGGCCGCGGCCGCCACCGCCTCCCCGGCCGATAAGGAGAGGTAGCGTGGCCTGCGGCACGGCCGCGGTGTCGGGAGGGGCCCGGCGGGCGGGCGCCGGGCGGGAGGGTGGCGCGGCCTGGGCGCGTTGGCGCCGTCGCGTTGGCGCCGGGGCGGCCGGTTGCGTTTAGCTCCAAGCTGTTGGTTTGAGGAGGGTTTTGACTGCCTCTCATTTCCGTATGTGAAAAGGAACCGGGCAGCTCTCTCGCCATGCGAGGTGCTCGGGCCTCAGAGAGCTCCGTTTTGTTGTTAGAGTTTCTGTAGTGCGTATCGTCAAAAGCAGTTACAAATACAGCGTGATTAACAGCCTCATACTGAGCTTACTGTAGCTGAAATGCTTCGTCATCCCGGTGCTTTCTGTAGTGGTTGAGCAGGGCTCAGCTTTCCCGTCAGCCCCGAGATGTGCAGCTCCGTGTCCTGCAGCCCCCCGAGTGTGACCGCGTGTGGGGAGTGACGTGGGGGAGATTATCACTGCTCATTTGTTCTGTGATACAGGAAGTGAGAGTTAAACCCTTCGTGGAGCCGGGGTGCTTCATGTTGCACAAGTGCGTCATTCTCTGTTTTCATTTTCAAAAGTAAACTGAGGAGACATAAGTGCAGTCTGTTGGTGGTTGTGAATTCCATACTTCTTCAGTGAGACAGGCCCTTTCCTCAGAGATGCCACCTTTTAACCCTCATCAGTGGCTCCCTGTCACTGAATACCACAGCTCACTGAATACCAGTCTGCTGCAGATAATTTGTTCAATTTTACCTCCTCAGAGGTAGAGATACTGTGCTAGTGTGTTTGCCTGATGAGAAGCAAAAGTGAGGTTCTGTCACTCTTGGCCTTACATGTGCTTGAGAAGAATTGAATCTCTTGACAAAATCTTAACTCTAGCAAGTCTCTTAAGTATAGTTTTTCAGAAGCTTTGTAACTTGTCTGAGTTTGGATAGATTTTTTTATGGGGAGAATAGGAAGCATGGGAAACAGGGAGAAAAATCCATGATAAAATCTGATTTTATCAAGAAATTGAAATTAATCAGCAGTGAAGGTGTTAAAAACTTTCAAGCAAGGCTTCTGTAATTCCTCTGAGCTTCTGAGTGAAGTGTGTGTGTGAGATTTTATTTTGTGAAATGCTGTAGGTCAAACATGCTCTTTCCACCTCCTTTTCTTTTTCTTCCCCCCCAAAAAGCTTAGGAGGTAGCTTCTTCCTTTGTCTGTATCTTGCTTCTGAAAGTGGTATCTTGCAAAGTCTCTTCGATGGAAGTGGGATTTTGCAATGTGTTTTAAATTAATCAAGGGGAAAATAACCAGCTGTTTTAAACTGCAGAAACTCTTGTGTTATGGAAACGGGCTGTTTTGTTTTACCATTGATCAAACAAGGAGTTTATATTGCTTAATCTTGTAATGTTTTCTCTTCCAGATTCATCTGCATTTATCCAGCATATCTAAATAACAAGAAGACAATAGCAGAAGGAAGAAGGATACCTATAGACAAAGTAATTTGTGGGTGGCAGGGAAATACTTCTTGCTTTGCAGTGTACATAAGGAATTGGGAAATAGTTAAAACTAAGTCTCAAACAAAGCTGATCTTCCATTTTCCCCCTCCGCAAACAGACTGACTGGTAACTAGAAATTATAATGTGTTTGAAGGTAGCTTAGTGTCATTATGTGAACTGATCAGAGGAGCACTGGCTTTAAGTTTCTGCTTTTATGTGAGCAATCTTTGGCAGGAGATGAAGTGCTGAAAGATAATGCACTTAATAATCTACTGCAGAGTGTTTACATGAGTGTTACAGACAGCAGTAGGAAGCTAAAGCTTGTTTGATTGGTGATCTGGCTTATCAAGAAACTGATTACTTTTCTCATAGTAGTAAAAAAAGAAATCATAAGAAGTGAAAGAAGTCTTTTATAGTCAAAAATTATTTGTTAAAATATAGTAAAAGACTGAAATTACTGAATTTCTGGACACATTAAAAACGTCCAGTTTTTAATGTGTCCTACTAAGTATATGTACCTATGTACCTGTGTACCTATATGTGTCCTACTAAGTATATGTGTAGTATGGCTACTAAGTATATGTACCACAGCTACTAAGGATATGTACCACGTACATTTTAAGTTCTGTCCTTGACAGTAATAAAGGGACAAAGCACATAAAATGCATATGTTAAGATAAGTTCCAATAAAAGTTGTATTTATTTGAGAGAGCTGCTGAAAGTTGTATTTATGGGAGAGATCTGCTGTCCTGTGCCTGGAAAACTTCTGTTCTCAGTCATCTTTTTTTATTTCTTTTTTTAGTAGTAGTACCAGCAGCAGTAGTAGTAGTAGTAGTAGTAGTATAATAAATGTTGCTTCATTTCACTTATTTTCCCTAGGCAATCTGTTACTTTCTCCCCTCTCCTGAATAATTCTGTTTCATCTCTTTCCTTTTTTTCTTCTGATGTGACATCTCTACCTTTTTTTTCTTTTGATTTTTTTCTAGACCATAGAAGGGCTCACAAATGACTCTACAGCAGATTTGTCATGGTTTGTGCCTTGTCTTTTCCCATCCACTTTTTCTAGTTGTAGAGCATAGGTGGAAACCTTGAATCAAAGTATTACCACATATGTGACTAAATATTTAAAAATGAGTAACTCAAATGTGTTCTGCAGGCTGTTGAAAATCCAACATCTACAGAAATCCAGGATGTTTGCGCAGCAGTTGGATTCAATGTACTTGTAGAGGTAAGAATAATTAAAAAAAAAAAAAAAAACGGGTCTTTTTTTTTTTTTCTTTCATTTTCTTTACTTACAAGCAGAGTTAAATTGTAATTGAAAAGCTTTGGTCATCAGCCAGAATATTTCTTTGTGCAGTAACAACATAGTGGTAAAGTTTTCAAAGATGTTGGAAAACTATATACGAGGTAAAAATCACATATCTCATAGATAATGATGCCCTAGCCTAGAAACAATAACTGTACAATGTCTATATGTATATACTTACACATTCTGAGAAGACTATACTAGATTCTTGAAAGTGCATCATGGAGAAAGACATAATAAAAACTAATTCTGCAACCTAGAACTGTACAAATTAAATTTTAAAAAATATTCCAAATTGTCTCAAGGTGTTCTAGAAAAGTTTGTGCTGTGGAGATGAAACAAAATCTGTGTCACCATGATTCAGGTTGGTGGAATAGTACGACATGCTTTTTAGCAAGTTAGTAAATGTGCTTCTGGAAAAGCTAAGCCATTGCTTTGGATTTTAATGTGTTGGCCAAATAATGGATGACACAGATGCAGAGTTGAGGTTATTAGTTTGATATGCTCAGAAGAATTCCTTGCAGGCTGCTGTGACTTGAATATTTACTTGGAAATAGTCAGAAAAATCATTCTGATGCTCCATATCCCTATTAAAAAAAATCTCTTTTCATTTGACAGAAAAATAAGATGTATCCCAGAGAGTGGAATCGCGATGTGCAGTACAGGGGCAGAGTACGAATTCAGCTCAAACAAGAAGATGGCAACCCATGTTTACCTCAGTTTCCAACACGTGAGTAGAGCATCTCTGTTAGGTGCTTTAACTCGTAGTAAAACAGAAATTTTTGGTTTTGTAATTTTTTGTCTTGTATTATCATCCTTGCTCAATAAATTACAATGAAAAGTTTTGGAATTCAACATCAAAGAAATTCACCTCTTTAAATCAAATACAGTAAAAAGTGGAATTTGAAAAGTACTGTTGTTTTTAATCCTGCTTTTTATTCAGTGTTTGAAATCAAAAAAGAAAAGGTTTTGGGGAAAGTCGCGTACTGGCTGTAGTGAGCAAAACAACCGTTCACTTTCGGGACAGAGGAGGATGCAATTTTTCAGAATCAGTGTTGGTATTAAAATGGCTAAATGCCAGCTTTTTTTTTAGGTTACATGCATCAGTTAAGCATCTTTACAGGTGACAAATTGATAAATTATAACATCGAGTGTATGCTTATTTCTCCCAACTAAAGTGGGAGGGACCCTGAAAGTTTCATAACTTGTTATACAAGATGAGCTATTCCTATTACTTAGTAAAAAAGCAAATGTGGCAGCTTTTGCATTTTTTTCTGACAATTACTCAGAATGTAAAGGGGAAGCAAATACCTGAAGAAAGATACCTATGAAAGGTGGTGCAAGAAGATTGCTGAATTTAGAATGATCTAAATTCTGTTAGTAAGGTGAACACTTAAAGCTGTGCTCCCTGTGGGAGAAGAGACACAAGTCTTTCTAAAGATGCCTGTACCAATTGTCTGGATATTTTGTGCCAACTACCTTGAAAAACAAGAGAGAGTTGTTAGAAGAGTGTAGAGGCTGTGAGGTCACCTGCCACTCTGATACAGGTAATCCAGGAGGGCATACCTCAGTCGTGATGGTTCTGCAAGAGAGGCCTTAATGTGGTTTCAATAATGTCAGGCTTCTAGCAAGCTGTGATACTTCCAGTCCTTTTCTTAAGGATTTAATCCAGCCAAGGCTTTGCATGATCTTCCAGCTGCATGTGGAAAGTCAAAAGAGCATTTTGTATTCACTTCAACAAAAATAATCTATGACTGAAGACTGTAATTTTCAAAATGATGTGAATGTTCTTTACCTATGATGTATTCATTGCATACACTTTGTTTTCAGGTAAATCGGTGATGCTTTATGCAGCAGAAACTATTCCCAAACTGAAAACAAGAACACAAAAAATGGGAGCTGGTGAACAAAGTCTCCAGCAAGGAGAGGGAGGCAAGAAAGGCAAAGGGAAGAAAAAGAAATGAACCTGCAACTGGAGTAATCATTACTTAATACGGATATGGATGGACACGTTACTGACTGCAACTTGGAAGTGAAAGATGTGGGGGGAGGGCAGGGGCAAGAACAGGTGAGGCCGAATAGAACTGCCCGCTCTTTCCAGAACTGGGATGCATGTAACTGCCTCTCTGCTGTGTCACAGTCAATCTGTCTATCTTCACACCCAACCTGCAAGCCTAAAGCTAACGTCCAGTTCTGGAAGTGGAAGAACATGAGCAAATGGGGCAGGTGGGAGAATTACTCTTTCCAGAAGAAATATGCAGTGTTATTCAGCTTAAAATATCTTACACAGACTAGATACCAGAGAAGTACTTGCCTTAGTACATCATTTCTCTGTGCTAGTTAAATGATTATGTTATTCTGGGAATGGTCTGTGTTGCAAGCAGAAAAATGACTCTGTAAGCTTTCCTTGCCAATTATCTTTCACAGCTGTCAAGTGTATCAATAAAGGCAACAAGTTAATTTTGAAAAATCCAATTGTAAAATACTTTTGCTGAAAGTGTTCATTTCTCTCTTCCCCACAATCTTAAAGATGTCTCCTATGTACTGTAGAAATAATATTTTAACGTTTTATGCTAGCCAGACGCTTTTGGCTGGCTAGACATCTTGTGATCTAGCAGGGTAAGATAATAACAACTTCAGTTGTTTCTGCAGACATAGCAGTTTACACGTGCTGTCTCTGGAGGATCTATCCTTGAAAATGCACGTAAGACTGAGGAGCTGGTCAAGCTGTTCTTCATGAGCTACCGGAATCCACGTGGTAAGGAGAGGAAACAGATCAGCAAGTAAGTGGACATGCCAGAGGCTGCCACTTAGGTGCTGATGTGCTGCACAGTTAGGAAAGTGTTAACAGGTGGTTGCAACTTTGGAACACATTGCAAGTGTTCAAGAAAGACTGGAGAGCACAGTCAGTCTATAAAGGACCATAATTCACAGATTTGAGAGGTTCAGGTATTCCTGGCCCATCCTGAGAGTTGAGTAATTTTCTGAAGCTATATTTGCAGAAAAGTGAGAGCTGTTTGGAAATTATTTCATAAGAAAGAATAACTGCTCCATAATACTAATTTGAGGTGGATGGACTCTCTTCCAAAGTTGTAATAGCTAGTCACAGCAGTAGGCCATTGGCATCAAAAAAATATGGAAGTCAAATCAGTGGGTATCTGTTTGCAGTGGCCATAAAGTGAGTATCCAAAAAATTTGTCTGCACTATGCTGCTGTGCAGATTTAAGCAAGGAGCAGAGAGACTTCCTGTTCAAATTTCAAGTAACAGTATCAAATAACAAGTATGTTGGTGCAATTTTGTTCTTTTTTGGTGGTAGTGATTTGTATTTTTATGCATGTGTGCACACACACACATGCGCGCGCACACACACACACACTAAGTCCTAAAGGACTTCTCAGAACTTGAATGTATTTTTTTGTCTTCTGCCCCGCCTTTGTTGAGAAAGATGACTTGGTTTGTTCCGTACATAGTATCTATGGCATTGCAGTTGTGAAAATACTAGTGTCTTCAGATGATTGCTAGTGCTGCTAGGGAAGTGTCTTCTGGCATTTTAGTTTTAGTGTTAAAAATGAATCTGTCAGTCAGTTCCACATTTTACTTAGTCTATTGGGGGACCAGCAGACAAAGAGGCAGGGAGAAGAGAGCTGCAAGAACACTGGAATTCTTGCTCTAAATGCCACCAATAGAGAGCCACGACATCTCGTTAAGGAGTTTGGTGCCTGGCAGTCTTGTTGCGCAGCGTGTCCGGCATTCCCTGTTTTCCCTGGGCCATCCTGCAGCGCAGGATCGATCTGCCGCGCAGCGCAGAGGGGAACACACGCTCCTGAAGGCGGCAGCACCGGCACAGCCCGCGCGGCCCCAGGGATGGGAGATCTCAGTTGTGGCTCTTTCTTGCTCTGGCACTTTTAACTATTTTACACATCACAAAGACACACAGAATTATTTGTAGGACTTACTTTCATCTCTATTGTTGTGCAACTGAGGATTCCCTTAGTGGTTTTCAGATCGTTACTCCCCAAGTACTGCTTCATCACACGGGATGTAGAATTTCTCTGGAAATAAAAGGCTGAGGTCTACACCGCTTGCAGAACATACATTGCACAGGAAATACTTGTTGTCTGAAAAACCACAAATCTTAACATAATTTTCCCACTAAGATTTGCTATAGGACTTCGCTAAGGTACTTACTATATTCCTAACAATAATGACAACTTATTTAGAATTGTTTTTTCTTTATCTGTAGTCAGATCATTGTTGGGCCTATGTTTACTATTTAACATAATTCTGTGTAGTTGCATGACCTAGAACTTGCCATTTACTTTTAAAAACACTTTTCTTCCCTATGTGCATAAGAATTATGGCTGTTTGAATTTGAAATAGGACAAAGATAAGGAATTAGTCCTAATATTTTTACATTGATTCTCAGAATTTTTGCACCAAGTGGAAATCTATAAAATTATTTGTGCAATTGATTGTAAAATTCTGACAAGACCAAAATGCAAACTCAAGTAACTTCAAGTTTGTGAAATTAGAAGTTGTGAAGTTCTAACCTGGCAAGGTATAGTCCATTGCTTACAAAAAAGGTGTAAGCTTGGTCTTTCCAAACTACCTTGCTTTGTTTGGGCACGTTCCACTTATTATTATCATATTTTATTATTAACAATCTATCAATATAATAATATATAATATATAATACAATTATTATATATCATTAATATAATTATATATTATTAATGTATTATTATATTGTATTATTAGTATCATTAGTGGTAGTTGTATCATCATGAGGTCTTTATTGTTTTTCTCTGCCTATTAACCACTTTCGTTCTGCTTGCCAGATTTGGGAATGTGTGGGGTAAACTGGAAGAAACCTTTTGCCTCAGGCAGAAAGAACTCTGCTCGTGTACCCATTCCCATTTTTACACTTCAGGAAGATGAGAAAATCAATAGGTGAGGGCAAAAACGGTGTGGAATATGTGTAGCTTATATTGCTTCCCATACACATTCCTGAAGGACCCTGCATTCCCGGTGATTCCCAGCAGTTCCTGGCGGTTCCCAGTAGGTCTGCCCATGACAGCGTGCGGCTCAGCGCTGGCCTCCCAACGGCTCTGCCGTGCTGGGATGTGCTTCAGCAGCTCCATCACACCGCGGGCCCAGCACAAGGAGCACATCTCTCCATCACCCTTCTGTAGAAGTGCCTACTAGTTCCACAGTAATCAGGTTAGGGAGGAAAAGTCAGTATCTGTAAAGGCACTCTGCCTTTTAAACTAACTACATTTCTCTGTGTATGGAGCTGTAAGATTCTCAAGAAATACTGAAGCCATTTACCAGTCCTGTCAGAATCTGTTTATTTGTATCCGTTTTTATTGAGCATACACAACTTCAGCACAGACATTGAATGGAAGTGTCTATTAACATCGTCCTACACATGTTGTGAAGACAACCTGGAGAAGAGCACTGATACAAGGGGCCAGCCCAGTGGAGCTATTTGCATGAAATGGCATCTTGGTGCAGAAAAGATTGATTTTTCTGAAGACAGCAGAGTTAGTACTGGATCTTTACTTTTAACTGAAGTCTTCCCAGAAGTCTCTCAGTCTTTTGGAACAGAATGACCCTTCTTTGAGGACATGATATGTTAGTTATCAGAACTAAATCACCTTAGAAGCCCACGAATGTTGTAGATGGTCATTTGTGTTTGAAACAATGCAAACAACATCAAGTCTCATCAACAACGACTTTCAAACAAGTGATAGTTCTACCCTCCAGAAGAAATCTGATAAGGAGCACAAATTTAGCTGTTGGATTAAGAAATACTGGGTTTAAATATAGGAAGTTGATCTGAAGCCAAACTATTAAGTTAGTTCTGAGAAAGGTAAACGAATGTCACTCTAACACTTGCTTACCTAAAAGTGCTTTTTCTCACTGATAGTAGTGAAATTTTAAAGAAATGACAATTGGTTTGGGAATTAAGTTTTGTTTGTGCTACAGACCTGCAGAGTTTTGGAAAGTCTCAGACTTACCAACAGCTTTTAGAAATGCAGTTCTTACAGCACTTTGTACCTAAGTCAAATAGAGCACAAAAAGTACAACTACCGTTATTTAAGATTATTTATTTTAATGAGGTGAAGCTAAACTACACTGACCACATACAACCGCTATGCATGTAACTGTTTAAAATACAACATTAGGCTTTAGGATGGTTTTAAAGTTCAGTGGGCTAAAGACAGGAAGCTAGGACAAGAGAACAGATTGCTTATTGTGAGCCACTCAGCATTTCTACTTGCTCACATCTACAGCTTTGCTGTAAACTTTACTCTTTGCTGTGCATCCGTTTGTAACCAAAAAGGCATCACTGAGTAATCATTCAAGTGTCTTCATGTGCATACTCCAGTATTCTGTAGTCTTCTTACAAATAACAAACGGAATCGCTGCAGGACTGAACATGATGCTCGGTGCATTTCCTGTGTCCCTGCTGTAGTGGCTCTCTGACCAGCTGCGGGTGCTGTCTGACAAAGTCCCAGCTGTGTTTTCCGGCTTACTGTACACAGCTTACACTTAGGATGCTACTACATCTCTTCTTATTAGGGGTATCTCTCAGATTTAAAACTGATCTGCCACATAATAGTGCATGCTTCATTCTTATACAGTTCTAGCACCTGACAATTGAGACTGAATGTCTGTGTATCAACTTGTTGTGGAAGGCCGGAAGTGACTATCCTAAGGTTACAACCTAATCTATTTAGGTTAGTGGATATAGAAATCACCTTTTATTGTATCAAAAATTTAAGCTTGAACTTCTCCATATTCTGAATTCATTTCTCTTCCTTCCTTCCCTGAATTGCAAGACGTCATATTAACAACTTTGCCTGCATCCACACTGGTTGGTCAGGAGCAGACCAAGCAACCACAACCCACATTTTCAGGAGGGGTTGTGTTGTGAATCACTGATGTCCTTCTGGGAACTGACATCCAGGGCAGTAACTACTTCAACAGGCCTTCAGAAACAGTGCCTGCAGTGGCATCACTCCTCAGTGAAAAGCAGTTTGTGCTTTCAAATGTCATCTTACAAGGCACTCTGTTTTCCATTTTAGATGATAACTTTTAACAAGAAAAGGCCCAAGGGTTAAACTTTAGCAATCTTGTGCTCTCAATTCAATGCATCAATTCCCGGCAAATTATTTCACATTTATGTAAACTGGATCACATGAATTAAGTTACTCTTTCCTATATTTAGTATCTATCTGTTTAAGAATACACACACTGTACCAAATATTGCAAGTTACAATGAAACATGCAAGAGTGAAGTGAATCATCTCTATTATCAGGTGCTCAGAACAGTTTCATCATTTACAATTCCATTAATGGCGAATACATCCATCATGCCGCCTCCCAGTAATGCCCTGCATATTCAAGAGAATCCTTTCAGGCTACATCTTCCTCATATAAAATTTTATGTTAGCAGACACACCACAGTTAAGAGTAATTACATGCACAAAGAGACAACTAAAGTGCAGAGCCTGTGAAATACATACTTTTTATTTATGTTACTGCAGAAGTGATTACTGAAAGATTTCTTCTGCATGAAGATGAATGAAGTATTCTCAATAAGCTTCAGATGCTTACACCCACTGCATTGCTTTTAAATAAAAATGCTTACTTTCTATACAGACAACAGCAAAGTAGTAAGCAAACTGACAACACATTCCTTTAATATCAAAATGTTTCCAAGGCAACATTATTAAAATTATACCACAATCCCCAGTAACGTGAAACTTTATAAAGGAGATGGTAGGGCAACATTCCTTATCCAGTTAAGTGCTCTTCTTCTCTTCACCCAGCAAATTCACTGTTGCTTTCTTGGCTGCAGGAGGGAAAAAGAAAAGAAAAAAAATTAATTTTCATGGCCTACAAAACAAATGACTATATGCTGTTCTTGAGCTGCATAGAAATTTTATCATCCTCTCAAGTTACAAAAAAAAAAAACAGTTTTAAAGTGTGCGCGTGCACACACACACACACACACACATATATATATAAATATGGCTTGTGTAAAATATATATGTGCACATATAGAGAGATGATACTGATAATATAAAATACAAGGCTTTTCAAAAACAGTGTATTGCATCTAAACCATACATGAGAAGCAGCGCAATAAACACCAAAGACTGTCTTGCTATTATTTTAAGGAGAAAACAGGTCTAAGTCACAGTCTTTAGGACTTCTTTACAATTCACAGCAATAAATTATTACCACGCTGCTGAAATAATCCTCAAATAATGCTGACATAGGTGGCCGTGTGTGGATATGATTTCTTGGAAATATACACATATATGCAAATTATTATCTAAAAAATGGAAAGAAAAGTCTAAGTGATGGAATGAAGACAGAGGAATCCAGTGTGTGAGATGAAAGAATAGTTTTTAAGGTATCTCCCTAACAGGAATGATTCAGTGCGGGTTATACAGCAAAAAAATTCCAAGAATACCAGAGAAACTGCAATGCTGACAGGAAAAACAGCAGGAGGAAGGTAAAGGGTTAGGTAAGAAGAAATAACACTACATGTGGTGTCTGGGGAAAGGAGATTTAAGGTACTTAGAAGTTACTTCAAAAAAAAAATACTGAATTTAAACACTTCAGCTACTTAATACAAATCCCTTCCTTACTCATAAAATTATCATAATATGTTATAGAGTTTAACCATCCAGTTCAGAAAGAAATGAGTAGAGATTAAAGACCAGCAAGCTTCAGGTTGCGACACAACTAGGAGATCTCCCTAAAGAAATGCATTTATTTATTTATTTATTTGAAAGTTGGCTCAGAATTCTTTGATTTCAAGAGGACAGAAAAGTACAAATACTTATATAGATGGGAAAAGTTAATTTTACATGCTGTTGTTTGCTGGGAATACAACATTTTGCATTACTAGATCCTTGGCAGTTCCTTCATAATGCCAGGTATTTGAGATGACAGTTTAAGGAGAACCAAGAATGCAACTGAATGTAAATACAGTGTAACTGTATTTACGGAAGCTATTTTGTGAGGACATGCTGACCTCTTCATCTATATAGAGCATTTATCTGGATATCTGTGTTGGAAAGAGCTAGTTACGCATTTCATTTGGTTAAAGGCTTTGTTTTCATCAAGCGTAACCACAGTTCTGGTTGCTAAAATTGACTGTGATCCTCTTTTCTTGGTACCTTCATCCAAAACTAACTTCTCCATTAAAATTCACACACTCTTCCTGCATGATTTTCTTCCAGAGATGAAAAATAAGAACTTTAATATCAGGGTTGCAAATCTGAATGCTTCCTAATTGACACGACCAGCGATGGGTCTTTTTCTCACCTTCTTTAGTGATGGTATCTGCAGTTTCCGCAGCCTTGTCCTTGAGGTCTTTAACCACGCTGTCCAGCTGCGCTTCGTGCTTCAGGAAGAAGGGGCGGATGACTCGGTGGTAGAGCAGCTCTGCCCCGTTGGAGGGGCTTGGAGCCATGCACCACAGCAGGAAGCCACACTGCGGGGACAGGGGCGCGCATCAGCACGGCCGGCGAGCGGGACGCGGTGCCGCGCGCCGCCCGGCCTCGCGTGCCGGGTGCCGTGGGGCGTTTCGTGTCGCCCGCCTCCCCGCTCACCAGGCACGGCGGGTGCCGCGGGTTGTGTGTATACACACACACACACACACACACACACACACACACACACACACACACACAGATGTTCTGATGCAACGGGCAGATTTTCCCGACAACATTACAGTTCCTTCAAGACACAAGGATTAGACCATCACCAGAGGTCACAGCCCTATCCAGGCAATAAAGACAAAACAGCTTTGCAGGAATAACACCGCCACCTCAGACAAAATGTGCTTTGCTTTAGGCGTGATTCAGGCCTTTGAGGACTTCCACATCTTATTGTGAGAGGAGAGAGACAGACAGAAGGAAGAAAAAAACCACGAAATCTCTACTTTTCCTCCTGAAAAGACTCACACCCAAACACACTGGGTAGACACCAAAAACAGAAAGTATCAAATTAATCATTTAAACTGCACGCCACTTAAAATTATGGCATTAAGTGAAAGTGATAACGCCACTTTTTTACAGCATTGACAAATATCATGTCTTTCAATAAGTTACATTTCAGAAGTTTCTTGGTATACGTATCTTCACGTAGCTATTTCTCCAGGGGCCAAATAAGAAGCAAAGGCTGTTTCAGTGCATCAGAGCTTCTGAGAGAAAGTCATTTTTAAAACATAAGCAAGGCTTTTTACTTATTTATGAAGTTTCCAGTTTACTGCATAACTTAAAAGCATTTCCTAGAAACAGATTTGATTACAGTGTTCTTTTAGAAATCCACTGTGCATAACTAGATATTTCTGTCTCCTTCCTTCCCCTTATACTTTTCATTTTCCACTGGAAAACTGCACTCAAGTATTACTTTGGTGCCACATAAGAAAGTCCTAAACAACAATTTCACCATTATGAGGTGAAAGAAACAGTAGAAGTTATCTTAAAAGGAAGGTTTTTGATGAAAGTTTAACAAAAAGAACAAAATTTCTTTTGCATTATGAAAACCACGCAGTTTTCTTCAGTTAAGCTTTCCAAGTATTTTGTGTTATCTTCCCTCTGTTCTTCCCCAGAGAATCAGAGAAGGGATACGGACATTGAAAGCCATACACATTTTGCTGTTCAGAAACATCAAGTTTTGGCCTAGTTTTCACTGTAATACACAACAAGATAAAATTCTCTTTATAATGCCCATCTCTTCAGGTAAGTATCTTTGACCTACTACACCAGGAAGAAACTGCTCTTTATTTTTTAAGGCTATTTTTCTTTCCCCTAGATAAAACCATTTATGATATATTGGGAGCTGGAGAGGTATCCTGATAGGACACTTCAAAAAGCACAGCTCTTTCCTGGGGTGAACAACTGCATTATATGGCAGATTTTGCTAAACCTATTAAACCTATTGCTAAAACTTACCTTTTCAGGTAAGTTTTAAATTTATTTCTTTCAAGTTGTGACTGCCTATCAAAATGACTTAAAATATGTTTTCTCAGAGGAGAAAGACTTTTAAAAATATTTTGTTCACAATAAAGTGCCTTACAAACCAGAATGCCTAGCAGAGGCATTTCAGTTAATCGAACGTAATAATTTAACATGAAATAATATATGGCATTAGTAAATAGCAATTGCTGCAGTCTCATAAAGCATGCCTAGAGAAAATAAAAACAAGCAGCGATGGAATACTTATTTTCAAATGTCTTTATGCATTTATTTATGCATAATATAGCATAAAGAATAATATATCATGCTGTTATCCTTCATTAAAAGCTGAGAAGTATATTGATTTTATTTCCTGTAAAGAATAACTGCTAAGCACTACATGTTATTTTACCTGTCCCAATATACCACAGATATTATTTAGTTCTCTTTTGTTTTAGGAAATCCCTCAGCTGTCAGTCCAAATTCCTCTAAAGTTAGAAGTCAAAAGTTACTTTTACCTCTCCAGGAACAAAAATACTGATTTTCATTTTACAATCTTCTCCCAGTCAAATGGGAGAAATTAAAACTGTACAATTTACAAATTTGTCCTCAAATATCTATTACTTTTGAAATTTACTGAAACGATTCAACATTTTCAAGGCGATATGTATCATAGTAGCACATCTCAGTCTTCTCAAAACTGAAGTGTCAGAATGCTAAACCTCATTTATTCTTCTGTAGTCTGCTTATAGCTTGTAGAAAGAGCCTGGGACTGCTCTTACTCTGGGAATTTTCAGCTGGGGAAGGTAGGAGGACAGGTCTCCTTGGGCGCCACAGGAAGGATTGGTCTTCATGGAACAGTCACTTCCATCATGCAGTCACCTCAGCTTGATCTGAAACACTTGGATTTGGTGCTAAAGCCTGTTCCTGCCCTGACAGCACAAAGCAAAATGCATCTAGTTTCTGCACGACAACAGACGAAGCTACTGCAGCTAGGAAAGGTGGTGTGTGAGCCCGTGATCAGTTCTGCGCTTCTACAGGTAGAATTCTGTCAAAGCACAAGACTTGCCACATGTGACTGCAGATGTGAACTCAACTGACTGCTTTAGCCATTAAAACAAATGTTCATTTCCATGAAAGTGGAAATAATCAAGAGACATACTGAAAAAGAGGGATTTTTTTTAAATGAATTGTAAAAATTGTCAGCACGTTAGAGAACAACAAAAATAAACAGAAATCAGGCATGACTGAAGAGAAATAAAACCCAGGGACATCCAAAATAGTTCTCAACTGGAGAACAAAAATATATGCAAACACTGTAACACAGATTTCTAAGTAAGTGCTTCAGCATGTCTTGTATTCATCTGCAAAAACTCCCAGTGCACTTAAGACTATATGGTTGCAGAGTGTAAATCCTGAATTGCAGAAATATGGGAACACCTAAGATTAGAGTCCAAGTCCTGCATATCAAAGTAAACAGAAACAGCAGTAGCCAAGCCTTAGTCCAGAGTACAATCTATAAGCTGTACATAATAAATACCAGTAGAGATATTTAACATAACTGAAAAAGGAGAGACTTTGAAATCTGTCTGTATGACATATCTGTGTTTCCATTTCAAAAGATCGGAAAGGAAACCTAGAGACACCACAAACTACCCTACAAGAGGCTTTGGTCTCAGCTGGATTGAAGGTGCCACACTGTGGACTTTCCCCACAAGGATGGGGCTCTCCCATCCTCCCACCCACTCAGCACTGCTTTCTGGCTCTCAGCCAAAGCACCACAAGAGCAAATCCTCCTCCTCCTCCTCCTCACTGCTGACAGCAAACTTCTACACGTACGTCCCCTCTGTGGTTACCCTAGAGGGCTAGGGTGCATTTGTCTTCAGTGCTTCCTTCACTTCTTTTGCTTTCTGCTGAACTGAGAAAAATATGTCAGCGTTCATTGCGCCACTGCATGTCAATGTGGTATTTCTGGGACTGGATTATCAGAGCCATCTGTGTTTGGTGTTTACTTGCTAGGCCAGCCTGAATTACAATTGCATGCTCTTCAGAAAGGCTGCTGTGACACATTTTTTCCACCAAGACATTGGAAAAGAAGATCTCAAAACACACTGTACGAATTCTGAATTGTTAATATACCTCATATATGGATATATATGTTGGCCTTTAGCTCCTAAAACACTGCAGTTCTTTCCTCACCATCCACCCCAGCTTCCCCTCTTGCTATAGGAAAGCAACAGTGAAGATCACTTTCACAGTATTAGAATAACAAATTACATCTACTGTCATCTAAAAATAAGGTTGCAATCCAGTAATGATTCCAGGGAAATCTGTTGTCATCTATTTGTTCTGAAAATATTATATCAGTTACATCAGAAGTATTGTTTCAGGGAAGGGAGGAATAAATTAACCTACCTTTAGCATGTAGTAGAAAGGGAACCATGACAGAAAGATATCAGAGAAGAATTCTGCTATGCTGAAAACACCATACACAACCCAGTAAGTCAGCCACTGCGTGTCATCGTCTTTGTTGGGGCTTTCAATAGCCTTGATTCTGTGAAGAAACAAAATAAGTCAACAGGTCAGCAGTGCCAGTTTTACCCACTGTGAGGTCTTCATGCCTTAGATTTGTTACAAACAATTTCCCAGAATTTGTCTATACACTGTGCAGAAGAGGCCTACATATGTAATATAACATGTATATGATATTATCTATCATACTATGAGACTGAGGTCTTTGGAAAAAAAGTCTCTTCCTGAACATGAGGGTCAGAAAAGAAAAGAAACTTGATCATCAATTTGTTGGATAGAGGACGAGAGGGGAAAGTATTTGTTCAGTTCTGCAGGAATCTATATTATTATTTTAAATTTAGATCAGGATTTTGAAGCGAGTCTTAAATATCTTACCACATACATGACCTAGGTTCCTTTTTGAAAAGGTAGACAGCAGATGTGCTCTAACAACTGACACGTACTTCCACCTTGCAGAGGCAAAACAGAGCTTGTGCAAACTAACCTACCCAAACATGTGGAGTGTGGACTGCAGATCTGCAGCAGCAACTGCTTCCTCACTGTCATGGGACTTGCGAACTACGGCACAGCCTATGTTGTCAAAAAGAGTGCACAGTCTGCAGTATGAAGTCCTGAGATTCCTATTTAATAACTAAATGACTTCTTGTTCTCCAGCTTCTAGGAGCTCATGTTTATGCAGTCTTCACAAAAAAAAAAAAAAAAAAAAGGTTTGAGTAAAAAATGTCCGAGTTTTCTTCATTCAGTAAAAAGGACAGATTCTATATTTGCTAAGCCCTAGATTACTGCCACCAATCTCAGAATGGTTGTGGCTACAAGTAACCTCTGGACCATCTAGTTGAGACCACCTGCTCAACCAGAGTCACCTACAGCCTCTTGCCCAAGACCCTGTCCAGACAAATCCGAGTATCTGTGAAGATGCAGAGCCCAACACCTCTTTGGGCAACCTGCTCCAGTGCTCAGCTACTCTCACAGTAAAAACGTTTTTCCTTATGTTCAGACACGGTCTCTTCTGTTTCAGTTTGTGCCCTTTGCTTGCCGTCCTATCACTGGGAAGTCCTCACTGAGAAGAGTCTGGTCCCATCTCCCTTAAACTTTCCCTTCAGATACTTAGCAATGTCCATTGCTAAGCACGCAGCCTTCAGCCTCCTCCAGGCTCAAGAGCCCCAGCTCTCTCAGCCTCTCCTCACAGGACAGATGCTCCAGTCCCCTGTTCACCTTAGCAGCCTCTCCCTGGACTCGCTCCGGTAGTTTCACGTTCTTGCACTGAGGAGCCCAGCAGGACACAGGGCTCCAGATGTGACCCCACCAGGGCTGAGCGTGGTGTAGGGGGAACCATTCCCCTTGACCTGTTGGCACTGGTCTTCCTGATGTATCCCAGGACACCCATGGCCTTGGACACAAGGTCACAGTGCTGGCTTATGGTCAGTTTGCTGTGCACCAGGATGTCCAGGTCCCTCTGTAGAGCTGCTCTCCAGCAGGTCACCACCAGCCTGTCCTGGTGCCCAGGGTTTTAAATCACTATCAATGCGTAAACTGGATAATGTGAAACCTCAGAATTTTAAAAAGCACCTATCCTCTCCCTACTCATGCGACGGGATTAAAATTGTTTACTTAGTTCAATGAATTTAATAAATATTCTTACACTTTTTTCCCCCTTAATATTAAATACGGTGCTGCTGAAGATGTGCCACCTGTGAAATGTGCCAAAGGTGTAAAATTTTCTTTTAAAATGTGTAATGAAGATCAGGAGGTCGATTTGCAGCAAACTAGAGAGATGGCTGTCAGTGAGTACGTTTCCTAGTTTTGTAAGTAAGAAAAGAAAAAATCATCTGTGCGACACGTTTTAGCAGAAGTACCGACCCCCTCACGGCACACATATCCTCTGGACTGGCTGAGGTCCCAGGCAGCTTTAGCCTGAAAGGCAGCACCAAGATTTTGCACTTGCTCTGCACCCACGTTCTGGGTCAGTGAGAGCCGAGGCCCTGAGCAAGTGGGACAGTGACAGCCCTGGCCCCATGCTGTAGAGCACAACCAGGTGCGGTTGTTCAAGTACCATCCGCCCAACTGGAAAAACGGGTTTTCCCAGGCGGAGGGCAGCAGGTCTGTGCACTGCTCCTCTTGGAAAACTGCAGTTCAGGAGCTTTTCCCTAAGGCAGCCGCGGACTTGGCCAGCTCCTGCCCTCCAAGCTCTGAGCTCCTGCGGTTCCTCCTGGGTCTGCACCTCTTTCAGCTGTTCCAGTACCACTGGATAGGGAGCTCTGCAGAAACATCTTCCTGATGCCTGCGAGGAAAAAGGCTATGGATCTGGGCTGTTTCCAAAGTGTGACACCACACTTCTGGAAGGAAAGAAGTAAAGCAGAGGTAATTAGTACGAAATGTACAATGCTGGGGACAAATAAAGGAGAGAACAGAACTAAATGTCAAGTTTCCTAGTGTTACAGAAAACTTGCTGTAGGCCTTAAGTGCATGAATCCCTGTGGTTATACAGACAAGCTCTCCATTAGAGGTATTTTATATTGATGAAGGATATTTTGAGATTTCAAACTCCACACGTTAGCTTGCTATTTGTGAGAGAATGCTCAGCAGTGAAACAGCTGACAGCCTTGCTCACTTCCAGTCACTGTTTGAAGACTTCCACAGATTAAGCACATACTGCTTAATTTTTGTTGGTATTATTAAAGCCACCTTAGAAAGCACAAAAATTAGAAATTTTCATCACAAAACTTAATAATGATAATAATAACTACAAAAACAACGACAATAGCAATAATGTATCAGAACTAAGAAATAGACTTTTTTTTCTGTTAGCTGTTCACTGACTTCTGAAATATTTCAGCTTTTTAGGAATACCTGTTAAATATACACTTCAATATACACTACAACATAAGCACTCAACCAAAACTTCCAAGACAGAACACCTGTTGCTCCAAAGCCTTCACGACCTCCAAGTGCCAGTAGCACCTACCAGGCATCACCACCAATCTTGTATATTTCAGTCAAACAGAAATGCTGTGAATCCTCAAGTAGCGAAGCAAGAGATGTGAATATAAGCTGTTTTTTTTTAAACTAGGAATTATTAGCCCTGATGTCACCAAAAAAAAAAACCCCACACACTAATCCCTAAGGACAAAGCACAAAACAAGACCCCACAACACTAACTGTACGAATCTTGGCAATGCAGCAAATGAGCCATCCCAAAATCCTGTCCTTTAAACTTTGGAATCACTAACTTGACGGAGATACAGGCTGTCCTGTAGGCTGGTCATGCAAAAGTCAAATTACTAATTGATACTGAGAACTGTTATTTTCATTGGAGCTCATATGCTTATACATGGCATCTTAAAGTATTCTCATTCTTCTTCCTTCAAGTGCTTAGAATTCTAAAAAACAAGGATTGCTCTGACCAGGAATAAGGGAATTATGAATAGGAAACTTCTATGGTCAAGTGCTCCCAAGTTCTGTAAGTGGACATAAAGTTGTTGTTTAACCACACATGTGATGTGTGGCATTAAATCCAACACCATCCAGACACCGTTCTCTTGCATGTGGTGTGTAATTCAGTGTACGATCCAGTCAGACCTAGATATTGCAGGGTAAGTTTTCAGAGCAGCTAAGGAATCAACCAGCAATGTCACCTCGCAAGTGAAAAGCCTGTAGGTAGCCTGCAGGTAGCAGGGAATGATGCCGCACGGCCATCCGTGAAAGGAGATTTCAACTGCAGTCAAAAATGTGATGAGCATTCAGCTTCAGAACATGTCCCTCAGTGGGAACGGCCGATGTGAACTCATATTATGGCTCAACTCCCTTTACAAATAAAAGGACAAAAGTCCTCTCCATTCTCCCCTACTTAAACAGGGGAAGAGGAAGTCAGAGAAAATTCTTCATATCTGAGGATCAGCAAGTACAATGTAGTTCTGTGAAATACCTGAAAAAAGTTTTTCTCCTTCAGAACTATGTTCTCTTAGATGAGGCACTTAGGGCCACAGCGTAGCTGTTGGTGGTGATAGGGTTACGGTTGGACTTGATGATCTTAAATATCTTTTCCAACCATAATGAATCCACGATCTGAATCCCACTATATTTAGACTGAACTTTAGTAACTTATTCTAGAAGAAACTATTATACCTCTAACGTTCTGTGCAACTGTCACGCACACTACTTGAGTCCAGGAACATTTTACTTTTTTTTTCCACGTTAAATCATGAATCGATCGGTGTAATATTCCAAATGCAACTTCCATTTGTAAGTGAAAGGATATAGATCAGGGGTGAATGCAGACTGTGAGACTCTAGCAT
>VZSG01001017.1:57140-121307 GCA_013398315.1 Nothoprocta pentlandii
GCGGGGAGGAGTGCCCTCGTGAGAGAGATGCCAGCCGCCCATCATCGCTCGTGCCTTGTTTTGGACGTTGAGATTCATCCATGTTGCCCCCAGAATTTTGGTGTGCAAAACTGGATGTATTATATCACAAAAAAAAAACGTTCTGTGTGTCCTGTTGTGTTTCAGGGACCTCCCTGAAGTGTTTTATGTGCAAATGGCAGCTAGCGATAAAGGACAGGCCGCTTCCCTGGACTTGTTGTTTGCAGATGAATGAGAGTGCCCAGAACTGAGAACACCAGAGAAAACTAGCCTTGGTCGGCACATTACTGTTCATTTTGTAGCTAATGCCAGAGATGCAGTTTGCAGTACACAAGTATTAATTTTAACTCAGTAAACTCATGGCCACTGAAACATCGTTTCTGTTGTTTCTCTTCCAAGCACCCTGAAGAGACTTTCCCCACTGCTCACCCTCCCCAGAGATTCAGCATTTCTTTTAGGTGACTGCTCCCCTCTGAAGAATGAATTAAGACTGTTCTAGAGATAATCAGGAGGGGCAACACCAGTAGTGCTAGCACTGAAATAGCCACCTGTCAGTGTTACTCTTAAGGGCACATGAGCAATCTGGATCTCAGATTGTTTCAGGCTTGGTCCCACTGTCCAAATAATCATGTTCCTGTAAGCAGTTGTCATACTCAACCTTTAAAAATGCTCTTTTGTCTTGTGACTGCATGAGCTACTGCTGTGGCTTTTATTAAAAAAAAAAAAAAAAAAAGCCACAAGGTGGTAGGTTAGTAGGTTTGGGGTTGACTTTTCATTGGTGCTGACAGTTCTGCCCTATTTCAGATATATATATATCTATATATATATATCTCATGGAGAGAGCAACTGAAAGGAGCAGAGGATCTGGTCTTTGCTTTGGAAAGAAAGTGGAGAAGTGAGAGGACCTCATAGGCCTTGGCTCAAGGCAGATGAGTAACTGAGGAAGTGAAAGATCAGTGGTAGTGCACTTGGGCCGCTTGACTGTAAAAGGAGAATCAGAAAATCTGTTACTTCTGCATTCTTCAGTCTCTGTGTGAGCTGCAAGTTTTTGTTCTTAGTTGCCGAGCTTGCATTAGATTTAATGTAATTTCTGACACACTGATTTTTGATGTTAATCCTGCTGGCAATGAGTCTTCAGTATTTAAATTATTACGTTGGCTTTAGTATAATAGAAGCTATGGAAGGGTACAGGATCCTTAGAAAATTTCTGGTTTCTTAGAAACTTAGAAAATTTCTTAGAAAAATGTATATGGACTGTACTAGTGTATCAACTAAAAGTCTAAATAATGGCAAAAATGCGTATTTCTTTGACACATAATGAAAGAGAGAAAGCTAAAAAGGAAAAAAAATGTGCTCTCAAGTCAAGTTTGTGCAATAGCTTACATTTTGTGCCTATTTGGGTATATGTAATATATATAAAGTATATACACATGTAACTTGAAATCCAAGAAACTTGGTTAAAACACAGCTGGTGTCATTGTGTGTCTCGAGAGTGTCAGAGTATTTTTCAGACTTGTGCTGGCTTTGTACAGGAATAGTTTTGTTTCCTCTGAGGCACAACAGTTGAATTTTCTGTAGAAAAGTGTTTGTTAAATGCAGAGCCCTTTGGTACCAGGAGATGCCATTCTCTTAAGTACCCCTGCCCATATTTACTGTTGACGTGTGTGTCAACCTCTACCTTTCTCTGTGACACAAAGACCACTGTGTGCGATTGCAGAGGTAGTTAATGTAATATGCTTCTGAATTAAAATACATGCAGATTTTGTTTTGAGCCAAATCACTTTCCTTTGATCCCCGCAGAGAGGCCAGCCAGTGAGAGGAGTTTGGGTGTACGTCCTCAGATCATCTGTGCTGCCTCATTGAAACAATTAGTTTAAGTAATAATTATGCTGTTCAGGGTAGGCCAGCTAGAGCTACTGTAGTGCCTAAGTTTAGTGCCTCAAGGTAATTCTCATGACTGTTGCCAACATCAAAGGCATCTTGGTCAATACCTTAATTTTATATGACCTAAGGTGATAAAAGTGATAAAAATTATCACTATGGGTTATAGGTTCTTAGGCACTGTGCTGGATGACTGTGAATTTCTTTGTGTATCAAACAATTTAGCTCTTAAATTCCCAAATAACATAAAATTCTATGATGCATTGTGCTAAATCTGTAACTGTGTAGTTACAGATGTATTCTGTGTAGTCTAAGTAGCTTGAAGCTACTTAATTTTGAGATATATAAACTTAGTCAGGAAAGCCTAAATTATGTTCTTAGGTAGGGTCTCCAATAGGATGCTGCACGACCTGCTCTCTGTTTCTCTTATTTTCTTACTATTGCCTCATCTTTCAACTTCAGGAGGTACAAAGTGAAGGTACTTCCTGTTAACAATTCATTCCCTCTTTTGAGATTCAGGTACCACAGAGTGACTTGATTCATAAATAGCATTCTAAGCTGATTTTATTCATATTACTCTTAAGCCTAATGCTGGCATGCTCTTATTTTTCTTTTGTGCTGCTTCTGCATACTACATTTCCAACTTTTTGATTGACTGCAGTGCTGGGGTAAGAAAACATAGTCAGCTAGTTGCATATAAAAAAATATTTTTATACTTTTGAGGTACAGCAGCCTTTCCTTAGAGTGATAATAGAGCCTTAAAATGGAAAGTATTGTGGTAAGTATTGCTAACTGAGAAACTGGAAAGCTGGAAAAGTTACTTGTGAATATCTATATGGTTACTTATACTTAAAAAATCTTAATTCAAGACATTTTAAATAGTTGTGTTACCAGCAACAATATTATAGCTTTTGGGACTTGCATGGTACTTCTCAAGAGCTAAATTTAAAAGAGTTCTGACAAGTTGTTTAAGTTCAGTAGAGTGAATGACTTTACACTTTTGAAAAGAAGTTGATCTTGATCTTAGAAAACAAAGAAACAAAAGCATATATATATATGTATGTAAATGTGTATATATATGAGCTAGTAGTCAAGAAGCATAAAATATACTTGAAAAATAGACCAATTTTCCACTTTCTACTTCAGAAGGAGATAATGAGTAAGATAATTAGACAAACTTCAAATTTTAAGGAAATTAATATGTGGCTGTTGTGTTAAGTTGCAAAAATATATACATGTGTTTTAACTTCTGTCTAGAAGTAGTATATTGGAATTGACATTTTTTTTTTTTTTAACAGGGCATTTTTAAAAAACTTCAAACAACAGCCATTTACATGGAGTGTCTTCACCTTCTTTTTCACTAGTTTCTTGTAATCAGGTTTTGGAGAGAAATAACCCATTTTCCTTCCTAATTTTTAAAGCTGTATTTTTCATGGGAAAAGTTTCTGCTGTGTAGATCACCAAGAAGATTTGTTGCTCTGCATTCCTAGATTAGGGAAACTACTGCTGCATTTTTGTTGTTAGGTATTTAAATCAATAGATTTTCTAATCTTGTTTTTCTTTCTTTCTTTCCTGGCAGCCGATTTATTTTGCACATTCCAAGTGAAGAGAGAGACAATGCAATCAGAGTATGTTTTCAGATTGAACTCGCCCATTGGTTTTACTTGGATTTCTACATGCAAAACACACCAGGATTACCTCAGTGTGGGATAAGAGACTTTGCTAAAGCTGATATCCTTTTTATAAATGTAAATGTTTTCAGGCTCTCTGGATAAAGTACAAACTGCATTGTAAGTGAAACTTTGTATCTTGTGCTGCAACAGGAAAATGGCTGTTCCTGTCCTGCTGATTTTCTACTAGACGTGATTTTTAACTTTTCAGGGCTCTGAAAAGCACTCCGTAAGTCCTCTAAATTTTGTGGCTTCTACGAATGAGATGTTTCTCTTGCAGCTCAGGAAGTGTGGAAAGCNTTTTTTTTTTTTTTTTTTTTTTACTTTTCCTCATAGCTGCAGGTTGTCAGACTGGATGAGTTTCATATGAGCTACTGAAACTCTTAAGGGTATGCACTCATCTTATTTAAAGCTAATCACAGGAGAGCATAGTGTGAGTATAGCTAAGGATAGTATGCATTTCCTGAAATGGTGTGTATTTGTTGGGAGTTCCAGCAGTTGCTGCAGGATTCTTGCAGAAGTTGTCCTGTTAGTAGGAGAGAGGATACATTTTTAATGAGCTTATGTGTCTTGGCTGGCTGTCTTCTGCCAGGCCTTACACTTAAAGAAAAAAAATTAGGACTTACGTGATCGATGCTTTGTTGGAGAAAAACTTGTCAAGTAAATTTTGTACCAATATCCAGCCAATTTTTGTTTTGCTTTAACCTTTTCCTATACGTTTTTGATATGGACTAGAGTATTGGTTCTAACCTTCATAATAATATCATCTGTGGTTTCACTATACAAAATAATTCTTGATACTGTTTATTTTAGCAATAAACTTTTGTTGTTGTTGTTTTTGGTCACTGCATACGAGTACATTTTTTTTGAGTAATTTCAGGTAGACTTTTAAATTATAACAGTGTTTTTCAGTCCAAAGTAGTTCCTCTAGTACGTGTAGGCAACACAGGAAAAACGGTATAGTAGATAACTTGATCATTACACCTTTCCTTTTTGACTTGCATTTGCCAGAAATGTTATTTCTGCTGTGGTATTCATTTTAAATATTATCCTGAAGAATGATTTTTATTGGCATTTCAGTAATATTTTTTAGAGACTTGTAGATTATGTAGATGTGGGTTTTTTTTTTTTCCTCCCCTTTCTGCATGGTGAGAATCTGTAATACTCTTTACTTCTAAGGGAATGTATCTGGAAAGTACCCTGAGGGATGAAGTGGTGATTGTGAGTACTGAGGTTTCTTTGTAAGACTGCATGTGTTTGGAAACTGGATAAGTAAAGTTAGCATCCTTAACATGCTGCTATACTCTTCAATCACTGTCCTTTTTTACTGCCTCAAGGTGAAGATGTACAAAAGGTTTTAGATGAGTGGAAGGAATATAAAATGGGAGTGCCAACCTATGGTGCAATTATTCTTGATGAGACACTTGAAAATGTAAGTATGGAAATAATGGTGAAGAACTAAAGGGACACCTGAAGTGTATGCTGGCAGTGGTCTTTTTGTAATCCACTTTTGCTATCTTGAGGGGGGAAAAAAAGGCAGTTCAGATTCAAAGAGATCTTAAATATGACACTTTTGAAGTGTGTACAGAATATGATTTATGAGTAAAATATGGAAGATAGGGTATGCTTTCTCTTTTTTTCCTACTTCTTTTTTTTTCCCTCTTCCCTATAGCACAGAAAACTTCATCAGAAAGCTGTAGTAGTAATGAAAACTTAAAGATTGGTTCATTCCTCCAGTATAAAGTTTCTTTTTGGGGATAAAGGGAAGGGTTTGCTTAGAAATTGTTAAAAATAGTTATTAACAGTTGTATTCCTTATGTTCTCCAGGTTCTTTTGGTCCAGGGTTATTTAGCAAAGTCTGGTTGGGGGTTTCCAAAAGGGAAGGTAAATAAGGAAGAGGCTCCTCATGACTGTGCTGCTAGAGAGGTAAGTTGTGTTTGAAACTTAGATTGATTCTTTTTTTTTTTCCCAGTTCAAAATATTCAATGATATGGTTTTGAAATCATAAATCTTTATGTACATGCTCATATCATCTATATACATTCCAGGTATTTGAAGAAACTGGGTTTGACATAAAAGATTATATCTGCAAAGAAGAATACATTGAGCTGAGAATTAATGATCAGTTAGCACGGCTCTACATCATTCCAGGAGTTCCAAAGAACACAAAATTCAACCCTAAAACTAGAAGGGAAATTCGGGTATGTATTGGATTGTTCAATCATGAAAGTACCTTGCTGTGGAGTTTGGATATGGTGGTGGCGGTTGTTTTTTTGTGTGCAAAATAGCAAAACTACGAAAGGTGATGAATGTCTCGAATACTAGTTACAAATGGGTATTCATCATTCATCACTGTATTGTCTTATCAACTTGTGTGAACTCTGGTTCTTGTCCACTTATCCTCCTTATGTGGAAAATTCTGTTTTAGTCTGTTAGTTCAATTTTTGTTACAGTTTTTAATTAAAGAAAGTAACTGTGGATGGTTTCTAATGATACAGCAAGGTGGTGGTGATTTTTTTCTGTTTTCTAGAATATTGAATGGTTTCCCATCGACAAATTACCATGCCACAGGAATGACATGACCCCAAAGTCCAAGCTGGGTTTGGCACCTAACAAATTTTTTATGGCCATTCCCTTCATCAGGTACGTTCAAGATGAGCCAAATTCCAAGGCGGTACTTTTCAGAAGATGTTGATTTCTTTAGGTTTGTTTTAGTAAGTGGGTCTTGTTGAACTTCTGTTTGGTCACAGGCCACTGAGGGAATGGCTTTCTCGAAGAAATGGCGATACCTCAGATAGTGACAATGGATTTTCATCTGCTGGGAGCACTCCCTGTAAGCTCAACGTGGAAAAAGTGAGGTAAGATTCAGGTCAGTTTAACATCTTGCTCTGTAGCCTTTCTATCAAACCTCAGTTATCCAAAACTGTTCATCCTTTCTGAGTATTCCTGTTTCAGGGATAGGATGTGTTAACAAGACTTCGGGAATATCTCAGAGAATGATGTGCTTATACATCAAATGGGGGATGAATGCTCAGTCATGGCAGAAGTGAGATAATTTATTGAGTTCTATATGAATGTAAAAACCACACTATGAGTAATTAACTTTGTTCAGTGCTTTCTGCACCTCTGTAAGAGAAATACGCCTCTCTAAAAGAGTACTGATACCAGTTTTGGAAGTAGCTAGATAGAACGCATCTTAAAATGAATGGACATTGAAAAATAGCCTAAGATCAGTTAGAGTGAGCCCTATCAAGAATGTGGGAAGGGAGTCAAGGGGAGCAAGTGCTACGTTTTCCTTGTCTCAGCTGAGATAAGTGTGGAGCACGTATTCAAACCTGATCCTGTGGAGGAAGGCCATGCTCCAGCAGTTTGGGTCAGTTGGCAAATGTCCACTGATGCACGGAAGCTGCTCAGGTGGGCAGACCTGCTGCCTGCTTGGAGCACAGGTGTCCTGCCAGCAGGCCCACTAAAGCTGAATGAATTGAGGGAGCATCCTTATGGTTTCAGCACTTCAGCTTGTCTTTCCTGTTGCTTTGGAGAGACAGTATATTTCTATTCTTCTGTTAACAGCCTTGAACTTGTGTTGTGAATTCTGATTTTTTTTGTTTGTTTGTTTTTTGTTTTCGTTTCTTTAATGTACTAGATCCAAGCTTCGCTGTAGTCAGCAGGCATTTACAGATAGCTTTTCAGGAGAGCAGTGGATAAAGCCAAAACAACCACAGAAGCCATATATTCATGCTGACATGTCTGAAGTTTTAAAAGTAAAGGTATGTTCCATTTTCTAGGCAAACATGTAATATGGACCAGTTATGTGGACCTTTGAAATGAATGCCTTGACTTACCATTCCAACTTGAAAGTAGAGAATTTTGTCACAGTAACATTCAAAACAAAAGCATGCCCTGCTCCCAACCACCTCTCTCCTGCCCACCCCCTTCCCCAAAAACAAAACAAAAGAAAAAACCCCACCACGACCTGGAGGGAGTTCTTGGACTTACTTGCTTGGTGCTGGCGTTCTCAATGGTGGGTATCAAGCTATAGTTGTGTTGTTTTACCATTGGCACTCATCCTTTGGGTGGCCTTCACATATCTCTCTGAAGTGTTTTGTAGATCACTAGTGTGTGTATCAGTGTGTGGGAACTTGCTGCTTTGCATTTGTTACATATCACTGTGTCTGTAACAGTGCAAGAAACCGTGTAAAAGCTGGCAACTTTATGTAACTCGAGTGCATGTTGCTTTGTTAGTTTCTGTGCACTTCAGTTTGTGTACGGAAAATATTGTTTGTTTAAATATTTTAAGGCATTGGGAGGAAAATTTAGTTAATAAGCAGGAAGTGCCACAGTGTAGTGATGGTCAGTGCTGCCATTTAAACTCTTGTCTTTGCTGCTTTTTGGATGTAATGGCAGAGTCAGAACTTGAGGGCCAACGGCAGAAAGCAACATCAAGACACTCCCAGCCAAAAGAAGCGAACAAACGGAGTCCACAGTCAAGCAGCTAAGCAAAACCACGCCCTGGTAAGAAATATACAGTGGCTGTCACCTCTCTCAGACTCCAGTAATAGCAAGAGTGCTTACCTATCAAAAATGTATTTGAACAGAATATACAGTAGCTAGGTTGTAGGAATATGGCATTTCTTAAATTATAAGCCTATATATCAATAGGTAGGCATACTAAATCTCATTTTGGAAATAAGGCTTATTTTAGCAGGTGATTTTGTCAGCCCTTTCAGTAGACAGTCATTTTGCAGCATTAGCAATAAATCAAGGTATATATTATACACTGATCGGTCAGACATATATTATTTTAAATATCAAGTTTTGGTATGCAACATTTAGATTAAAATTATATACATACATATATATATATATGTATATATGTATATATGTATATATATGTATAAATCATATGCTTAGTTACTTCCTTCCCCGGGCATGAATTTTGAGATACAAACTGGGTTTTTGACTTGTGTGCCAGGATCTCATGTGCCATCTTCAGCAATTTGTAAATTCCAGTACTGCGATCTTTTTTTTTCTTACCTGTTATTTGTTGTGACTGCCCTTGCCCCTGAAGTTCTGTTGACTGGGAGAACTCGCAGAGTTTTTGTTTCGTTTTGTTTCTTCAGTATTTCTGTTCTTTTTTTCTTTATTATTCTTAATAGTTCTCTAATTCTGCTCAGTTGTGTTTTTTGCAGCAACTGAGCCTCAAGCTGAAGTGCACAGAAAACTGCTTGTCTAGGCTTTAGCTTTTCTTATTTATTGGCTGTAAGCTAGAGTCTTTTTATTCTGACTTGTAATTCTTGCCTTCTTTCTCATTTTTGTGTGAGGATGCAGAAACATAAACTCTAATTATGAAATCATTTTTGTAGAAAGCAGCAGTTAAAATGCTTTGGGGTCTGAGAGTAAAAAAATGAAGAGTTAGAGACTTCCCAGAAATGCTCTGTGTAGAAAAGGTTCTATTTTATGATGATTGGACTCTGTAGGGTCTATATAGAAAGGAACAGAACTATTAATACCCTACAGTTTCTGTGCAAACTCCTGGGTTTACCCAAACCTATTTCTGTATTTCGTTTGCATGGTTGTTGATCTTGTAATACAAGCACATACTTCCCCAAATTTAATTTTTAAAAATTTTTTAAATTTTATTTTTTCAAATTTAATTTTAAAGGAGTGCCTGGAGTCATACTTTTATTGTGGCATACCTAGGACTAGCACATAATTCTGCCTTGGAGATGTTTCTCTCTTTAGTGCCTGGTTATCAAAGCGGCAGGAGCTGCCTGTTTGGAAATACTCTGCTCCCAGCTTTTTAGGGCAGGCAGTTTAAGAAGAAGCGTAAGCGTGTGTCAATTAGATTCCACAGCGTGGTATGCAAACCCTTTCTGCCTTAAAATGTTTCAA
Organism: Nothoprocta pentlandii; assembly: GCA_013398315.1. Taxonomy (NCBI): domain Eukaryota; kingdom Metazoa; phylum Chordata; class Aves; order Tinamiformes; family Tinamidae; genus Nothoprocta; species Nothoprocta pentlandii. The sequence goes on from VZSG01001017.1 coordinate 66,602, forward strand.
AAATGCTTAAAATTTCTCCTTAAAAATTAATTCTGTATCTTCAAAATGGTTGGCTGACTCACGCTATTGCATGCTTCTGGGACACTTTGGTGGAAATGGAGTGTGTGTGTTTGATACAGCAGCAGCACTGAGTTCATGTTCTGTGTTAGAAATGACATAATGCCTGCACCGGAGCGTGCATCAAAGCAGACATAACCAACATGCCTCTTAGCTGACAGTTCAGCAATACCCCCAAGAATAAATACATAATTTGCTTGTAAAGTACATAATATGTGTTTGTTCTCTTACCTAGAAATGTGAAAAAAGGCTTAATCCGAGAAGACTTCAAGATAACTTTGAAACAGGCAAGTCTGCGTTGAATTTCCTTCCAGGGTCATGCATTTGGGGCTGAAGACACTAGAGTAATTTTTTTTTGATTCCTCTTACAAGACCCTGCCAAATGTTATGAAACTTTATTTTTCTAAGAATGTCTTTTTTTTTTGTATATTTTTATTTTTATCTTTTGTCAACTTTGTGTGGTTTTGCAGTTCTTTATTTGGGAAAACTGATTTCACCGTGTTGCTGGGCAAAAAGAAACAAGGCTTGGTTGAGAGAAAAGCAATAGACTTAAATACCATTATTGATCTACTTATTGCGAACTAGCCGTTTAAAATTTGATCCATGACTCTTTTCCTTTCTTTTTTTTTTTTCTTTTTTTAATTTAGAAGATGCTGCATATGAGATGTGTTGCTCCAGTGAAGACCCGCTGCTAGAACATGGGGAGGGACAGTCTGTGTCATGCAATGGTCATTACAAATTTGTGTTCTCATCAAGAGCTTTCTTGAGCTTCAAGTTTGACCACGATGCCATAATGAAAAGTTTTGACTTCTGACAGCTAACTTGTTAAGAGCAAAAATCAGACTTACCTGTTGCAATTGAGTGGGTTTCTAATCCAGCCTTACTCTTTCTCAGGAGTTTTTTGTGGGGCGAAGAGGAGGAATGACTTTTTGTGTGTCTTTTTCTTTTGTTGTTAATGCAGCGCAGGGACTGACTGATGATGTGGGCAGGTCTGAAGGTCTGTTCTCTTTGCAGTATGGGAGAGGCACAGTGAAGTGTTGCACTTTAAATGCAGTATCGCCTTTGTCCACAAAGTACCTTGCCAGTGTTCAGTTCACTAGTTCCTAGCTGTGCATTAGAGGGCATTTGGTTTTTCTTGTTTTTATTTTTTTAACTTGATCTGTGTTTTTTAGATTGTGATTTTTTTTGGTTTTTTTTTGCTTTTGTAATGTTGGCATTATACCAGCTTGCTGAACTTTTAACTGGTCTATTGTAACGTTGTTGGAATTGTTAAGCCTTCATTTTCTAGAACATTGCAATATTATGGCAGTGGCAATGAAACTGCTTCTCAGAGGACTCCTGTGTCTGTCGTAGAAGTTTTCAAGTTGCACATTTCAAACCCAGCTTCAACCTTCCATTTGTTTCCTTTTCTGAGAGTTTACTCTTCATCTCCTCCCCAGATATCTTCCCTCCTTCACCCTGAAAGTTGCTTTTTGTTGGCCAGCTCTCACTGACTCTTGGTGTCAAATCTGTAGCATTTCGTCCCCTTGTACCTGCCTGCTTTTGTCTTCAGTGAGGATGCACAAACTGGGTAGCACTTGGCCTTGTGAAACGTCTGGCCTCCATTCTAAGAACCCAGGAGAGCTGCAAAGGTTTTCTGTGTGTTTGTGTTACCCAAATGCAGCTGCTTTCAAAGAAAAGTTTAAACTTTTATTTTATTGTGGGAGGTTATTCGTGTAGCACTTGTGTTGAATGTAAATAAGGCCCTTTGGATCTTGCTGAGAGGAAGGAGGCAGGTGCGTGGACAGTAGAGCATTGTGTGACACGAAATGGCTCTTAACCAGGCTTGCAGTAACTATGTGAATAGTGCCAGCTGTTTCCCTGTGCTGTTGCCCTTAGCTCTAGTGCAGCCTGTGTTCTTTCTGTGTTGAGTAGTGCTGACCTTCCCTTGCTGTTCAAAGGGTGCAGCCTCAGTCCTTCCAGCTGCAGCACTTCCTTCGTGCAGCATCGAAGATGTGAAGAAAAAAGAGTAGGAGATGAGGTGACAGGCTGTAAGTATTAGATTTGTTCCTCGTGATCCACATTAAGGGAACTTTAATACAGACTGTCCTTGTTTGTCACAGCGGCTTGCAGCAAAAGCTTCTTGTCGATAACTTGACCGGTTGAATGAACTGGGCCTGCTTCCCTCGTGAGTGTGTGTACGTTCATGCACCGAGGTTTTACACAGCTTAAGGGGTATCTAAAAAGAGCCCTCACTGTCTTGGTCTTCCTTCAAATACTCTGTGTCATTTATTTTTCTTTCCTGAAAAAAATGACTGCAGAACTGTCTTAGAGGTTATTTATCTGCTGGCGCCAGGCAATTTGGGACTCTTCATGCTGTAGCACTTACTGCTGTGGGAAGCCTGAGCTCCTGTGTCACTGATGGGAGAAGCAGACTGCAGCAGCTCTGCTGGAAACAGGGGCCCCAAGCGCCTCGTTCCAGACCCACTTGTGAAACAACTCTGTTTCTGGCCTTGCTTTACCCTGTGGAAGGAATGGTATCCAAAGGCTATTCAAAACAGTAACTGGCAAGTACAGGAGCTGGGAGGTGGGTTGGTGCTGGTGGATGTTACGTTACTCGGCTCCAGCTGAAAACCGACCTTTAGTTTGTTCCCTAGTGCGTGTAGCTGGCTTTGCAGCAGCAGTGCCTTTACCCACGGCGAGGCGGGAGTTTGTGCTTGTGTCGCTTGGCTGCTGCTGCCTGTGGAGCTGACAGACCTCCCTCCCCTAGGGCATGATTAAATATCAAACTGCGGAAACCTTTAGTAAGTTGACAGATAAATTACTGTTGTGCTGTGTGAAGTAAGGGGTCGGTTGATGGAACTTTGAACTCGTAACTTCAGCTGAGCTATTGAGATGTTAAATCATGTCGCAGAGAAGTCTCCAAGGAGAGCAGGTGTCTCCCATGGCTGGGAGGTGCTGGCTCTGCTCCGGCCTTCCTCTCTATTCACTCACTCTTTATTTTATATTTTTTTCTCTCCTTAACAAAGGTTTGGATCAGCATGAAAGAAACTGCTTGTTTCATTAAAAAGCCCAAAGTGGGGCATAGTTTTAGTAAATCCAGCCTTAACGTGAATTGCAAATAAATGTGATTAAATATGCAATAACTTCTACTACTTTGTGTAAGGGTGCTGTTTGTTGTGTTAATGTTGCTTCCTGCTGTTTCTGAGAGGTAGTATCGTGTGGCCTGCTTGGGCTCCACAGTGCGCGCTGTGCATTTCTTGTGCTTGAGCATTTTATAATTAAGTGCATCTCCAAGTTTAGGAGTGCAGTTTACATGAGTTTCTGTAAAACAGTGGGAAAAAAAAACAGGTGGTAAGAGGTGAGAATGCTTGCCTGCAAGGCAGGTCTTCACATTGTTAGTGGTTGCCTGTCAGGCTCTTTGAATTAAAAATTAACAGAGTGACCATATATGTAATGAAAAGAGCAGTGTGGTTCCTGGGAGCCCTGCGTGTCAGTTCGCTGCTTCCGGAGCGTCGCGACTCCCTGCGGTGGCAGTGGGAGATTCCCGGCATCATCCCGGCCTGCCGGCCCCGCGGGCGGCAGTGCCTGTGCTGGGCCCCAGCCCTCGGAGGCGCCGCCTGCCCCACGTCCCAGGCCTGCAGAAAGGTGGTGCTGGGAAGAAGCAGCTTCATTTATTACACAGCTAAGTATTTTTTTAACATAATGTAGTTTTTTTAGACTAAACTTACATAAATAGTTTTTATTTTAAGTTTGGGCCTTGTTGTTCCAGACTCCTCTATTGTGCTCCACAGTTCCTGTGATGTATTTTGCAGCGTTGAGAACTGCGTGCTCGCTGTGTCCTTGCTCTGCCTGCTGGTGGCCTCCGTATGTAACTGTGGCTTTTAAAATTTAGCAAAGGGGCTTTGCAGCCTGGCTGCCCTTGCAGATGCTCCCAGATTGTGATTGCATTAAGGAAATTATTTTTCCAGCTTTTGCATGTAACACAGCAAGCTCTTGGTGATGTGTAATATGTAGCAGCACTCATAGATGACTCTGGTGCAAAGAGGAAGAGTCTGCATTAAGAATCCAAGCTCTGACATCCTGTGGTGCAGAATGGTGGCACTGGTGGTCCTGGGGGAATGCTTTCCAGTTGGCTTTTTAATTTTGAGCTGTCTGATCTATTTTTATTAAATTCTGAGCATTTTTTTTTCCAGAGTTTAATATCAGGTGCCTTCATCTTGTGAATCAGGAGGTTACTCTATATACGTAGAAGTCTCAAGACTACTGAGAACTGGTAGAGCAGCCTCTCATTGATTTAAAAGTAGTTTCTCTATTAAAGAAGTCAAGACTTGCACTGTAAATTTTAAGAAAAAAAAATCTGGTGCTTATGCATGACTCCATGCTAACTTAAGTTTGCATTTGTTAGTACAGTATTTCTGCTTTTGAAACAAGCAGCGGTTGTTTCTGCAACTAACTGAAGGTGCTGCAGTAAGGTGGGCCTGGAAGTGTCACCACTCCGTGCCACAGGTCCTAGTGCTTGTGCCCCTGCAGCAACAGTCTGGCTGGAGGGTGACAGCAACAGCCGCTGCTCGCAGTGCTGTACGTGGGCCCTGGCAGGACACGCAGCAGCTTTTGTGCTCTGTGCATTGTCATGCTCCATTCCATGTAGCTGTGAACTTAAAGCAAGTCAGTAGATGTAGCAGTTTCATTGGCTGTATTCGGGATCATCCTAAAAAGAAGAATCTGTATTAGCAGGAGTACATTATTATTAAATGTTTGTATTTCAACGTCTTTTTCATTGGACTGTACTGAAGCATAGATGTGATGTAACCACCTACACCTGCGCTTAGAGAGCTGCCCTGTGGACACTTGTGGGGAGAAGCGTAAGTAAATTGCAGAAAAACTGCAGGTTGTTCCTCAGTACGGGCAGAGTCAAGGGAAGCGTAAAGAGAAGTGTGCAGAGCATTTCCACCACTGAACAGATCCACCATGAACGTCAGCTCTTAGTTACGGTTCATGAAGCACTGTTAAAAAACCACAGAGATGTCTCTTTAAAAGACATAGTAGAATGTGTGCTGTAGGATCTGTGACAAAAGCTTAGAAACAAATGTTTTAAGCGTATGTAAGTAAAGTTTCTAAAGAGGAATATCCATTTATTATTGTGCATTTAATATGCTGAGTATATACATTTTGCAGAGAAAGTGGATTTTAGCTTCCATTGCGTCATCGTGAGGAGCAGTTTGCCTTGGTCGGCTCTTCAGCGTTAGCAGGTGACATCCGTGACCACCTGTAATATCTTGTACTGACGGTTGTGGTTTTCATTGTCGTTCCCTGATTGAGAACTGAAGCACACACTGAACAGACCATGACTAAACTGACGCTTTCTTTTCTACTGTAATTTCTCTGTAAATTGCTTCGTGACTCGCTGTAGCAATGAAATGCAGAGACGGACGTTGCTGTTTGTAGAGCGAGCGTGAAGCCTGCGCGCCCCGTGCACCGCGTCCTTCCTGACAGGATGTTTGAACTGACACTGCCTTAAGCCGCTTAGCAGCACTGGTTCATATACAGGTGCCCAGTAAAGGATGTGGGTTTTAAAGCCAGGTGGACAAGGGGCCCAGCGAGCAGTGGGGAGCAGGATATATTTTACAAGATGTCTGGTCTGTTGAAGAGAGGAAGCATGTCAAGCTTAATCGGTGCTTTTAAAATGCTTATGAAATGGTGGGTTTTGGTCCCTACAATGTCATTAAAAGAAGTGGGTGTGCGGCAACACTTCCATATGTGCTCTTCCCTATCTGTAAGGTTGTGGATGAAACTGCCGAGGGCTGGAGGAAAGTGCAGAGGGCGGGAGGTGCAGGAGCCCCTTAGGTGTGGGCTGCACCCCACTGATGGTGCCAGCTCCTGCCCCAGGGGACCCTGCAGCGGTGCCAGCCCCAGCCCCGCGCTCAGCCCCCCCGAGAGCGGCACCCCAAAGCACGCGTGGTATTAGAAATTTATTCAGAATATAAGAACATTTGTAAAATAAAAGTATTATAAATGTCTCTGTATAAATAAATGCAGTTTTTACAATTCTATATCAAATAAACACAAAACTGCTATTTTACAGCACCTAGAAAACTAAAAAGCAGCAACACATTTGAAGCTAATTCGATAAGCTGAAACATCTCTAAACTTAGCAGGTGTGGTACAGTATTAAGTGAGTTTTTAATTGAGAAACTCCGAATAAAAAATGTAGAACAATACTGACGTTAATGCAAACTTAATGACATGTGCTTTGTAATAGCTAACAGTACATTCAAGCTGGTGAAGATCTATACCCTTAATTAGAAAAAGTACTTGCTTTTTTTCTGAACGCAATGCAAAATATAAGGTCTCATGCGCTCTGGCAATTTAAAAAGTCACAAAATAAAGTACAAACTAAGATTAATTAGTAAGTGGACATTTTTTTATTTCTGCTTTGCTAACGTACTATTTCTGCAACCAGTGCGAGGTGAGCTGACTTGCAGGCATCTTGCCTCAGTGGTAGAGCTAAGCGCACACTTGTTTATAGGCTGGTGTCTCAAAATTGCATAAAAGGAATGAAGTTTTGTCACCTGCGCTGGGGCTGGTGCCCCTGCAGCAGCGGTGCAGGCCGCCGGGCTGAGGGCGCGACAGCCGCTCCCGCCTCGACGGCCTCCTGCTCCCGGCGGCTCCTGCCCCGGCTCCTGCAGCGGCTCCTGCCCCGGCTGCACTCTTCCCTTGGCAGCTCCGGGGCAGGCGGCAGCGAGCACAGGTGTCCTGCGGCGCGTCCCCACGCGCTTGGAGCGGAGCCGAGTGGTGCAGGGAGCCGCGCAGCCGGAGCAGGACAACCGGGACAGGGAGCCGCGCGGCCAAGGGCAGCGCTGAGTTGGCGCAGAGGCAGCGAGAAGGGCCCTTGCCGAGGCCGCTGAAGGGGGCAGTGCTGCTTTGTGTTTGTAAACCCAGCTCCATTTCATGCTTTCTTAGTGTACAATCTCGCCTGCAGTTTAAAGGTTTCAAGCCTAATTCACTTATCTGTTTGTTTAGTTACTAGTAAAAGAAAAAAAAAGCCAAAGAGGAAATCCAGTGCAACAACGGTTTCTAGCTACCTTAGGTGAAAGATATTTCACATTGAGAGTTTGAGATGACCTCCAGTTCCTTGTTCCAGGTAAGAGCAGGCAGAACTGTGACTGCATTTTTACCAGAGCACACAGGGCTCTTCATGTTTCTGGAGAAACGAGCGCAGCCAGCTACTGCTGAAGTAGACATGGGTGAAACGCACCCTTCTTGGTGCCTCAACAGTCTGGTTTACAAAAATTTCCATTTACATTTTAGCAAGAATTACAATTAACTGGAAATCGTACAATTATCTTCTTAATAAAGAGGCCTGAGCAAAACCAACTCAAAGGCACCTGACCACCTAGAGCTTATTTGGAAACCAGCACAGTCATAAGGAGCACTCCTGCAATCAGCCCTTCCCTGTGCTGACGTTGTAGCTGGAGGTACTGGACACCAGAACAGTATCACCTAAGTTGGCTGTAGGGGAAGGAGGGGGCGGCAGCCTCAGTAAGGAGAGCACCAGCCAGGGGGTGCCGGTTGTTAGTGAGGCTTAAGCACTGACCACGAGCCCCAGAACTGCCGTGGCTGCCTGGCCTAACACAGGGCTACACAAAGCCAGCTCAAGTCCTAGCAAAAATACATAATTTTTTCAGTACTGGAAACTGCAGTAACAGGTGAAAGAATATCTCATTAATCCTAGAGGTGCAGCCCAGTGTAAAACTAGTCGTATGTTGGATGGGAAGGAGAGCTGGCTCCCAAGGTGGATTTCCTGGAGAAAGCAAAGCCTGCAGAACGCGGAGGGGCAGGGCCGTGAGCTGTGCTGGTGCCTGCAGGGGCTCACGGTGGCGCCTCCGTGAGGAGAGCCCCGCGGGGAGCTGCCCCTCCGCTTCCCCAGCTCCTGTCTGTGCTTTGCTCGGCCTTCGTTACTACTGCAGCTCAAAGACGTCAGGTCGTTTACCTGGGTCGGGCATCAGGGGGATGTGACTTACGAAAGAACGTTAACAACAGTAAGAAAAGTTAGCCTAAGAAGCCCTATGAAGACATAACCATTCACATTCTGTTTGTGGTTGCACATCCATACATATACACTGATACAGTCTTGTGCATATGTATTTAATATTGAACAGGTACATTCCTCTAAATAAGTACCTTTCTTATTTGGTCAAAAGCATATTAAAAAAAAAAAAAAAGACATTCTATCTCTTGATCATAGAAAGCGGCAATAAAACTACACTTGTGAAAAAAAAATGGCCCAGCCTCTTAATTACCTTGGCTATATAGTACTAATAAGAAATATCTAGCTGTCTCATTGCATTCGGCATGCGGTGTCAGGAGCTTTCCTGCAATTCCTGACACGACCTTGGCACGGAACGTCTGGCACGGCGGAACCCCCGGCCCCGAGCCCCCTTAGGGACCAAGAACCGCGTTAATGCATCACAGTGTCCGCGGTGCCGCGGGCTGCTTGTTGTAGCCACACGAGCGCCTTTCCCATGGGATCTGCTCCATGAGTAAGTGCCGCAGCCGCCCGCGCCGAGATGCCCCCCTGTCCCCCAGGGCAGCTTGAGCACCACGCAGGGAGTGGGGGAGCCCCGGGCGCTCCCCGATAACCAGCGCGTTCCTGCAATCCCCAACTGCTCCAAGGAAGTAAAACCTCTTCACGCATATTCCCTTGTTAGGCCACGCTGCTGCCCGTGGGGCATAAGCTGGAAGAGAACCCGTGTGCGTGCAAACCTAACGAGAGAGGCAACGTGCATGTTCATGGCATGGTAATTCAGGCACTGTCCATTTACAGTATTAAAGAGTCTTTGCTTAATGCTTAAGTAAATTTTCCCCATAACTCCTATCTGCAAAGCTGCGATCCTAGTGATGCTGTGGACTGCGTCTGTGTCAAGGATCGAGCTTTAGAGTTTGAAGCTACCTCAAAAAGAGCTTCCAAAAGACACAGACTTGTGATGGCACCAGCCCCAGACGGGGCGTTCAAAGCGACGTTTCGTTGGTGTGAGGGCGAGAGTTCTCCTCCTCCAGCAGCGCTATCCGCTGTTTCAGCATCCGCACTTGAGTTTCGTGTCTCTCCACCATGGCCATCATTTGTGATTCCAGTTTCTTCAGCTTGTTCTGATGCTTTTTCTTCGCTTTTTCGTAAGCAGCTACCAAGTTACTGTTAGAAATAATACAAGACAATACATAACTATTCAACAAAATCTGCTCACAGTGTATGTTACCAAAAAAAAATAATAAAAAGCCATGGGGGCAGTCTGAAGTTTGGATCCTCTTCCTAAAATCTAACTGTATTTTAAAACTTTTCCAAATTCACCACAGTGTAACCTCTTGACTTCTCAACAGGATCACACCTTTTCTACTGAACTGGTTACTGAAAACACATTTTTAAACATGGTTTTGAGAACCAGTTAGAGGGTTGGTTGCTTATGATGTCTGTGCAGAGCATTGCTTGGGAATCAGCACTTTACAATGTCAAACGTGATGTTTTACAAGAAGAAGGTTCCCTCCCAGCCAGCATGTGCTCACAAAACCCACTATTAAGCCAAAGAAAGTTTCTTTCTCTCCCACAAACAGAATCAGTGTGAGCGACGTTGTGGGCAGCAGGCAGGAGGGGGAGCTGCAATCTGCAACACTCCGAGGCTGCTCCCAGCTGGAGCCCAGCGGGAGCCTACGGTACCAGCCCTGCTTCCGAGAGCAGAGCGGGAAAATTCAGATGGGGTCACGGACGACAGTTTGTTCATAAGGAGCCAAAGGCAGGAGAGCAGTTTAAATCAAAATAACTGCAGCACAGGAATGTGGCCGGATTCAAGGATTTACACTGCTGTTTCATACTGATGTGTTTAACAACAGCTCCATTAAAATCAAGCCATCATCTCCCCTGCTCTGGGCAGGGGCTGCAGGACCCTGCTGGCCCCCCGTTACCTGTTGGCCCTTTTGAGGTCATTGACGAACTCTGCCGACTGCTGGTGCCGGATTTCGCTGCTCTTGGTGAGCCTCTCCAGCGCGCTCACCAGCTCCTGCACCCGGGCTTTCAGCTTCTTCTCCCTGGACCAGCAGAAAAAGAGGGAGAAAATAATTTCAAAACAGAAGCAACACTTCAGCCTGAAGAGTGTGCACAGCAGCCAACAAGCTTCTTCCCTGTGCTTTCCTTAACACTATTTGGATAACACACGGGTTTCTTTGTTTCTTTTATTTGCTTTGATACCAGATTCTAGTTCTGATGTCCCACTCTTCCAGAGACTGGATTTATAAAATTCGCCATTTTAGAATACATGATCAGAGCTGCAGCAGGCAGAAATGGTGAAAATCTTCTTTGATGGTCTTGCAGAATCACACTAATAAAATAATTGCCAAGATGTAATGCCTGGCACTTCCTGCATGTTGAATGATACAGCAAAGAAAACTAGGAAGAAAAAGTGAAACCAAAGGTGCACATGTCTAGCGGAATGTCGGACATGCTGGAGCCGAGCGCGAGCTGCTGTGCCGCACTCAGGTTTAATGACCCAAGCTCTCCCTGCTGGATGGTCCTGCCCCAGCTCATTCCAAGCGTGCGGAGCCCCTGGGGCAGCTCCATGGAGCTGGGTGGCCCATGAGGGAAGCACCCGCTGTGGGCAGCACCTTTCCAAGGGATGGGAGAGCAGCGCTGGCAGCATGGGAGAGCCTGTGGAGCAACCCCTTTGGTGCCATGAGCTCCACTCTGCTCTGCCCACGACGGGAAGACACGAGCGCACGAAGCGCGGGCCTCGCTCCGCTTCCCGCTGCGGGCAGCGACGGCGTGCGGCACTGCACCGGAGTGTGGTGTCGGAGTGCAGTGCTGGAGCGCTCCAGAGGCCGCTGCTGCTTCCAGGAGCCACTGGATGCCCCGTGCCACCTCCGCAGCGGCAGCAGCTGCTGTGGTCCCGATGGGGCCGCTTCCCAGGCCTGGGGATATCTGGAGCGGCTGTGTGAGCCGTGCCCCAGCGCGCCGGCAATCCGCACAGCCCGGGCGGCGAGCGGCACCACTTATGCCAGCCATAAACAGAGCAATACAAATGAGATAGTGCGTGGGAAAACCATCCGCAGAGGTGCCCGGGGGCAGGCCAGGCCGCTCCTTAGGCATTCCCATCCGGAGCGCCCGCCCTGCCGCCCCATGGCTCTGTGCAGGGCACAGCGCCCGGGACGCTGCTGCCCAGAGCTGCCCCTCCCCACTGCAGGATCACTGGGAGCCTTCTCTTGGCTCGGGGGACACGGCGGCCTGCAGAGTGTCCAGCCTCGCTGCTAAACCCCGCTTCTGCAGGGTGGATGAGCGGAGGGCAAGCCCGGCACCGGGCGACCCTCCACAGCAGCCACAGGTCGTGATTCTGCACCCGAAACGACCAGCTGAGATCCCAAGAGCCCGGACACGAAGCGCTGTGTCTGCCACGGCCTCCACCTGGCTTCGGTGCCTTCCCGCCAGCTATTCTGCCGGTTACAAAGGATTCCTGCAAGGCATAAACACCGCTCAGCTCTGCGTTTCAGACCTGAAAGCAAGCGGAAAGGCCACGCAGGCTGTGGGGACCTCGTGCGAGGGCATCTCTGCCAGGCCGGGTCTGGGGAGCAGCTTTGCCCTCGCCCGCTCGTCCATCCCCCACAGACTGGGGAGGGACCCTGTGTCCCCCGCTAAACTGGGGCAGCAAAATTCCCTTTTCCCGACTCCGTGCCGTAGCTAACACATGTGTAAGCTGGTAGGTGCCTACGAGGTCACCGCCCGAGCACCCTGCACTGCTCCTTGCCCCGCAGCAGCGGAGCGGAGCCAGGAGCAGGACGTTCCACGGCTGCCGGGGACTGTGCAGTCCTCGGCCCCGGGGATCCAACCAGATCCTCCCTCACAAAGCAGTCTCCGGCGCGGCCCGCGGGGCTGTTCGCGCCAGGCCAGCAGGCTGCTGGGAACGTGTTCTCACTCTCCCCAGAATAAAGTACTTCCTGCCAAAAAAATCATCTGCGAATGCGTCAGACACCAGAAAATGAAGCTTAGAGGCTTCCTATCCACTGAAGCATCCCAGCAGTCTATTACGGAAGAGGGAAATGGCTGCAGAGTGAGTGTGGGGATGTCTGCACGCGCCGCAGTGGGGATGCACGGTCCCCTCCAGCATAGGGGCCCTCCTGGGGAGGCCCCACACGCTGCCCCCCAGCGGCAGCCCCGCTGCGGGACCCACCAAGCACCCACCTATGTCAGCAAACAGGGAACTCTGCGGCGCACAGGGAGCCTCCAGGACCTGTTGGATCCACAGGGTCCTGCCCTGCTGCTCCCCTTCCCAACGGGAGGGAGCAGTGGTGGGGATCTGCCTTTGCCAGGCACAGGAGCTAAACCCACCTTAAATCCTTGGGCCACAGCTCCTCCTGACCATTCCATGCTGCAGCACTTGCACTGGGTAGAATACGCCTTAATTACTTAATTACTTTTCCCCCTCATGATACTGTAAATCCCACTAAGGTACCCGAGAGGCCGTTCACACCACAACCAGGATTAAGCCTTGCTGGTATTTTTGACACAGCTGTTGCTAACCAGGCCCCAGCGCAGGTTTCCCCAGGCGCTTCCCACCCATCCTCACACCGACCTTGGGATAAGAGGCTGGACACCCATCCCAGGGTGCCCCACGGATGGGGAGCAGAGCCCCGTGCAGCCACCTCATCCCGTCCCAGCCCCAGGGCTGCAGCGCCGGGCGCAGACACATCCCCACTGCACACAGGGCTTTCACTGCACAGCTCTGCACAGCTTAATCCCATTACTTTTCTTTCCCATTTCTGCCTGACAAACTGCACTTGCCAGGCCCCTGGCTGGAAATCCATGCTAATCAACTTAAGGCATAGTAGATAAAGCAAAGGTTTTTTCTCTGTGTAGTCAGCAAACCACATTGCACATTTTATTTGAGTCTCTGCAAACTAAGGTCACTGGTATCTCCTTGAAACCAGAGGCAAGAAATGAGAGCAGCAGAAGCTGGCGGATGAGGGAAGACAGAAAATGCCAGCGGAGCAGCTCGCACCGGGCCGGGGAGCTCGCGGGGGAGCCCGTGGCTCTGCGCAGTGTTTATTTAAACTGCTTTGCTGTCAGGTTTTAGCCACCCACCCACACACAAACTGTTCTGTTTTTTTTTTTTTAAACACAGATTTTTTTTGCTCTCTGCATCAGGCGAACTAAATATTCAACAACTGCCAGAGTATTAAGCAAATGATATAAGCTGTATAGATTTCAGAGTGGCAACAATCTCACATTTTTACATAATGCCTTTTAGGCTTAGGCGTCCTTACACGTACCAGGAGCTGCTCCAAGGAAAAAAGTGCTTCAGGAGGGAAGCACAACAGCTGCTGGAGAAGACATTCCACCTCTGCAGGGTGGAATGGCCAGAAAAGCAGAACTCACTCTTTCCAACCAAAATCCTTAGCAGAACCTTAGACAGATTCAAAATACTGTAAGAAGGTTAGACTTTAAATGGTCTTGTCTTCCAAAGCGAGATACACATTGGAAAGACTACTGAAGCAGTGTCCTTGTCATGAACACTACCCCGTATCCGGTGCACTGAAAACTGCTGCACAAACACCTGGTTAATGTATAACTGTACTGAAGGCTTTGGCTTAAAACCTGGCTGGCGATAAAAACAGCTTGTCGAGACATCAATTTCTTCTCTTGTCAGAAAGCTAATATTTCACAATATTTCACACAACAGTGTTCCTCTGTAATCACATCACGGCTCTGCTTACATTTGCAGGATGCAGTGAATGCAGTCTCTGAATCACCACAGTCGCTGCAGTTCCCACTCCTGTGCCTCCCACCCGAGCTCCAACCTCCTTAACCAAAGACCAGAGTCCAAATCCCATCCCTGCATTAGGGCTTGCTACAGACCTCGAGCAAGTTACATCCCTTGTTTTGTTCTCATATTCCCCTTGCCTAGTTTTGGTGGAGTAACTCCCAGTATTTCAAGGGTTTGATAAAGTTCATTTGTATTTGAAAGATGCTTTAGGACACTGGAGATAACCCCCCCGGAAGGACTTTAACTACTGAAAAACAGTAACAAGTAGGAGGGAAAGTTGGGCAAATACATTTCGATCCTTCTCGTTCTCGAAGGAAGGACCTGTGGCAGTGCTTAGCACCCTGAGCCCCTGGTGGGAGCTGGGACCCGCTTACCGCCTGAGCGCGCTCGCCAGCTCTGCCGCCACTTCGCTGCTCTCGCTGCACGGCCGCAGCTCGGCCAAGGCCAGCGGCGTCGCGGCACCGTCGCTGCTTTCCTGGGAAAGGAGGCGAGAGAATCTCATCTGAACACGTCTTAACAGAAGGACGTTGAAAACCACTGCATTCTCATCGACTTTAAGGATGAGGGTGCAATAAACATTCCATGTCACAAACATGGCAGGGTATCAGTAAGGCAAGAAAAAGACGACATGAGATCAGCACTGCACAGATCCTGCTGCCTCTTTTCCAAACTATCCCGGCGCACGGATCTGCACAGTGATCACAGCATGTACAGGTCCTGCTGCCTTACATACTTCTGACACCACACTTGAAGCAAAGCAGCACAGGATCAAGGAAAAAAAAGATCAGATGACGCTTTGCCAAAAACATCTAAGTAAGAAGGACACAGTCTTACTGCATTTTTGTTTTCATTTTTAAATAAGCCATTGAGAATTTATAGGGACACAGAATTAAAGGGCAGGATTCAAGTTCTAGGAATCACTGTTTCTTCAAATTCTTCAATCAAATGAGTTAATTCTTCACATTATGAACGTTTGCATGCAATGAAATAATTATGTTTATTTTATATTTAAGGACAAAAATATCATTCACCAATCACTACAGACTATCTGCAGAAAGTGGCTATATTTACAATGCTCTAGGTGTCACAGAAAAATGACCACTTTTTGTGTTTGAAGTCCTGGGGAGAGGGGGTGTTCTGCTTACACCTTCCACAACAACTGTGTCCAAGGACTGGCATTAAGCAATACACAACATGCTCAACCACAGCAGCTTGTATGTTAGTTGTGAATGGCTTTATTGTGTTTCTTCCAAGAACAACCTCCATATTTTAGTTTAGGTTTAGCAGTAATTCTGCAAAGTGCTCATGAACCAAAGGATGGAAACATCTAGCAACTGGAGGAACTATACATGCACATGCAGAAGAGCAGGAGATGGATTAACAGGCTAAATGTAGTAGGGAGGACAAGACACAATAAACTGTTTTTACGCTGGTTTTGGAGTTTGGACTTTAATTTCTGACCTTGCCCAATTTGTCTTTGCTGCCACTGCTCGTAGAACTGAGAGACCTCATTCTTTGCTCCTTTTGCTCCTCTACTTCAGACTTCAAGTGCTCAATGTGGACAAGATAGGCCTGTTCCTGGGCTTCTCGGGTGCTCAGTTTCAACTCCAAAGCCTTCTTCTCTTTCTCTAGCAGATACAGCTGAGCCTTCAGCTCTGCCATCTCCTCCTGTGGAAGAAATATATCATTATGCTGCTTCATGTGACTACATATCCAAAGGAAGACAAAGCCAAACATGAGATTTATGCATTCCTATTACTTAAGCGTGTTTTTTCAAAAAAGAACATTGTTAGCATCTGTAAGGCTTTTTGTTTGTTTGCTTTGTTAAATACAACCATACAGCGACTCTGTAAGCAAAAGTAATTGAAAAGTACTGCAAAGCTGATCTTCAAAGAGGTACTGTACCTTGAGACAAAATGGGTACCAGGAGCTGTGCCATCCCTTAATCAATCTCTTAGAAATAAACCCCGAGGCACTAGGCCAGCCGATGTATCAGAGATCTGAGAAGGTTGTCACAGCTGCTGAAGTTATGGTTCCACCTCGCCCTTTAGAGACTGTTGCCCCATAAAGAGGAGTGTCTCATCTGCTCAAAACCAGCTCTGTAACAGTTTCCAGGCAATTGATACATAAGAATCAGTGTTTGTTTTTCTCCTTATGCTGGAATGAAATCTGAAGGACCGGCAGAGCAAACACAGACCATATATTCCTGCCTCACACTAGCAGCCCCTGAGGCAGAATGAACTAGTCAAAAAGGGCGACCGGGTAGGGCTTTATCAGATGTCCCACCTCAATCCCCCTCCTCAGGACGGTCAGAATCTCAACTATATGCAACTGCAGGTCTGTTTTATTTACACTAGCTTTCTTTCTTCCCTAAGTACGATCCACAGAAGATGCAAATTGGCACTCAGTGAAAATAAGGGTTGGTTCTGAGAGCTGGTTCCTGCGTCCTGGCACTCCTGGAGTTCTGAGCAGGCTGCCACCCACTGCGGCCTCACGGCAGCTGTGTGGGGAGGTTGTGCTTTAACACCTGCCCCCCGAGAGCGGCTCCCGACGCTGCCGGGGCAGAAGTCAAGGACAAGGCGGGAGCAGCGGGCGGCCTTTCAGCTCCGGCCTCCTGCGAACCGCAGCCAAGCAGCTTCCTGAACCAGCGGCTCCTTGGGTGCAATGACTTCTGAGAAAAGGCTCTTCCATGAAATGTCTAGTTATTTTCTGAACCGATGAAAAAAACAGCTACAAAAATCCACAAAATACTTCGCGAAACAGTCCTAAAACGTAACCTATATTATCCATTAAAAACCCATACGCAAACAGGCAAACCAACCCCTAACCAAAACCCCAGAAATACGCTCTCCTTTTTGAGCTTGCCGCACATGGGTTCACTTCACGGGCTATAGCACTGAGTTCACACAGCTGTTTTTGTATTACAGTTCAGTTTGAGACTCGTCCACTCTGTAAACATTTCTGAGAGAAAAAACTCCTTGTTACATGGCCAGTCTATAAACTTTTTTATTTTTTTCTAAACTAGAAAGCACATTCTAAGTGACAAAAATTTCAGAAGTGTCTTACTTTATCCTTCCAATACAATTCTCTTTGTATGATATCCATTATTAACAAAGATCACATGAACAGAATTCCTGGCACATAGTTGGACTAACTCTCTCTGTGGAAGAGAATTCATGTTTCTACCCAAAATCCACTCTGCAGATTATGTGTGCAGATGTAGCACAGTTAATCACTGGCTAAGTCAGCTATCCCAACCTTACAAAAAAAAAAAAAAAAAAAAAAAAATTCCAGAACAAACTTTTAGTCTTGGAAGGTTAATATGAGCTTTGAATTAACTTTATTCATCTACCTATAAATGAACTGAAGGTTGCAAGTATATTCACTAGGCTTTACAGAAATTCAGTTATGAAGCAAACTTACCATCAATTTCCCTTGTCAATAGGAAATATGTAAATTTTGTTAAATAATGATAAGGAAGTTAAATCACAGGAGCTGAACTGGATTGCCTGGTCTGCTTAAAGTATATGCACTGAGCTTCTTAAACCTCTCTTTATAAAGCCATTAATCTACTTAGTGAAGGGCTGAGAAGTAATTTGAGCAGTCTTCTGGCACTTCTGTGAGGAAAAGATTTTCCTGACAGGAGGCTACCTATATGTGAGGGGCATGACAAGACCTTCGCAGGCTGTAAGCTGAAGCTAGGCAAATTCAGTCTGAAAACAGGAAAAAGGGGGGGTCTCAAACAGTGGAATAAAGAATCTGTGCAACTGCTTTTTTTTGTCATCCAAAGGTTTTACTTAAAGACTGGATGCTTATCTATACCACATAGTCTATCTCAAAATCATTTAAAAGATCAATAGTGAATCAACTCTTAAAAAAAGTTTATATATTTATATACACATATATACATACATACATATATAAAGTGAAAACAGTAGGTTTACAACTTCATAAAGCCCCTATAAACTTACAAATTCGCAGCTTGTTTTACGCCAGACACCATGGACCCCAAAGCACCCTCACCCCTTCCCTTTGCCTTTTCATGTGAGAAAACTTTGGGAACTTTGGGAGACCACATGCAAAGACAAAGCAGGGGCAAAGTAGAGAAATTGCCACCTGTGTTTTCAAGGGGCTCTCAAGAAAGGCAGAGAAAGGAAAAGAAAGGGTGAAGTTAAAAATCACGTTTATGGTTGAGGATGTTGATATGGACTCTTAGGAGGCACAGCAGCAACCAGCAGTGACCAGTGTGATGGGACCAAATGTAAGCAAGCCAGGTTTACTCATAAAGTTAATTAGTCTCCACACATGCAGCAACTCTTCAATGAAAATATGTCTTCTAATACATCCAAATTTCATTTCAATGGCAACATCTGATTTATATGTATATCTGGGATCCCTTTTCCTTCTTCTAATTATAGGATGCTGGCACAGCTCTGTGCATCTGTGCATTTTAGCATCCGTGCTTTTTTAGGGTGCGACCTGAGGCACAAGGGGCACTTGCAGAAGGAAGCGCTGCAGGAGGAGCTGCCCAATGGTCACTCCCCAGTTCACTGCAGCTTCACCAGGTTCAGGTCCCTGACCCTAATGGTCATTTCAAGACAAGTCCATTGAATACTGAGCAATTTGTACAAGTAGTCATATTCCAATTCCAAATGTAGGCAAAAGCCTGAATGAAAGCTAATCACCGTGGATGCAATGTAACCAGAAACACTTATTTCATTCACTTATTTTTGAGCTCACTTGTAATTTGTATTGGACTTACTGGACATTGCACTTATGTCAGAAGAACAAAACAGCAAGGACTCCTATACGGCAAGAAGTTATTCAGAGTCATTTAAAATGCCTCCAAGAGGATCACAACACAGTAGGTAGAAAAATCATCTTTCAGAAGGAAAACAAATACCAGAGCTGATTAAGGACAAGTGAAGTTCTGGGTAATTGTATTTTACATTGAACACAAAATGCTTTAACAAAGGATGAAGACTGTAGCCTCAAAGCACATTCAAGAAATACTATCACCACCTGTATACACAAGAGGAAAAAAAAATCAAAGAAAGCTGAGACTTCTTATCTAGATCCCAAACCTCTGAAATGCAGGAAAAGGCAGTAAACTAAGCATTGTTTACACCCATCAGAAGTAATTTCCTCGCTAACTAGGGCATGACAAAAACAACTGACCTCAAAGCAAGACCTGCTGAATGATGACAAACAGCAGAATGTATTTTGAAACGTGGTTAATTTTTGCTTGAAGCACAGAATTGGATTTTACAGAAGTACTGGATGACCTGCTAGTTTTTATATACTGGGTCACTAAGAGAATAAACACAGCAAAATTAAACCCAGAATAAAAAAACTATGAGGATTCCTGATACTACCCTTAAACCCTTTTTATTATGGTCCAGCCTCATAAAAAAAAAAAGAAGGGTATAACAGCACTACATAGATGCAAGGAGCCGTAACTTATGTGGTGATTATATTTCACTGTGATTCCTAAATGGAAGGTTGCTGAAAGACACAGCAGAGGTTCCAACACAGACAAGCATTTCAAGAACATGACAGCAGATCATAAGACCCCAAAATGTAGGAGATCTTTGAGTAGCCCCATCAGATCTTGCCATGAATGGCGGGAAGGAAGGAAAGACAATAAACAGATGCTACATGACGAAGTGCTCCGCAGCACAGATGCCATGAGGAAATTGAAATTCTCCAATTATCTCGGAATGTGGCAGATATATATGCTATTTTATATGAGCTGCACTCTCCAAATAATAGGTATGAATAATAAATTCAAAGGTGAAAGTCAGCTCTGCTATAGCTTGTAAATATAACAGCTGTCTGCAAAGCAGATCTGAGCAAAACCCATGGATGCTAGGAAGGGTGCAGTTTTTCTTGGTTCTGAAGCTCTGCCTATTTGCCTCTTGGATGGCTACTTACAGAGAAGAGGGTAAATACAACAAAATACAACAAAATACAACTAAAGGACACTGATGTCAGCTCCCCTGGGCCAGAAAAGACTGACATCAACTCTAGGCACATCCATAAAATATCTATCTATTCCAGGCTGCACCGCACGCAAAGCATAACCATGTGTAAATTCTGGAGACAACTGCTGCAGTGAAAACCCAGTGTGCCAGGTCTAGTTATGAGTGGAAAATATGTGTCAAAAAGCAGTTGGTCATTTAGTGACTAGCAGGATCACTGTCACTCAGAGCTGTGCCAGGAATCATGATATGCAACTATTCGTGTCCCTGCCAAGTTAAGGACTGCACAGGTATTAATCACGTGGATAGCTCTGCAGTTAATGATCAGTTTAAAGCTGGAGATGAGTATGGTGTGCAAGACATTTCAGAAAACATCTGGAGACAAAGAAAGAAAATGAGAAGTCTGATGTTGGAACTGCACATCTAATAATCTGCAAGAGTCTTTGAAATACCTAATATAACTTAAAGACTCCTAAGTCTTACTAGAGAATATTTTTTCTCTGGACTGCAAATATTAAATATTATAATGCAAAATTATGTTTCTTGTCAGATGGAAAGGCAGCAGCACTAAGAATACAATTATCAATGCTAAAGTACTAACAAGCCAACACTATCCGGTCTAAATAAAAATCTACAGATTTAGAAGCTTTCAAAACTGTAGAAATTACTGTTGTTACATATGATACCATTCTCTAATATATCTGCTATTAGTTCACTAGAGCAGGACTTGCTAACAGAGAGGAGTTAACTGAAACTACGCAATTTCCGAATTTCAGTTTAATTGAAACTAGGCAATTTCCGAATGCAGACACACGCTTGTGCTGTCTGCACAACACGCTCACATGTTTTAGTTCAGCTCTCTAAACTTGTGAAGCCAATAGAGAAGCCCGGTTTAAAGTGATATAGGGTCTATACCTGGTTGGTAAAAGTCAGTTTGTCCCGCTCTCAGCTATATAACCAGACATATAAACTAGGTCTCAGGTAGCACAGCATTCTCCCAAAACCTTTGCTATTGCAACTCATCACCTTATATACTTTACTCCTGCTTTAAACTCAGCTATACATGGAAGCAAAGAATCAGGAACAGCTCTGGACTAGTAACTGCTTGACAGCCTTAAGGATGATGGCTTTTGACAAACTGTTCTTTCTTCTAGGGCAGCATTAAAGAAGGTAAATTTGTTTTGCTTCAGTTCACAAACACTGGAGAAGCATTTGCAAGCTTGCAAGTAAAGTAACCAAGTGTCTCATGGGAAGTACTGTATCATACTTTTGGTCACCCTCAAGCAACTCAGCTGCCATATCTCCTGCAGAGAGCATCTGGTTTGTCATGGAGAACGTTCCAAGTTTAGAGACATGGATGAAGTCTTCGCCTAATTCAAAACACACAGATCTCGTCACTGCTAATGCTTTGCCTTCTGTTACTTTGTGACTACTGGAAAGCAATTTTCAGACATGCTATTTGCTTCAACAAATTAACCCTTTACCATCCAGGGATCAAAACCTCCTGTAAGCGTGACTCTCTCAGCATATTTTGGAGTGCAGATGGGTTGTCAGCAGTGCAGTAGCCTGTTAGAAATAAATAAAATACCTTCATTGCCATAAGCTCCTGCATCAAGACTGCATTTTCCAGGTCTAGCCTCTGGCTGTCTCCACGAGGTTTAACATCATAACTGAGGGGATCAATGTGGATGCTCTCCAGCTCCAGCATTGTAAGCTTCACTGCTGCCCTGTCATTCTTCAGCTGCTGTATATAATCCTTCAACCGCTGCTCATCCTCCTTGGTGAACTCTGTATCACAACTGCTTGCAGTTGAGCTGGTAGTACTGAAAAGAGAAAGACAGCATTAAAATATACCAGGAACAAGATCTACATTTGCATGTGAAATACTCTCCCAGTACATGGGATTTGTTTCCATTAACACAAAGTTCACAGAGAGGACACAGGTAGTGCGGACTGGATGTTGCAATGTTCAAAAAATGCAGGGAGGTATGACAAATGCGGAAAAGAAATTTAATTCCCCAAGCTGTGTGAGAGAATCAAGTCAATGTCTGCTTCTCTGAAAAACCAGATATTTAGCAACATGTAACTGAGTTAGCTTTCTGGAATCGTGACTTGTGAAACGTATTTTTTTTTTCTTTTAATTTTTTAAAAAATGCTAAGTAAGATTTCTCATCAATACTCTAGTAGGGAATGCCTCTGTGTGTTGCTTTACCACTGAGTCTTTATCCTTTTTGGTAAGAAGCATCCACTAAGGAAAGAGAATCAGTCCAGCCCTTATTTATATCTGATGATAGCAGTACCAACTACCCAGAGAATCTTTTAATGGATACCTGTTGGAATCAATCTGAGGGAAAAAAAAAAAAAAAAACACTGGCAAATGTCAGATGAAAACATATTTCAATTTGTGATAAGGCCAATTTAACAGAACACTATAATCACCTCAGGCCTGTGGGGGTTTAAAACAAGGCCATAATTTAACAGGATTTTTAATAAGGAAGTCTTCAGACCTGATGGTGCAATCCTTTTCTAAGGGCAAAACGAGTGGCTGCCCATGAGCCGGCCCCACAGATGCCTACTAAGAGATTCTGCAAGGAGAAAACCTGTGTCTTGCTGAGAGGAAGGACGCCTCACTGCCCTATCCCCACCTCTACGCATGCCAGTGCTGCAGGGGGCTCACACTGAGGCAGCCTCCAGCATTCCAGGGATGAATATAGTTCAACAACACTAAAAGGAAAATAAAATGCCCTGTTGTTTCTATAACCTCACTCAAAGCTGCCTCCTGTCTCCTGAGGACCTGTAATCAGCTGCTGGGTGAGGGATAAGTCATCCATTAACGGTGCTTGTCTGGAATGCTTGATGATCTCAGTTATCAGCAGGGGAATAAATCACTTTCTGTATCAAATTGCGCTGTTGTTCAACATTTTTGGAAGAAGAAAAAGCCCCACCCTCTACATGCTGCGAGTTAGAATGATGTCCTGAAATATGTTACACATGTGAGAAAAGAAAAAAAGTCCGTATTTTTCTTTCCCCTCCTCCCCCCGCTATACTTTAGCTAAAACTGGTGATTTTAAAGTGCCTCAGATAATTAGCAATTAATATTTCCACAAATTCCAAGCACAGCCTTGGAAGAGCAAGAGAACTGGCAGATCTACAAAGATTTCTCAAAATCTTTCTCCCTTGTGAAGTATCACGTTACAGGTCTTTACTACAGTCTTCTGCTAATTTCTTATTAGTCCTTCCATCTCTTAGGAATAATAGGTGCCATGTTTACCTGAAATGCAAACCAGTCTCTGCTTTCATTTTCATCCATTTCCATCTGAAGTAAAACTAAAAGCGCCCTTGATCTATACTACACAGAAATTCTTCTAGGTTGCAATGTTGAAATTTTTGTTCACACTTAATTCTCAAAATATTTCATAAACATGGTTTTACTGCCTCTAATGGTACACTTCTGAAGCATATATTGGTAAGAAAAAAATGGAGATAGACAATACAAGAGATTCTTAATTCCATACTGAGTGGCACTGTGAGTTTCCCCAGCTCCCAAGCACTATAATTACAGAGTTTTATTTGGATTAAACATAAAACAGTTGTTGTTGAAGAAAGAGTAGCCCTTAAAGTCTACACAGCTTTCAAATTTTGGGACAGAAGCAGCCCATATCTTAGTTTCTACCTAAAAGGAAAAGAAAATCTAGCCCTCCCCTTGAGGATTAAACCTGAGCACAAATGCTGGAAGTCTATTGTTGTTGCAGACAGTTGTATTGTTGAGCCGTGCACTCACTGGATATCCAAGGTCTGGCCCTTAGAGCAGCTCTCCGGTTACACACGCAGCCCTTTGTGCAGGGCGCTGCCAGCAGGGAAGGCAGCCTGGGCCCCTGCCAGTGACCCTCCGGCTGCTCCTTCCTGCCCGTCCAGGCTGAGCCAGCTCCTCTGCCGCGCTGCCAATGTCATCTTTCTCTTTTTCAAACAAGGTGAAGGGAGTTTAAGGGAGAGGTGGCCTCGGCACAGCAAGGAGCGAGCTCGTTTCCTCTACCATTTTGCAGCAAGGCCCCGCAGCGGGCAGAGGCACCAAGCAGGGCTGGGAGCCTCCCTCTGAATACCCGTGAGCGACCGGCTGCTCGTGGGGTGCAGAGCCCCAGCGTCGACCCCGAAGGGGCCTAATCCGTGCTCCAGGCAGCACTCGCGCCAGCTGCATTCCACGTTGCTCTCCCTTCTCGTGGCCACTTTGGTGTGTGTTTGTGTATGTGCCTGTGTGTATTTATATAAAATACATAAACACACCTAAATATTCACATATGTATGTAAATATATACTACCTATAAAATATAGTGTATGGATATTAACAAGACTTCCCAGAATGTCTGAGTGTACCTTTTTTTATATGCTGCAAAATTTTATCCTTATGACCCTACACAGTCTTTGATTAAACTTAGAAAAAAATGAACCAAGCCAATAAATAAATCCACAGTTCAGCAAGGGCAGGCAATGCAAAGCTGTCAAAACTAAAATAATGGTGTCAGTACCGAAGTCACACCACTGGTCTCAGTGTCTGCACACAACCTCACACTTAATACAAGGCACACACAGGTCCACCAGTCTTGTGGGTGAGTCTTAAGGCTCAAGAGCTGAAATAGCACAATGCCATAAGATAAGAGAAACTGAAAAATTCCTCAATCCATAAAATAGAAAGAGCAGTATTTTTAGCTAAGATCAGAACACTTTGGTGAACTTCCTTCCGAGAATAAATTGCACCAGCAAGGAAGTTAAGACTAAGAAGAACATTAAGGTATCTGTTGGGATACTTCTAAATAACTTATTCCCATGCTTCAGCCAAGATGATCTTGTACGTCAGCTACTCAATCAAAATCTGAGGTGATTCTTTGTGGAAGATTTAACCCTGTGTCTGATTGAGTTTAGATACTCAGCAGTGTGGAAAAGGATTCCCTGTGCACATAAGAGGACAGACTTTTCCTCCATGAATGCAGATATAAGGTTGGGGTTACCAGCTCTGCAGCGAGTACAAAACACCATTTTCAGTCAGAACTAGAACTGCAGACCTTCTCTTATGTTTCATTCTTTTTCAAGATGCAATTAGTCAAACCTTGTTGGCAAAACATGTTACATGGTTAGCTTCTGTCCATTAAAATAATTATGACTTCCAAGTATACCACAGAGCTATTTCTGTTTTCAAAAATGAATTGGCAACATTATTGTGGTGCTGCTGCTGGCCAAATGAGATGCTTGCTATTATTTTTATTCTCTTCAATAGTAACAACCTCTATGATGCTCTTTCATCTCATTTCAGTTGCTCCCTTTTACAATCTTTAACCCCTTGTCACCAGTGGCCCTCTGAGCATTTGTTCTCGGAAATTTGTTCAGTGATTTGACATTCAGAATCTCATTTGAAATGCCAAAGCTAAAGATGGGTCAACAATCCCATTATAATCCCCTATTCTACAGGGCTCTGAACAGCAGGGAGAATTATTCATCTGTCACAAGTCTCAGTGAAGGAGAGTTTTCATTTCCTCACTCCCATACATACCCACGATCAATAGTCCCCACACTAAAACAGTAAAATAAAAAAACAGTCTCAGATCCAGGGTATGTTTGAAAGACGTAACACAAATGTGTTTCAAGTACAGTGGTCTCCTAATGGTGGCTCACATGGTACTCTTCTTTCCCCCATTTTACAGACTGCCAGCTTCTCTAAGACAAAGGAAAAACATGAAGCCAGCAGGAACAGCTAGAAATCCAGGGACGGCCTCCCCATCTCTGCTTGTACTGCTAGCGCTGCGGAAAGGAAATGGAAGCCCCCAGCACCAGGGAATCACAGCAGGCAGGGGATGTGAGGCAGAAGCAGGTCTGTTCGGAGCAGCAGAGAGACAACAGACAAGGGAGCACGTTGGAATGGACCGAGCTGGCAAAGCAGGCAGGATAACACCAAAAGACAGCAGGAGGATCCTGGAGACAGAGAACAACCAACCAATCGAAGGTCAAAACTGCAGGGAGAGGAGTTAAAATTTTTTACACCTAGGATAGAATGCTCACTGATTGTCATGAAGAAAAGAGTGAGTCTGTGGAAGCAGCACAGTCTTCCACCTATGGACTGACGGAACGGTATCCTGTGTCTTAAAAGAACAAGCTTCTCTTCTAGGACAGGGAAAAACATCTCTATCATGTATCATCTGATCACAACAGAAGGAAAGAAAAGAAGGTTTGTATTATAGGGAGAAGCTAAAGTTTCAGAAGTATATTTCCTGGTATGTGGAGTTAGACAAAGAAAAATCACATTGCAGGAGGTGCATAAGGTATGATCAGATCAGGATGTCCATATGACAAGCTCCTGAGCTGCTTGTGTGATAAATAAGAGCAACTTTTCTTTCTCGGGTTCCACACATATCAAAGCAGATGATAGTGGTTACTGTATTCTGGTAACCACACAATATTTTACTACATGCCAAGTTCAGTCTGCAATGAAAATGGCTAGAGCTAACAGATTTCTTTTCCATACACAAGCATTTTTTTTATATATATTTTTCATGTCATAGTTCATACTGATAAAATTTGCAGTCCACCCCATTTTAAGCATACTCTCCTGAAGCTGCATGTACTTTTAGTATTACATGCACACAAATATATATTATCAATTGAAGTCCACTGTAAGCAATGATACAAGTGGCAGTGTTCCTCTCCAAACACCCACATTTCCATCATCCTACCCTTAACAAAATGAAAATTAGGATGAACAAATCAAGGACTGTTGAGATTATATCCCTACCAAATACTTCATACCAAAAATTCATGCATTTCCCAACTAAGCCCTGCTCCTTTTCTTTAAAGCAATACATCAACTGTGTAGCAGACAGTGCAGAAAAACACCAACATGTTATAAACAACTGAAAATGACCCTTTTAAATAAAACAAGGGTAAATAAGCTCAGCCTAGTCAGAGGTGCTGTCATGCACCGCCATTACAACACATTTACGTGCATATATGGCCTAAAGTGTCTATGCAGTAAAAGGCAAGCCAAGTATTCAAAACAGCTTCCTATAACCTTTTCCTAGGTCAGTCAGTAATTTTGGCACCATGACTGAACAGCAAGTTTACTAGCAGAGACTGTGCCATAGTCTCATTTCAAAACAAAAATTTTACTTTCTTGAAATGACAGTGCAGCATTAAAACTTAATTGCAAAAAGAATCTCACATTTAACCTCATTCCATTGAATTACTCTTTTCCTGATTTTCAACTATCCCATGCTAGTCAACAAGGCTGGAAATAAGATTATTTGGAGGAGATGGTGACAATAAGAGGAAATGATAAAGTATTAATCTTCTAAAAGTGTCAACCCCCCCCCCACACACACATTTGAACAAGAAACTGGCTCAAAGACAGAATTAAAACAAAGTTTTAGAGTGAGTCTGAGAAATCAAAATAAATTTTACACAGAAAAAATGTTCATCTATATTTATCCAGGATGCCTGCCAACTTTGCATCCACACATATTCATTGCACCGAGTACAATTACACTGCAGGCAGACAAAGACCCAAAATGAAGTTGCTGGCAGATGTATTCGAATTGGAACACTTCCGCAGTAACAGTTGATTTAAGTATCAAAATTCTATAGGGCTTCAGAAAAACTGCAATATCCTTTTCTGGAAGAATCCACTCTATCCTTCATGATTTGTGTTTGCCATTGCACTTGAAAAAAAAAAAAGAAAAAAAAGAAAAAAGCATGGAAAGGACCATATTTCAGTGTTGCAAAGGGAGAGAAAATGATTTAAAATGGAATGGCTGGATTTGTGATGTTTAGAAAATAATCCCTTAATATCCCAAAAAGCCAATGGTAGCAAACTTACAGTCTCTGGTTCTCTGTAGTGCTGTGATGCCCTTACATAATAGATGGGAACAAGAAGTACAAGCTCCTCAAATTTCAGCGAGACTGCAAAAGACTCACTGGGGTAAAACAAATGTAATAGTTTTGCCCTTTACAAAGAAGATCAAAGTTCAGAATCACCCATTTGCAACAAATCTATGTAAGATCCTTTTTGGCTGGTGTTGCTCAAAGTCTAAAGACCATTAGACCACTGAGGCATGGTGACTTAGGAAATGTACTTAAGAGCACTCAGCAGACTGGTGTAAGGTAGGCAATTTCAGCAGGCGGAATGCAACATAACCTTCAGCCTAAAACCAAATGCTGGGGGATTAGGAAAGCAAGTAAGATGTGGTTACCTGGTATGGCTGTTGGATGACAGGCTTTCCCAGGGTTGCACGCTGCAGCCAGCGATTGCATAGGCTCCCCCGCAGCTCCCATCGAGTTTCATGAGCAAGGCTTTCGCTGCATTCTCAGCTGTCTTCCTGCAGTCATGAGCTCTCTTAAGCATCTGGGTAATGTTTTCATCACCTGTTTGGTCCCCTAGTTTGGAAGCAAACAATCTGTTTCAGAGCTTTGAGGAGGGTGATAAGAGTTAAGGCAGGAACAGAGATGTGTCCATGCACTTTCAGTTTATATCAAGATGATGATGATAAATTATCAATTTATGTTGTAAAAGCAGCTTCACTGCTGTGTGAGCAACAGGGATAATCTGTGTTCTCGTCACAAGGCATCTCTCTCCCTGCCACTAGATCCAGTTATTTGTCTTATTCATGTTTTACCTTAACTAGCTTCTCTGTTTGTAAAGATAGGCGCTGTGGGTTAGGATTAGTACAAGATACTCAAGGCAGTAACACACTGGGAAAGCACCAACCTAAATTACACTTCTTACTTCAATTGTCCAAGTGCTGTTTTACCACAGTGTGGTCTCTTGCAGCACCTTTCCTCATGAACACTATGACCTCGGTCCTACCAGTTTGCCAGCAGACCTTCTTACTAGCTACCTTCCCACCTGCAAGGACAGCTTTGCTGCTCAGAAGCAGTAGTTGAACTTTCAGAGATAACTGTACACTGAAACAAAAGAAATGCAGCACTGATTAATTAATTAACGTGGTGTAACTTGCAGAGCTTCTGCAGAGATTATGCTACTACTGAGCCATCCTTTCAGAAGAGGTAAGGCAGAAAACACAGTTACTATTCTGCAATTCTGACTCCAGATAGAGTGAAGTCAGTACAGTGAGACACAATGCTGGGTACACTGAAAGACAGAGCAAAGATAAAATATATTCATAGTTCTCTAAATATAACGCTGAGGTATCAGTACAGTATAAACAGTTTGTTCTTTCTTGTCCCAGACTTTCATTTAATCTCTATTAAAGTAGAAGACTAATTGCCCATACTTTGCACTTGCTAAGTAAACCACATGCATTAACTATTTCTGCTGTTAAGGCAGGAGAAAGAAAGTGAACATATTCTGCTGAGAGCAACTGGCTGTGCTCAGCTCCAAGTGATGCAGAAGCAACTGTCAGGCATTTTCTGCTCACAGACGTTGGTGAAAAACTTGAATGGTCTTCAAACAAAAAAAGTGCTATTTTACCTAGTTGTTCTAACCAAAATTCACTGTGAAGTAAAAGGTATGTAAACCTAACATTAAGATCCCCCAAAGTTATGTAACAGGAAGTTACTATCATTACTATCATTACATCATTACTATCATAATGTAATTGCATTACTGTAATTAAGGGCTGTTGACAGACACTTACACAGAATTAAATTACATTCCCTCATAAAATACATGTGGGATAAATTCTTCATAACCCAACTGAATTCCCCTTTCTAAAATCTCTGTAACCTGTGTAAGGAGAAAATCCAAAGAAACAGTCATTTCTGCCAACTACTAATCTCTTCCACCAGCAAAAGCTTGATAGCACATTTTGGAAAGGACTGACCAGAATCTGGAAGAATAGTTCATGAAAAACCCAAGCATCCACTCCAACGTTTGCTCTATGGCCTGCATGGACAAACCCACTGACAAAGACTTGCTAGTGGCACTAGAAGAGATGCAAGACGAGCTGCAGGGTAACTACACACTGACCTTGCATTGAATGCCCCCGGTCTCTTGTTTCAAGAGCCCAAACCCATCAGCCTTGTGGCTTTGATGCCAGGGGGTCATTTCGGTCTCTCAAAGCTTTCAGTTTACTTCCAGTGATTTCTGAGAAGCAAATGCTATGAATTACATTCTCTAGCGGGCTGTTACAACACAGCATGAAAAGCTATGCTTTCCTCTCCAAAGGCTTCCCCACTTCCTGACCCAAGATTACTACCGCTACCTTCCCCATCACTATAAAAATTAATGTTCATTGTGTAAACATGTCATTCTATCAGTAAAATGTAGCCAGAGGAAATTTGAAGTTCCACACACTTCAGAAATGTATCTACAGAAGAGGCTTAATCTTCTAATTAGAGAACAACATGGCACTTAGTCACAAAATAAACTACCCACAAAATAAAATAAATTGAGAACGTGGAGACTGATATTCCAGTCAGGATAATAAAATACTATGTAGTAAATTTTAAAATTTCAGGGCAAAGGGGAAATGTACCCCACATTTCTTGAATTACTTGAGTTTTAATACCACCTTCTAATAGACTGCACTTTTTGGGGGGAGCGAATACTGTCAGAGCAAACACAATTTGTATTTGAAGATACCACAGTTGTACAGTCCTGAGCCTTGTTGTGCTCATGGTTATTGTTGAATCATTCCAGCCTGCATAGGAAAAGGCCTGTCGCAGCCTATAAACATCCCCTATAATGGCACATATAAGTTAATTCAAATTGCTGGTAAATTTTAAGGGTTATTTCCAGTCTCTCCTTCTCTACTTTTTGTGCGTGCAAAAATAATTACTTACTCAGTTGAAAACAAAACAGACCAGAGAGCATTCTTAAGTGGTGGGTCACCAGATGATTCACTCTTGCAATTAACTTTTATGAATGCTAATTGACATGCAGAATAAAGTGATTCACTGACATCTTACCAACAGAACCAACACCTGCAGCTCTGAATTGCCCAAGAATGAGACTCTGCTCGCTTTCTGCCAACGCCAACAGCAGTTCATATGCTTCTATACACTGTTCACTAAAGGAGAAACAAAAATCACAATATTTGCAATTTAGGCAGGAAAAATATCTGCAATTAGCAACAAAAAGAGAAGTAGCAGATGAACTACATGATTCCCTATTGCTGGCCTGATAGTAGGGATATTAAATGACGTAACATATATATCTTCTGCCGCAAGCATTCAACAGTCTTTCCTTCCACACGATATCCTCAGATTGGCTTCACATATCATTAACAGCTAAAAACAAGGTGTGGGGTGATCTCTGGAAGCATTGGTAAAATGATAAGTAATATAACAGATGGCAGATATTATTTATTTAAGAAATTGTCTTTTCAGGCCTTCTTAATATGCCAAGAAAACTTAGAAAAATATTTGTTTTTCTGTCCTGGCTGCAAGATTTTCTTCCATATAAGACAACACCTACAGTAGTGAGTCACTTGTTCCTGGTGCATTCTAATATATATATTTATATATTTCATAATATATACATTGCACCTATTCATAATTTACATTTGCCTATAATTTGCTCAGGGCTGATAGCAACAGAACACACTTCTTAAACAGGACACAGTTTGTCCTAATGCCAGAAGCGCCTGTTCCAAATTACTTACAGCATCAGGAGTTAAGTGACACCCTCTTTTACACAGATTAAAACAAATTCAGAGACTTCAATGTCACTTGTAATTATGTAGAGTAAAATGTTACTCCTTGGTGAACTGGCCTTGTGAAAGGTGCCTGAATAATGCAGAAAATCAGTGTCTCATGACTGGGTTGAGGTCACTGCTGCTGCTGAACTAGGGTTGAGATTAACACTTATCAAAAACTTCAGTTAAAGTTTGTCCAGTACTTTAACCAATGGGTCATTCTTCATGGGAGAAGTCAAAAGGAACAGCTTTACTATGGCACACTAATAATTCTGCTCTCAGAGAACTCTGTCAAGTCTTCCCCCTCTCCTTTTTCAGGCTGAGACATTCTCTGTGCAAGTACATACCTGTATTGAAGTGCAAGCCTGAGGGCTGTGGCATTGGACTCGTACTTCCCAACAAGCATGCTCATCCGCTCAGCATTGCTCTTGCACTCCTCCAGAGTTATTGTCAATAAGTCATTCTGGGATTTCAAGTGTTCAATACGACTGTAGGAAAGGAAATAACTTGCAATCTTTAAGTTTAGCTTACAGACACTGTTTTAAAAACTCCAAACAATCATAATCTAAAACAACAAAAACATTTTATCTACAGACTTTTTTTTAGAGACTATAGCAAAGTCTAACTGCTTCATAACCAACAGTATGAACCAAGAGTTCTCAGTTCTCCAGGGCTGTGTGCTTCATTCTCTTTCCCCCTCCACTCCTGATTCAATTCAATCAATATAATATTTCCCTGTGAAGGACCAGCAGTCAGAAAGCTGTAGCCTTCCTCTGATGTTACAAGAATGCATGGGGCAGTTATCTTGACTGTTTGCTTGATCTTTCTGCTTCCATTCCTCTCTGCTTCCATATTTGCTTCTTGAGTGGCACATTGAGCACGGGGGTGTGCAGTGACGAAGCAGCTGCACAAATGCTCCCTGTCTTTAGAACATCCAGAATAACGGCTTCACTTGAAGTAATAGTTTAACCACAATTACAGAAACAACTTACAAAATACGAACTGATTTTCAGTGATGCAATACAACCTCCAACAATTCTAGGAATGTCCAAAAAATATTTCCTCTAAGAATTTAACTGCAATATGAGGTTGATTAAAACCACATGAGGTTAATGAAAACCTCAGTAATGCTTCAAAATATCAGTGTTACAGACTATTATCAATTCTGGTTACTGCAACATACACCAGTGGAGTATACCTAATCATCAGCACTACACATGCAGTGAGAGTAAGCAAGTAAATAATTTCACAGTCCAAATAGTAACTAATAAAAGAAACCAATACCATCTGCAACTCTAAAATCTGTAACTTCTTAACAATGACAAGAAAAAAAGAGAAGGGCTAATATACCATTTTTAATGATTAGAATAATACCCTGACTCTTCCAGCTGCTAAAACTCACAGCTGCTTCAACCTCCTAACTTGCCTTTGACATCTCAGGTCAGGAAGGATACACACTGTCAATGCAAAATGGTGTACAGCATAGAGGAAGATCACATTTTGCAACCTTACAAAAACATGAGCTACAAATAAGGAAATACTGTATTGATTAGACTAAACTTAGGATAGCAGTGGAAAAGAGAGAACTTGAAAGCATGCTGAGCCACAGTTCTCAGATTCCTGATCCATAGGGTTTTGATCCACACACAGGGTTTTTGTGCTAACCAGGACACGAAGCCTTCACTAAGACAGAGCTTATCCAGCAATTAACAGCAATATTTTAGCCACAACCAGAAAGTTACAATATTTCTTCTGTTGCCAGAAGTCTGACTGTATGTATTTCACAGTTAGACATATAACGTGTGCACTCACTGATAGTTAATGCTCTGACTCAGTTTCCACAAGACAGAGAGGGGAAAAAAAAAAACGCAAAAAACAAGCTAATTCTAGAATGACGTAGAGTAAGTTATAGCATTCCTTACTTCTAAGCACTGGTGTGTTTTATGAAAAAAAAGATGTTATGTCTATTTGGTCAGCCATAGCAAAGGACATTCTAACAGTGCCAATCATGGTGCCATGCTTGAATAATAGTATCTAAGCAAATTGCCATACTAATGGAAAGAAACCTTAGCATATGCTTCAAATATCTGTTTCTTAACTTCATTTTATGTTTATCTGCAGCTCGAAGATTTGAGCTGAGACTCAACTATGAGATGTACAAAAAGCAGTATCTTGACAAACTAATAGGAGAAAACATATTTCAGCATATCTAACTATTCACCTTACCTGTTTAATCTTTCTGTCTCCACTTCAAACTCTCGGATTTTACTTTCAGAGATAGCAGATCCGTGGGAATATAGTGTTTGAAATATTTCTTGGATATTTGAGCAGTCTTGGAGGGAATGTGCCAAGTGTTCAGCCACACTGCTAGACACCTGCACAGGATAATTAATAGATCATTGTGAATGAATGACAATTGGATTCCTCCCACAGATTGTTTGGATTGACAGCTCAGATGTACTCCCTTCAAGATATTCATTATTCATTTTTTTCTATGCATTTTGAAGAGAACAGGACATTTACAGATTTCTACTTTAAAAAGTTACTTTGGTTCAATGTTACAGCTAACCAAAAGCTGAAGTCTACCATATATTTAAAAATGTTAATATACTTCCTTGAAAGCTAAACAAATGTCACATTCAGGTTGTTCTCTCAGGGAAATAAATATTAACCTACAGTAGCAACACTACATTTTCTAAATTTATACTGGCATTTCAGAGCAGGATGCAGTTCTCTGTTGATTTAGAAATTTTGGAATGTAACTGAAAAGTCTTTGCTTAATGAGTAACATTGACTCTGTTTATTACCCCCTTTAAGTCATTCAACGTATGATTTCCAGCCACCACGAGTTCTTAATGCTGGGTGAAAAACTCTGTTCAAGTAATTTTCTCAAAATAGCCTTTAGGATGTTTTAAGTTAGCTTTTAGAAAAACGATGCCACTTTTAATGGAACACAAGCCATATTTAAAAGGTATCATGCATGCACACGTTTAATAGTCCTTACTCCTATGCTGCTGATTTCTGATCCTAGGACAGGTCTGTCAGACGATGAAGACTCTGATCTTGTCTTTGACAACTTCACTCTTTCAGCAATCTAGAAGTCAGAATGCTGTACAAGTTACACAGGATCCCAAACTCCATAGACATTATACAAAATACATCATCATTTGTTCACTGGCTGCTTTTGGAGTACTTAAGCAAACTGCTGTAAGTTGACATCTGCATTGT
This sequence comes from Nothoprocta pentlandii, assembly GCA_013398315.1. Lineage (NCBI taxonomy): Eukaryota > Metazoa > Chordata > Aves > Tinamiformes > Tinamidae > Nothoprocta > Nothoprocta pentlandii. The sequence goes on from VZSG01001017.1 coordinate 101,285, forward strand.
AACTGAGAGTTGTTAAATCATTAATGCTCATCTCTCTCTGCAGGTCAAGCTCTTGGGCCTGCTTTTGACCCCTGAAAACTCTCCTGGGATTCTAGATGATATTTCCCAAGTAATCACATGCCTGCACAGCAGCTGTGCAAAACAAAACCCATTTATATCAGACAATAAGCAACGTTACTGCAATAGGCAGTAGCTTACCTTGGCTATGGGAATGTCATTGCTACTGCTGCTTGTGCTCAGTTCTCCAGTACTAGGGTTAACGGGTCGGTTTGCAGAGGTGAGACGACTCGGGCTGGATGGACCTGTTGCCTGCACACTTTGCAAACGTGTTTGCAGTTCCCGAACCTGTAATAAAACACAATATTCTGTTTTCCCATTTTCACAATTTAAGTATTTCAAAGTTTTCTCATTGTCTCCCCAAACTGACTGCTTCTGGCTCGAGCACAGTAGTTGTGTTTTGTCTTGTGATGTCTGCAAAACAAGCCCTTCGATGCAGCAATATTATACATATAAAAAATACTTCTGGTGTGGGGAGGCAAAGAGGAGAATGAAGCCAATGCTTAAGGCTAAGATTATGATAACTAAGTAAACGAGATGAAGATACTATTCTTACTTAAAAGCTCCAATGCTGAAGAAACACTTGACATTAAACAAAAACAAAACCGAAAACCAACCAAAAAAAAAAACCCTAGGATGACTTCATCATAATTAAAGGTCAAATACACTGAAATTTTAATCATGCTTTCAAAACTACAGTTAAACAGAGCTACTAAAGAGTGAATAATGTATGGACAAGAAAATGCTCTACTAAGGTTGCAGAAGGTCTCTCTAACCATCCGTTGCAGAACACTGCACTGTTCTCATAACAGATGCTTAGAGAACTTACATCAAATGAGCTCCAGGACCAGACCAGGGAAAAAAAGCCTTCAGGAACCAAAACAAATTACTAACCATGCAGTTAGTGTTTACCTTGGAATTATTCTTAATAAACAAAGAAGAGATTGTCTACTTAACACCATGGCTATGCCACAAGGGAAAGTCACAGGGCTCATTTTCCTTACAGAACTGCCGCCTCAGTATCAAATAAGGAGTATGAGAAGAAAAGGGGAGAGGAAAGTATGCAAAGTGGCAAGTTTGAGAGTATTCTCTCAATGCTGGAATGTTTAACTTCATATAAAAGTTTTGGTGGGAATTTTGTTAGAAAATTGCAGAACAGAGTTGGGAAACTACCAAAAGTCCAGTGAAATGAGAGCGGGGTTCAGACCACCTTATAGCATGAAATGCAACTGGGATACCTATTTTATAGAACAAAGTGGGATCTTATGCTAAATATATTGCATTTACACAAAGAACTGTTTAAACAAGCCAAAATTCTCATTCAGAAAATACCAGAATTAAAATTGCATTAAAGCTTTGGGCGTTCCTCGGTTTAGCATGTGCACTATTGGTGCTTTGAAGATCCGTTTGGAGAAGTGCCAATCAGGACGTCACTGCACAAATTACACAGAGCCTTTCAGTGCACTACATTGAGCCTGGGGTTCAAGCTAGCACTCCTCCCTCTCCCCTGAGCAGCATCTTATGATCCCTCTGCTTCTGCTCTGCAAAGAAGTAGTAGAAGCTGCTTCCGATTAAGATTTTATGAAAAAAGAGGGTCAAGTTGTCTGCAGACTTACAAATATTGTAATTAGTACGTAGGTGCTAATCCTAAAAACAAAAATGTTTTACAAAACAAAGGATAACAATTATGCTTTACTAATAAAAGGTTGCAAGGAACAATAAGAACACAAAAGGGCTAATTACACTCACTTCCTCATTCACAGAGGGTGCTACACCTTAAACAAAGCAAAGCCCAACATCCCTTTGGTTACAAAAAGGAGGAGTAAACAAAACTTTTAAACCAGCTCCCCACTGCCTAAAGCAACCTACTGAAATAAGGATGTGGGCATTTGCCTTGGATCTTCAATTCAATTAAAATTCAATTCAAAAACTCAATTAAAACTTAACTGGGCAGATGAATGTAAAGAACATTCATAGCACGTATTTTCCAGAAATTCACAGCTGCTGCCTCCTTTGTTCATATGATATTCCTTTGTTTGGATATGATTTCTAACAGAAATACAGCTGCACCAAGGCAAGCCTTAAAAACAGAAGTGCTGCACTGCAAATCTAAAACTGAAATAAACCACGTATGTATATTGCTGCTTGCAGATGTGGTATACAAGTGTAGACAGGATATATATTGATGCATTAACACTGAGAAAACAGTGAGAAACACTGAGAAAACACACAAAAAACCCTGATTTTTGTTAAATTGAAATCACATTTTGTACTAATTCTTAACTTTAACCAAATTCCCCACGTATCTACTCTACGGTATTGTTACAAGTATTTGATGTTTAGCAACATGAACCATTTTTTTCACTGAATTTCTGATGTTTTCATTGAACATTGAGAACTGGAGTCTAAGGAGAAAAAAGTCTAACTTACCGGGTGTCTTAAGAACTAAGCAAAAAGACAACCAGTGTAGAAGTAAGAGGGGCCTGACAAATTACAGTGGTGTGAGATAATATAAAGGACATCGTCAACACGCACCACGGATGGTGTGTTATGAAATACACTTCAGTAGAACACACTCAGGTTATCTGTAATTATGAATTTATGAAATATGTTGATCCATTTTTCTCTTTATATTTTACATCTGTGTACTCATAGCTTCTCTTCACACTCTTATAAAAGAAACTTACCACTACAAATTCCTTGTTTTGAAGGACAGAGAAAGGGAACAACACACAAACACACATGGGGCTATGGGAAAAGAGGCATGCTGTATGGGCTTATGCATATGGGCTTCTGCATATCAGAGAAAGCTATAATTCTCTGTATGATACAACTAAGTACTCTATAGCTTTTGCCACCTTTTAGACGAAAATTCCACATGAAGTGCTGTCTCCTGACCCATGTGGAAAGATTTGGGAGCTGCAGCCTCATAAAAGGGGCAAAGCAAGGAAAATCAAGGACACAACAGGACATGACATTGGAAGCAAAGAGTGGATTCCCTGAAAGCTTCAAACCCAGCTAAAATAATGTAGTCCAGGCTTGCCAAACACAAATGAGGGCAAAAAGCCTATCTCAGGTTTTCCATCTTTGAATTCCAGATTAATCATTGAGCATTTGCATACAAGCTTGGAAATAGAAATAAAACTCCAGCTCATTAGCAGCTATGCTGAGATATGGCTGTGTAAGCAAATACTACAGAGCTGAAGGAGAAGGGGAATGGAAATAGCCTTTCGCTGCTACCTCAGGTCTCAGGTACACACTAAAAAATGAGACAGAAGATCTCAAGGCTTCAAACTGCTTAAGTTTACAATAATCTCTACAGATTACATAACAAATATAGCAATGTGGAGCCATTCTTTCTGACCCCAACATGAAGGATGATGAAAGGCAGAGTTAAACTGCTCATGCCAACTTTGTGAGGATCTGTTGTGGGACCCACTTCTGTGGGTGCATTTCAATTGCCTGCGAGAATGAGGTATTTTGGGGCAGCCCTCATGCTAAAATTATATTTCTTGAAGTGGGGGAAATCTGAGCAGCCATAGGGATCACATGCTAAAACTATGCTTTTCCATTCCATCTAAGGTTACAATTTTAAATAAGGTCTTAAGTAAAATATAGCTAAAATAAAGTTCTTGCTTTTCTGATTGGTCTGGCAAATTAAGCTGAGTTGGGACCAGATACAAAAAAATCATCACAGCTATCAGCTTTTGATTAACTGCACAAGTTGTTATTGGGACCAATGGCTTGTGCAGAGATATTCAGATTTAACAGACTTGCAGGGACATTTTCATTTTAGACTAAGATCTTCAGAAAAACCCTGGGGAAGCCTGAACATTGCCTGTACCGACACTCCATTTGCCCACACACTGCTTGGGCTGCACTGAGGTATTACTAACCTGGTAACTTTCATGGGCAGTAATTAAACAAACAAACAAATAAACATCTTTTACTTATGCAGTCCTACTGGAGTTTATACACGACACCAGTGTTGCTCTAATAACTCCCCTCGTTTCAGAACACAAATACTTTTTCTGCTACAACTTAAGTATGCTGTTACATTTAACAATTGTAAATAATATTGCTCTGATTCCAATCTGATTAATCACATGCACTGTTACAGAAGTTAGCCAGCATCTTATTCACATTAGTGGATTCAGAATTAGGCTCAGCTATGTGCACTGGTAAGCAGTTTCCTAAGGTACTGACCAGGCCAGACTTAAATAAAAAGTATTTTTAGTATTACAATATCATGAAGAGGTAAAATAAACCTCTCTGTTATGAAATTAGCAGCTACATTGCAGGCTGCCAGTGCCTGCTTGCACTTTGCAGGTTATTGCATTGATAACCTCATTTACTAATGACCCATGAGAATCAAAACTCCATATGTATGCTGTTACTTAGCTACTGTTTTAGAAAGCAACACATTCAGTTAACTGCACACATTAAATAAATCTAATTAAATTAAATCTCTAACAAGGCTGAGAAAAGCCCTCCAAGAGCACTCTCTTTGATTACAGGCATTGGGCTGAAGTAAGGCACTTATTGATCTGGTCAACTTCAGCTTATTCTCTTTACTGAATTTAATTTAAGAACAATGAAGAATTTTTAGTTGGATCTCTTTTTCCACTCTCCAGGGAAATAATCAGAAGTGACTCTGAGTTCAGGTGGCATATAGAAATTATTAAACAGGTCAAAGGAAACATTTATTTTGCTGCAACTATGAACACAAAGCTCCATTTCAAATGTAAATGTGGTTTGCAGTACACCAAATAGAAAGTATTCTCTGGTGGGGAAAATAAACCAGTTGTTCTGCAAGTTAAAGATAATACTAAATATTGTATTTCGGTAAGTAATCTATAAATGAAACAGAAAAAAAAACCTGTCAGTGGTATCTCATTATAGTCTATTTTATACTGTTATGCTCTGTGCCAGTCCAACATTAGTCATTTACTCAGCAGCAGGTTATGGTAAGACACATCCTTCCATTCTATCAAAGAAGTTTCTGTAATTAAAAGAGTGAACAGACATTACATAACTGGCTTGTTTTGTATCACAGGGAACTCACACTCTTCACAGAGCAATTTAAGACCTGTCATCTCCAGGGTCACTGGTCTGAACAAAATCCATGTCATTAAGGTCAGGCTGCTGCTCTTATTTGGTAACCCTTCCAGCCACTGACATGAAACAGGTTGATCTCAATTCTGTTTTTACCAGACTTGCTTCCAGAACAGAGATGCCTCAGGAACATGTGCAGCATCCCTGCTAGCAGCTCCAGACAGGCCCACAACTACCAGAGCAACATGATTAACACGCTGTCTTCTCACTCCCTCACTACAGTAAGGAAACTGTATGCGTATTTCATAACATAGCCAGCACTTGGGTGGCTCCACAAATGCCTCCCCTGGGAATTTCAGTGGTAATTCCAGTGCAAACTCACCAAAGCATGCATCATTCACATACATAGGACTAGATGGCATTCTTAATTACCTAACCCCATCTTCCACTATCACTGCCAATGAGACAAAACAATAGTTTTGTAGGGATACAACCACCAGCTCTAGAAATACTGCAGCTGTATTATCTGGGCCAATTATAAGGAGTGTTTTTTGTTTTGTTTTGTTTGTTTTGCTTGAGATACAGTCCTAATGTAACAATTTGACAGTTATCTTTACGTTAGAGCACTCTAAAATACTTTTAAATAGTTTAAGCTCCATTTTAAAAGTAGCTATTTATTGTTGTTTCAAAACTGCAGTCCTCTGATTTAGAAACTTAACAGGCTAATTTCTAATCTAATGTAGTAATAGGCTGTATATGTACATGTAAGTACTTATATCCAAATTAGTCCCTGAACTTGAACCCCCACAATCCCCTGTTTTCATTTGATTCCTCTGGTACCCATAAGGAGAAATTAAATTTGTATTCAGATTTTTTTTTGTCAGGTTAAACATGACAATTTCATTTGATCCCTTCTCCACATACATTGCCCATTTCTCTGAACATATGATACATCTTCTGTGGTCAATTCAAATTGAATAAAATTGATGGAAACATTAGAAAAGGCAGAAGCAATCATATTTACTATAGAGGCAGATCACAATTCTTTCTTGATTTCTTTTAGGGTTAAGGGACGCTATAGGACTCTGCTAAAATACTTTGTAGTTTGATATTAGAAGATTAGATGTGACAAACAGTACAACTTCATCCTAAAATGATACGGCTGCCAAATAATAATGGTCTTCTAGAAACACAGATCTTACCCAGAAAGTTGCTCTGCTGTCATTAAGGGTATCACTATTAAAATTTTTAAAAAGATATGGCTTTCTTGTTATACAAGCTGAGCACAAATTTGAAACTGCCAAACTTTAAAACAAGGAAGTATTTGATATGTAGCTAAAACACTACAGATTTAACAGAGAGAGGGTTATCTAATTTAAAAGGTAATAGGGATAGAAGCTCACATTCTATTCAGTTCTCCTCTTTTCTACAACAATTTCCATTCTGTAACAATTTGAGAGTCCATACAAAACACAAGGCATTAATCTGGCACCGAGCCAAAAAATGGAGACAGGGAAATAGGACATGAGTGAGCCCATTCATTGTTCAGTTCTGAGAAGTACTACAGGACAGGACTCCTGCTTATTTTCTTTCTCCTAATCCCAAATGCAATTCTCTTCAAAAACAAAGACATTTCTGGTCTAGAGGAGGGAAGAAAAAAATATGCTTCATAGGAAGATTCACTAAATGAACATCTGCTTTCTCTATTGACAAGTTACATATACTTCCTTGGAGAAGAATATCAGGCTTTCTGTTAACACACAATCTCTTCCATAGGGTTGTCGTACACCTTGGCTGTTCATCATACACCCTTTTTCAGCTATGTTCAGTTTTGTCCTAGCTCTGTAATTCCTACAGCTGGGATTTAAAATCAAAACCCTTAAAACTGGTACACGAAGAGAGATGAAAGAGAAACTTCTTCTAGTGGCAAAATTACACGGATTCATGACATGCCTCAGTTGTCCCCGGCAGAAGTCGTGTTTTTCCACGCAGTGTTGGAGCAGTTGGGAGGCCTTACCCTTCTGCGCAGCCTGTCCCTTTCTTCACGGATGGCGTTCATGGTGGCCTTGGTCCTGTTCAGCTCTTCCTCTTTGCTGCACAGCATGGCCGTGAGGCTCTCGTTCTCTTCCCGCAGGCCAGCAAGCTCCTTCTCCCATCGAGATCTCTCCTCAGATAGATTTGGATACAGGTCCCGTCCCAGTACACCCTCGATTTCTTCTACTGTCTGAAAAAATGCAGCCACCACAAAATAGAGTAAGGTGATTAAGTAGGACTTAAGTAGACAGCACAGGAATGTGTAAAGGGCAAATACAGCATTATATGCATATACCTCCACTTCCCAACCCCACTACTTTGCTTCTTTTGTTCAAAACTACAGCCAGACTTTTTATTAACTTTTTTTCATGCCATCTAACAAAAAAGCAGAGTGATCTTTTGTATACAGGCCATCTTTCTTTCATAAAACATGAATAATGACAGTAAAACCAGCAACTTTTCCTCAAAGCACTTTAAAATAGTGACTCCTTGCCATAGGCAGCAATGTCATTTCCCTGCTGGGTAACAGACAGAAAGCAGCAGCCCAAGCCTGGCCTCTGGCTGCATGTGCAGCACATGGGACCTTTCTTCATGCCGGTCCAACTACACGAAAAGGACAAGGATAAGAGTGGGAAAAGCAAAGGCGACGACTCCCTTCTTCTCTATGTCCCAGGGGACATAGTATTACCTAGAGGGGACATGCAAATAAAACAAAGAAAATGAACACTGGATGGGCCAACATTGTCATGAATGTTACAGCCTTTTTAGTGCCTAAAAAAAAAGTTTAGGTATCTCTGGGACTTGCTGTCTTCATTTCACTGCCCCTTCTCTTGCTCAGCACTGTGCCTTGCAGGCATCACCCAGCACAGAAAAGTGTAAAGTAACTTCCACGGCGTGAAGCCGACCCCTTTCCTTGCCACCCAAACCCACACATGCACCCATCCTGCCAGTACACGGACAGACACTCACACACCTAAATCTACAGTGAGGCTGGTCATTCCAACATGTCAAAACACAGAGTAACATGCCGTGCGTCAGGAAAGTACATGCAGCTCTTCACTACTCTGCAGTTAACGTATGTTGAACCTGTGCTAAATGGTGTAATTTATCTAAAGATCTTTACATGAAGCAAATCCCCCAACTGTTACTAATAAGCTTCTGAATCTCTCTTAAAGCAGCCCACCTTAAAACAAAAGTACGAAAGGCAGAAAATTAATGGACATATGATGGAATCAGCAAAAAGTTTCACTTCACTGGATATTCCAAGAGTAAGTTATAGCTAAAGCCTATACTTTAAAATTCAATATGTGATGTAAACAGTTCAATTGCAAGGCTTAAAATAATCTAATTAGAGTGTTTTTTTGTCTTCTTTTTCCAAAAAGACTTAACTTTTAATATATAGTAGAGATGATTACTTAAATTAGATTAGATTCATTAAGAGCACTTTGGAGGAAATAAAAAGACCAACTAGAGAATAGCTGTAAATGCCAAATCAAGCCACTTTGAAAATACAAGTCTGCTTTTCTCTGCAAAAAATCTTCCCAGTGCAGTAACCCAGACTGAAGTATCGATCAAGTTCTACATTTTGTGCAGAACAGTCATTATTTATTATGAATGAATTAATATTATTTATCAAATTTGTGGCATGGTAAGAGACGCATATTTGGCGGGCATGAGCCTACAAGTCTCAAAAAATCATATACACAAGATAAGATAGGTTATTTCAACACAACGTGAGGAAGAGGACAAGTTCTTGATGTGCACGTGGACACGAATCTTGCAATGCAAAGAAAAGCTCTATAGTGACAGGAAGATTCTCTTGAAGGTGGGAACCTCTGATGCCAGTTTTATTTTTAAAACTGCTTCTTTTTTGCTGTTTCCTCCTCTCCCTTCCCTGCTGCAGACCCCTCCCACACAGGGCCCTGCTGTTCCCTGTCCTAATGCCAAGCTCTGCTGCTGCCTGCTTTTCCCCTATTCCTCATGAACCCACTGCAGCTATTTTTTCAGTCCTTCCTTCTCTAGGGTTCTGCTGCTCCTCACAGTGCTGCCAGGAATGACAAGGCTGGAGCAGTACTGAACAACGAAGACTCACGAGGAGACAGCAGCAGGGGTTCAAGGCTACAGAGTTTTAACAGAGCACAGAGGGGCAGCTGCTGTTTCTCCAGACCCCATTGCTGCTATTTGCCCACACAAACACAGACCTCAGACAGTGACAGCACCAGCACGGCTCTGACAGTCACACTAGTGGCTGCCTACGGAACTCAACAAAGCTGGGGGGATTTTATGCTCCTATGCTCCCAACACTTTGAATGTGATCCTTTTGCTGACTAAAATACTTCTACAGTTTCCTGGTTTTAGGACCAATAAGCTACATCCACCCTGGGAATAAAGCAAAAAGTATCCCATGTGGATTTTTCTTTTTTTTAAAGACTTTTTCATATGACACATGCCAATGGCAGAATCTATTGCTTCCAGATATTATGGATAAGAAAAAAATAGGTGGATAAAAAGGTTAGATACTATCACAGAAAGAAACTTCATTCAAGCACAAAAGACAGCACCTCTGGCTCAAGAACTTCCCAACCCCTGTCTTGCTGGAAGCACGTTAAGGAAGAAGCAGAATATACTACGTGTGTCCTGTTCAACACAGTCTTTCCATTGGCACCTGCCACCACACAGACAGACTTTGATGTGACCTAGCGCATCTTTCCTCGTGTTCTAAATGGTTAGAGATAAAAAGTTTATACAGCTTTTGTCATCTTTGGAGTTTGCTAGTGTTAAGTACCAGTTACTGGGTTTAACAGGTCCTCTTTAAATATTCTAAGCATTAACCAGTCAATTCCTGGTCAATATTTCTGAATAAAGGGAAGTTTTATATCTTTGCAGTTTATCAAGATACTCTACTCATTGTCTTTTTATATTTGCACGACAAAACACTTGAGCTAGCTACAACCACTTGATTTGTACAAAAATCAGCAACAATTTTTCCAGAAGCTACATTAAAAATGTACATGTACATGTTTTAACATACATTTAAATGTACATTAAAAACAACAATAAAATCTAACCATCGAAGCAGAAGGATTCAAAATATCCAAAACACTATTCTGTTTGTTCAGCAACAAAGAAAATCATCAACAGTAAAAACAAAAGACATCAGAACATGTCAGATAACATACATGATTGCATGATTTTATGCATTTTAAAGAATTCAATTCTCACACCACAGAGGCAGGAAAGCAGAAACAACCTGCAGCAAAATAGGTGGAATTGCAGAGGAGGTCTGCATGTTTTTGCTACATTAAAAACCTTGGTGACATACTTCTACAACTTGTAATCTGAGCACGTCAAAGAGTTTCCTTATCTTCTTGAAAGGTTAATATCCTTCATGTGCCATCACTTGTCCAATACAAACAATCTCAGGCTCAACTGCGTACACAGTGGGAAAGCCTCTCCTTTCCACAGTCCACAAATAGCTGTGCAGGGAAGGATCACACAAAGCAAAGGGCTCTATCTTGCATTGGGGTAAAGTTGCTGACAGCTGCTTAAACTGATAAAACTTTGATTGGATTTACTTTGAATCAACAGAAAACAGTGGAGTTAAAACAAACAAAAAGCTTGAGAACTAAGCCTGCAGCAGCTACATCGTGATTTTACTGAATCTACTGGCTGCAATAGTTCTCATCTCCTATCATTTAAAAGATTTTTGTAGATTATGCACAGACCAATCTCCATCTGTTTTCCAAGATTCACAATCTCTTTCTCTGTGAACACTGAGTATTGGGAAACTGTGATCCTAAAGCTTCAGAAAATGCAAGAAACTCAGGAGTCTCTCTGTCTTACATGCATACATTCGCCAATTTAACACCCAATGTTAAGTTTTTCAGAGGCCATTACATTTTTGGGCCTCATCAGGATCAGAGCTGACCTCTCCCTACAGCATTCCAAAGGACTGAGCAGTTCGGAATGGTCCCAGACCTCATCACTTTGACAGCAAAGTGCCGAAATACTTGCTCTTAGATAAACAAGTCACTGCTCCTTTCCCATCTGACACAAATAAAACTTGTTCACATGTTTTCTTTTCTTTACTAAGGCGCTTTACTATTTCTCTCCTTTAACATTTTGAATTATGACCCTTTCATCACATGTCTTACCAGCCTTTCATTTTACTGTTCTGTTACATCCACAACAAAATAAAGATATACATGTATTGGCTGAATTACCTGTGTCTGTGGCTAGTTTATCTTGTTACAATTAATCCATCACTCCAGGCTTTGTTTTAAATACCAGCTTTAATATAAGAAAACAAAACCGCAATTTACTTGTAGCTCATAGCATTTTATCCTCAAACTTTAGAAAGTTACAGATTGTACATACTGAAGTTTCAGTTACCAGTCTCTGACTATCTGAGACCTTGAGCAAGGGACAACTCATTTACTGGATAACCTTCAGAAATGAAATTAACCACTGAGTGCTCCAGTTTCTCTCATCTCTGAAGTGATGATGAGAAAAATATCTCTGTTTTGAGACCAAAAAATCTATTAAAGGTTCCTCCTGTGCCCTGGAGAATTTAATGTGTTAACAGGTATATGACTACCTATCCAACAGATACTATGAGCTACGATTTTTTTTTTTTGCAAAGTACTTCGACATGTTTGGATATAAAGCGAAATTTCTGTGGAATATCATTACAGCTTATGCAAGGAACTCGCTGCATTCAGTAATTAATATTACAAATACCTTAATGGCTAGATCACAATGTTCACTGGCAGTGGTGAGTTGTTCAATATGTCTATCCACTTCTGCTACAGATAAACTGCAGCTGCTCTTCTTCCTCCCACAGACAACATTTTCCAGCCCTGTCAGCACTCTTTGCAGTTCTGAATTCAAGTCACTGCAGTTATCTACAAAAGAGAAAGAACACACATTTAATGGGTACAGAGTGACTCAATCAACAAAATCTAACCTGGGAAGTAACTCTTGCAGAACTGTTAAATACTTTGTCTTTTAAAGGTTTGTCATTTAAAGGCAATCTTAAGTTCACATTTGGCTACACACAGCAGTAATGCCTAAGGCAGACACATAGTAGAATGCACTTTTGTGCTCTCTCTCAAACACATTAGTTACTATTTACCTCTGGGCTACTAATCAAGAGGACTTTTGCATTTAGTGCTCACTGCACAGCCCACAAGTGGTGCACCAAGTGACAGAAGTTCCTCTCTCTTAGTAAAATGAGGGGCAAACACTCTTGCCACAGGATGTTATTTCTGCACTACTGCTCCAAGCATTTCACTACAGCAGAATTTCCAAAAACGGCCTTTAGAGCTAAGGTTTTCAAAATGGTGAAAAGGAATCTGGCCTGATTGGTGCTGGAAACTTCATAGAATCACAGAATCTTTAAGGAAGGGACCTCTAGAGGTCATCTAATCCAGTCCCCCTGCACACACAGGGTCACCTAGAGCACGGGGCACAGGGCTGCATCCAGGTGGGTTTTGAAGATCTCCAGAGAGAGAGAGACTCCACAACATCTTTTGGCAGCCTGTTCCAGGGCTCTGTCACCCTCACTGTCAAGGTTTTTTTCCTTAAGTTCCAGTGGAACTTTTGATGCTTCAGTTTGCGGCCATTTCCTCTAGTTGTCTTGCTGTCCACCACTGAAAAGAGGCCGGTCTCATCCTCCTCACCCCCTCCCTGAAAGTATTTATAGACACGGATCAGATCCCCCTCTCAGCCTTCACAAGCATGAGACAACGGATTATTTGAGACAACCTTGAAAAAACTCAGTTCAAGAGAAGACTGAAAAAGGCAGGCAATGAGGTGGCCACAAAGTAACTGTAAACTCAACATCACATATCTATGTCCACAAGACAGTATTCATAAATATAAAATTACTGCTGACAAAATATATATATATACACACATATATATGTTTATACATGTATGTACATAGACACATACAGACATATGTACACATATGGTTTATATATATATATATATATGTATAAAATGAAGACACAGTATTATGTAACCAGTGTGAATGGGCAACACACGCATAATACATTTCTCTTGAATGTAGCTCCTGACTAGCAGTCACCTGCCTGCTGTAATGCTAACATAAAAACATTTCTTGACAATAAAATTTATGAGGGGTGTATACCTTAATCTTTTTATGATTAAAAACTCTCTAATTCCTTAATCTCTAAATGCATTCACAGAAGCACGACACATTATTACATTTCCCAATGCTCATTCCATTAGTGCAGAAAGCAAGACCATAGATACTGTTATTAGGTCACGATTATTTACCATCTATATATACAGAGATTTTATATTAACATATATGAATAAAACTAAAATACACAAAAGAATGTACTTTCAAAGGAATATTTAAAAAAGAAAAAAGAAAAAAAAAAAAAAACCCAGAGACTACATGCAGAGGGCAAACATGGATAAATGAAAGAAGCCCAAGGGCTCACATTCTTTTTTTATTTAATGTTGCTATATTCCATCTTATTTCCATGTTTCCCAGTTTTAGCAGAAACTTAAAATAACAGCTTATTGTTAATGCATGCAAACCCTACTTTGCTTCATCCCAGGAGGAACAAAATCAAAGCTTCGACCACAAAATAAATGCTGAGAAGTAAATTAGATTGAAATTATTTGCCAATATAAAAAACAAAACAAAACAAACAAATGCACAGAATCTATTCAACTATAAACTTAACATTAAACAATTACTTTTGAAAGCAAAAGTGTTCAGTTTTAAAGAATATATAAACTCTACCAAAATACTTTGACTACATATAAACAATTGTTAAATATTTAAAATTTTTTTTGAACTTCAAGGTTGGGATATCTAATTATTATATAATTAAAAATCTTGTTTTTTCAGTGCTTCTAGAAAGTAATGTCACCGAAATGCGAATGTGCTATAGCAGGTCTTGAATCTATGAGCAAATACAGATCTGGGGATGGCGTCATTTATTTTATTTACTTACAACAGTAACATATTTTCTAAGTTTTTATATTATATGGAAGTTATTATGGGTAAGTTAGTATATAATGTATACTAAATTATTTCTAAGTTATTAAGGCAGCAAATGCCATGCCCAAAGGTCAGCCTGTTCTCAGAACAATTATTCCAGAAAGTGGTATCTTGGGGGAAAAAATAGCAAAAAATTTCATTATTGAAATATACTGCTCTAAATAAGCGGAGACAAATAAATGGCCTATATTGAAGGACCACATGTTTTGCAACAGCTATTAAGGCAGCTGTTTCAGCAATTTCTTAAGATACTGCTTGTGTTCTGTCAGCCTAAAGAAGCTGGTAGTTTACCATGTAGGCAGGTTACTTACAGAAAAAAAGAAAGACAAACTCTTTGTTTTTAAATACAAATTTAAAAAATAAGAGAAATAATATTCTGAAGAGAATTGTGGAACTTGGTCACAGAGAGGATTACACCAGAGATCTGTTAACTGTGGTTGCAACTGTATCCGTGCAGTTAAAATATTATCATATTTTAGGCCTAATATGTACTCAGGCGTATAATACAACCATGTGAATTTTTGTCTTACAATAACTTCCAGATTCTTCAAATGATCAGTAATTAGCGCCTGCATGGCACAGTCAACAGATGAAATTTCATAGAAAAGAAATGCCCTCTTAGTTCTCAACCACAACATATTACTTATAGAGAGTCTCTCCTTAAGACCATTGGAATCGATCAACATTTCCAAGAATAGGCTGTCTTGCTACTACTGAAAAGAAACATGTCTACAAAGAGGTGTAACCCACCCACGTCTGCAGTGACCACAGTGGACTGGTTCTCCGGTACCGAAACAGAATTCTGATCCATGCTACGCGAGTCGTCGTTGACCTCGTGCTGGCTTTGGCTGAGCTCTGACCGCAGCTCCGAATACTCATCTTCCTCCCTGGAAGAAAGCACAGGGCAAAAATAAAATCCTTGGAAATACCCAACTCGGTGGCACTTATTTCAGATCTGTAATCACAGCAACAGGATACAGTTCACAACCAGGTAACAGGGCTCTGTCCATCCAATCGAGTGGGAATCATATCCATCACCAAAAAGCAATTTCCCCTGTACTACACCCCTAACAACTATTTGTGGCAGCTAGTGTCTGTCTGCCTTCAATTTCTTTATTCACAAGGTTTTTATTATTCCAGATGACCACACAACCAAACAGTAAGTGGACCCTGGGGCCTTCCTCAAACATGTGTAAGTGAGTATGTGCACAGGAGGGACACATGCTGCTTTGCAGTCACATCAGAACGGGCCACTCTCAATCTGCACAGGCAGCTTTGGCCCTGAGGCAGATTGGCAATAACCAGTTCAGGTCTGTCTCTCAGTTTGAGCCTGCTGCAGGACAGTGTGTGGAGCAGGTGTGCACATGTATGCACCTACACATATGCATCTGAATTCTCCCAGGGACAAGGAAGTTTTCATTTCCCTTCTCAAAATGAAGGGAGCAGAGAGGGGAGTATGGCATCAAACCGCTGCAGTGACAGGTAAACAAAAAGCCTCAATTACCTCATTTCTGACTGTTATTTGTCAAGCTGGTTTTACTGAAATAATTCAGGCCATAGAGAATTTTAGCTAAAGCTAATGAGCTTAAAAAATTAGGGCTTTACTCTCCTGTCTCCACATGAAGAGTTCAAAGCACTGGGAAAAGAAGATAAGTAAATGAATAATTGCTTGCCTGAGAATATTAGTAAACATTTTTCATCCTTTGATCTACTTGCAGATTTGACTCAGAAAAATAAATTTTACCTCTACCTTGATTATTTTCACAGCAAGGTGTCCATGAGAAAAACAACAGTTTATACAGATACAGAGGCCCTCTGATAAGTGAGCAAACAGTCCTCATTCTGTTACACATCAAGTCAAGTGCAGAAGTTCATTTTGCTGCAGCTTCAGCAGAAAGGTGGATAAGAAGCAGCATGAGAATGGAGCTGTTGGGATTTGGAGGCAATGTGGGGATCTGCAACCGGGAGGGACAGAATCACAGAATCACAGAATATTCAAGGTTGGAAGGGACCTCTAGAGATCATCTAGTCCAACCTTCCTGCTCAAGCAGGCACACCTACAGCATGTGGCACAGGGAGGCATCCAGGCGGGTTAATCCAGGTGGGACACGTGTAATTTAAAAAAGTAATTTAAGTAAGGGACATTTACACAGCGATTAGTATTTCATGCAGAAATCTTGAGGATTTAGCCTAAGGTTTGACGGGATTTTCCAGGCAAATTACCAGACAGTCTGCCCCGCACATATATGGAACACTGACTGAAGTCTCTCCTCAAAGTGGCAGAGGTGACATGGGATCAGGACAACTCAGGGAAAAAAAAAGGGAATTTCATCTTGCTTGCCAAGCTGAAATTGCAGTCTATTTAGGAACTACTATGCTCTTCTAACCTTTGCATTTGCTTCAGTGTCAAGGAAGCTAGACTTTATCAGAAACAGTTACTGGCTATTATTAAACAAAAATGCAGGTCAACTGGTTAAAATTAAGATTTAGATCAAAGCAAGGTGCTATGCAATACATGCTTAAGAAACTGTGAGAACTAAATCATGAATAGCAGGAATTAAAACAGAGTAACAAAGACACATAAGCATGAGTTAATGTTCTATGAATAAGTTAATTATTAACCACAACACAAGCCAACAATAATTAGCTTCAGACAAAAACAATTACTGCATACTCAAAGAAGGAGTTGCATTTTTTTGGTCTGAAGGTAATTCATTTTTTCATTTATACGTCAGTCTTCTCTTCAATTAGTACCACATTTTAAAATCTAAAATACCTCTGCAAACAGATGAGAGGCCACAGTGATCACAAAACAATGCCTGTTGCACACACACTATAATCCGTCTCACTACACTCCTTTCAGTTCTCGTTGCGAAACTTTTCCAGTTGAAGCTCAAGACAGCTTAGTCTAGCTGGCACTAATATTGTTCCCTCAATTTAGAGCACTCTCAGTATCTTGGGGCATTTGAAAAGCGTGCTCTGTGGTACCACCTTCCTGTGGACTTGGCCCAGAACCATTCTTTGGATGAATGTGTGCGTCTAGGTCTCGAGAGCTGCCCAGTGAGATCAGGAATATCTGCAGACACTTGGGATACACACTGAGGTCTAAAGCACTGCATGATTTTGTACTTCAGGTGCCAGGCATTTTCCAACAACCATTTTACTTTAAAAAGTACTTTTACAGCAGTCTGAGACCTTAAGACAGAGAACACCACAGGTACATGTGCACTGCAACCCACAGATCAAGGGCCCCTGTGCATGCCCACTCGATGTCTCCCTAAGGTAGCCGTGTACAAAGACCAAACCGCACGGTGGGGACCGCATGGGAACCCTGCACTGCAGGCTGGGCACCGCGTGCTGAAGGCAATGCTATCACACCCGCACCAAAAGGAATTTTTGAAAGGAATCCCAACAGCTTCAACCTCACACATCTTCAGGAGCTACAACCACACCTCTAGGTCACTGTGCACACAGACCTGAGTGCCATGTATCATTTGTTTGATGCTGTAGTTTGTTCACTCTCCTTCATGAATGCTAAGAAATGAAAACCTACTTTCTCTTTTGTTTCAGATTAAGAGGCATAATTCAAGGCTAATGGTTTTGCAGCAATGGGTTACAAAATTCTCAACAACTGTTTCAAATAATCTTTAGCAGGCTTCAATAAGCAAGAGAGACCATGCTCTTCTGCTTTTGTTGCTTATTGTTTTTAGAGTTGCACAAATGTACCCGAACAACAACTGCTTTAGAATATAAATCAATTTGATCTCTCTCCCTTTTTGCTGTTGCTGAACAGCAAGATGTTATCTAAGAAAGACTGTCAGTCATAGGCTAAAGTTATTTCTGCATAACTGGATTACAGATAACTTTTTACAGCCAATTAAAAAGAAAGAAAAGAAGTTGAGGTTGAATAAATTTATACCAATACCCTAAGTTTCCAAAGTCTGGAAAATATAAAGACTGGAACAGTGAAACACAGTCACCCAACTACAATTTTCCATGATGAATCAGAGCCAAGGTTTATAATTTCAGATTATTCAGTTTTATCCTCATCTCACTGGACCCGTTTTCATCATCCTTTCACCCTCAAGTGTGAGACAGTAAATTCTGCATGTGAGACTTTAAGACCTAAGCAAGTAAGCAAACTAGTCTGCTTACACTGTATGAGTACAGGAAACCTTTTAGCCCTAATCAGTTACAGTTGTATTTCAAAGGTTTTTTTTTTTTTTTTTCAAGTGAGGTTGAGTATCCAAACCAGCTGAAGGGACTAGAGCAATAGCAGGAAGATGAGACAATTGCAGATGAATGTTGGCTCATTCCCATAACCACAGTGACCTCATTTTCATTAGGGAATGCGGGAAGAACGTAGTACGAGAGCAGCAGCTAACTCCACATGGCCACACACATGGAACTTGTGTCCAAGAAATGCCTAGCAAATCTAGAACACTAACAAAAATATCTAAAATACTCCATCAGGTTATTGTTACTAGCAGCAGTTCCTCAGAGGTCCCTGGGAAGGGACCTGGACACGGGCATGTGACGCAAGCTCTACTCTACAGCTGGACTTACCGAACCATGCAGGCATGAGCCATTACACCACAAGCTGTGCAAATCCCCCTGACATCGCCTAATGTTTTTTTAAATAAAAATCTGAATGGAGAACATCAATTAGCTTATACACCCTGCCAAATTCCTCAAGTTGTTACAATGCCTTATTCAAACGTAGATATTCTTGCTGCGTAAGTATTTTAGTTACCCCTAAATTGAGAGTTACCATTTTAAAGATACTACAGTTTCAAGTAGATAATAAAAATTCCCTCTAACTCTGGCTTTTTAAAATTGTTTCCAGAATATTTTTGTTTAGTGGGGGGAACCATTAAGAATGTCATAAAGCAGCAGTACATCTGGCTGCATGTTAGCTTATTTTTACAACCTAAAAACTATACACAAAAATACTGAGCAGTCTTTGTGCCAGTGCTGGGGAGAGACTTCTCTGTTCTGTAGTTATTCAAGAAACTGCTTTCCCAGAGTGCACATTTTGTGATACTACAAGCAAAGCCTTATCTCAGTTTGCATACTTGCAGATATCTGAGACTGATACTAACAAATTAAAAACAAAATGCCTCTTATATTCTGATTTAATAAAAAGCTATAAATACTGAGTCCTAGGACTCTTTCTCAGAGAACTGTTTTGTTTCAAATCTCTAGCTCACACTCCCAACAGCCAAGGGTGGAGTGCTATGAGTCACACCTGTCCCAGCAAAGACAGCAGTTACACCATCCTTGTTCTGCAAGATGTTAGACTTTCCAAAAAGTGAAGCAAGAAGATTCTAAAGTAAATTTATAGAAAGTTCCAGCAGGAAATATTAACATTCCTTCTTTTAGTTGCATTTTATAAACTGGGTAGAATATCTCCAATTCTACTTGTCTGCCATTTTTAGGAAGAACTTTCCTTCTCCATTCTCCTAAAATATGATATGATATGACCAAATGGTAAGGCACAAGAGTGGCTTAGCATCTGTTGCAGCAGTTTGCATCCCTTTCCAAACCTTCTCAGCAGTTTGCAGCAATGGCATTTTCATAAGAAGCAATATGTACTTGGCATCAAACCAATGTCTAACTTTGCATGCCAAAGCTGACTTTTTTATAATGCATGTGGAAGAACGTTCACAGCCCCACCAAATTCAAGTACTTCCTAACTGATAAATAATTTTGCATTTAGCTTGGCCGAGGACCCCAATATTCAGTAGAAGCTGGGGATTAGACCTTCTGGAGAGCAGCTCTGCAGGGAAGGACAAGGGCGTCATGGTGGATGACAAGATGACCATGAGGCAGCAG
>VZSG01001017.1:121652-150969 GCA_013398315.1 Nothoprocta pentlandii
AGGACTAGAGGAAACGGCCACAAGCTGAGGCACCAAAAGTTCCACAGGAACTTGAAAAAACACTTTTTGACAATGAGGGTGACAGAGCTCTGGAACAGGCTGCCCAGAGAGGCTGTGGAGTCTCCTTCTCTGGAGGTCTTCCAAAACCTACTTCAATGCAGCCCTGTGCCACGTGCTCCAGGTGACCCTGTGTGTGCAGGGGGGTTGGACTAGATGACCTCTGAAGTCCTCTTCCCACCTTAAGGATTCTCTGTAAAACTATTCTAAATTCTAGTTTTTCCTGCCTTTCAAAAAATATCAGTACAACACTTGTACTTCCCATATTTTACTCTTCAGTCAGCCTTTTTAACCAGTATAATTTCACCAGAAAGCAAGATGAGTTGCATCTGAAACAAACGATCACTAAACAAAATGAATGGAATGATTTAACAGTAGAGTTATCAAGCATGAGCGAATATGGCAGAGATATCTTTTCAGAGAATAACAATTAGATTCAAGCATCGTTACCTGAAAAATACTGCCTTGACTATCACCAGCTATGACCATTCGAGTTTGCAGTGATCACTGGTTTTATATGGTACTTATGCATAATGTTATGTTCTGTTATTTATGGTACAGCATTTTTTTCCTTAAAAGCATGCAGCTAATAACAAGAAAAAAGAATCAAACTTTACTAAATGAGAAAAGCATTGTATAACTTTGCCTACAAAAGTGTCAACTCTATTTGTTTATTCTCTGGAAAATTCCAAGATTCCAGTGGCTTACATGCATATCCACAAATTAAGCTTTATAAAGTTCCTTCCTTCTTATAGTCTCATTTTCTCTAAGATGGGAAAAGTGGGTAGAAATATGTGGGGAAAAGTAAGTATTTTCTTGCAGTTAAATGCAAAGCTTATTTGAAAGCTGTACATCATGCCCTAATGTAACATGCCAAGCTTTGCAGTTCCAAGGAAACAGGCAACGATGTGAAATGAATCATTTTGTGTATTGCGACAACTACTAGCACAAGGTCAAAAGATATCAAAATCTGTATGATTTGTATTTCACCTCAGATATGATCACAGAATCACAGAATCTTAAAGGTTGGAAGGGACCTCTAGAGATCATCTAGTCCAACCTTCCTGCTCCAGCAGGCACACCTAGAGCATGTGGCACAGGGCGGCATCCAGGTGGGTTTGGAAGACCTCCAGAGAAGGAGACTCCACAACCTCCCCGGGCAGCCTGTTCCAGGGCTCTGTCATCCTCACAGTAAAGAAGTTCCTCCTCACCTGGAGATGGAACCTCCTGTGTTTCAGCTTGCACCCATCACCCCTTGTTCTATCACTGGCCACCACTGAGAAAAACTTGGGTCCCTCCTCCCTACAATCTCCCTTCATGTATTTATACATGTTAATAAGATCCCCTCTCAGCCTTCTCTTCTCCATGTTGAACAGACCCAATTCACGCACTCTCGATCTGGCTTAGGCTCTATGTAGGATGCCACAAAAGAAAGGTAAAATCAGATGTGTGGTTTGGGTGGCTACATCTGTCTTTTCCACTACTGCTATCACTTACTTAAGCCCTTTGGCATGCATATTAAGTTAACGGAACATCTAGATGGTACAGTGTCTTCCTTTGCAGAACTCACCAGTCTGAGCAGACTCTGTTTCTACCATTGCAAAAATAGTGTTATTTTATCCCTGGGGTGACAGAGATAACCTTAGTGAACAGTGCATTGTGCCAATGACACGTCCTAATTACGGGAAGCTATTTAGTACCAGTCATAACAGTTTTAACTACCTTGAAGTTATCATCAATTTATATTTACGATATATCTCACATTGCATTCCTGCATTTAGTCTTGAATTTCCAGAGAACTTCAGTACCTTATTGTAGCTCCTTGTAGTCGATCAATCTTCTTATTCAACTCAGCAATGATACTGTGCAGCTCTGTGATTCGCTCCTCGTAGCGCAGTGTTGTTCGCTCCTGCACGTCTTCGTGCTCTCTCATCAGGTGGGATTGTTCACACTAAAGCAGAGACGCAAAGGGTATAAAGAACAGGAAGGGTCTTAGGAATAACTCCATACAGACAAGATATAAAGTTGCACATCATTAAGATGGGCTTCCTCACCCACCAAACTAACATTGAGCAAGAAAAAGGACTGATTCACAAAGGTACACAACTGGCAACTGTTTTTCTTTGTTTAGGAACTGAAATACCATGCAATGTTATTTTATTATTGTTTCTTTTAACACATCTAACAGCTGCGCTTCGTGCCTCAATAAAAATATCATCTGCCACTCAGAACAGCTATAAATATTTCATCTTGGAATCTCTGTGAGGGTCATGATGCATCAAGAATCACCAGGGATCTTCACAACAATGCCTGAATTAGAGAAAAGTCCTAAGGCAGAAACTGCATTAGAATAAACAAAAAGAATCAGATTTTGAGATTGTGACACACAATCATTCTTCAAAAATACTTTCCCTTTACTCATACTGTTTATACATAATCAGCCCTCTGACACAACTCCTGACCACCAAATGGACTGACCTCTAAGATTTACTCTGTGCTGCCCATTTATCAGACCTTATGCCCCTACTTGATCATCTTTCTTCTGTATTGTTACAAAAACCAGCACAGTCCTCTAGATCTCACTAAATATGCCCTAGGTCTCAAAACCCACCAAAACAGAAAAACAACATATATTAGTGTTACAGGCTAACATCATTTCATAAAGCTATAGCTGTCAGACCTGGTAGTCTAGACACTGTCACACAGAAACATTATTTTTCACACAGAAACAGTATTACTTCCAAACAACAACAATGTTAACTACAATTAAATAACAACTAAAGAGGAAAAAGTAGCTTTGATCACCAATATTTTCCCATCTCAGACAAGTGTTTCATGATAGATTGTGAAATAAAGCCTTCCCCTCTTCCCCTACTGTTTTTCATAGAAAAGGCAGGATTGTGTAAAATCCAGAAGACAATTCCCCAGTAGGAATATTCAGTTATATTAGCCTTTAAATATAACCTATATTTTTCTTACATATATATAATCTTCATACCTCTATAATAAAATGTTTATTTTTTGAACATATAAATGACTAGATTGCTGCCTGGCTACCATAATTACAATGAAATCCTTCTTTTTCTTTCCAAGAGAACTTTAATTCCAGTTTCTCTGGCATGCTCCTGGTGCCAGCAGTCACTGTACCAAAACTGCAGCCACTCAGCAGTGAACGTTTCATTGCAGTCATGCTTGGTAGCACACTGGAAAGAGCAGGGCATCTAACCCTATGCTTCCAGTTCCCTGCAAGAGTCAGCCAAGGCTCCCTGCAACCACACAGCACTCTGTGCTGAGCTGGGAATAAAAGAAAACTACAAATCAACCAATGGTAAAACAAAACAAAATAAAACAAAACACATCTGTAACCATCATAGCAAATGTCATAGCATTTCTAAAATCTACAACTCATAATGTATGAAATCACGTAACATTGCTGCATCAGAAATTGTTCTTCCAAATTAAATAAACACTCTTTACAGACGTAATGCCCCCAACCATGTCATACAAATGAAATTGATACCTGTACTAACAGGGATATCAGAATTTTCACAATTTGCCATTAGATTTTTGGGCCTATCACATTCACAGCTTGTGAACATCATGTGCATAAAATTATTTTTCAATTTGAAATCTATGCTGTGTATCAACAATATTTTTCTTTAATGTTTTAAAATATATTGAAATAAATTTCATTAAGTTCCAGAAATACAGACTTTCAAAGACAGTTGTTCCAGGCATTAGATCTAAGTTTCAGGATTATTGTGGATGGGTCTCCCTGTTTTAACTTCAGAGAAACATGCAGTGACTTTCATATCATGAATGTAATATACATATCTTGTGATAGGTAAACTATCATAAAAATTTACCTCACATACCATAACGAGTACTTGCAACATGAAGGTAGTAAACTGTTTTTCAATATTTTTTAAGAAGTTGCAGAGGAAAGAGATATCCATTCCTTCCTTTAATTACAGAGTAAATAAGATGGTTTTAAACATAAATATAGGCTTACCATGAGAGAATAAGAAAAATCTTAACCACAGAATCATAGAATGCCCAAGGTTGGAAGGGACCTCAGAGGTCATCTAGTCCAACCCCCCTGCACACGCAGGGTCACCTAGAGCACGTGGCACAGGGCTGCATCCAAGCGGGTTTTAAAGATCTCCAAAGAAGGAGACTCCACAACCTCTCTGGGCAGCCTGTGCCAGGGTTCTGGCACCCTCACAGTGAAGAAATGCTTCCTTAAGTTCCTGTGGAACTTCCGATGCTTCAGTTTGAAGCCATTTCCTCTAGTCCTGTCGCTGGCCACCACTGAAAAGAGGCCGCCCCCTCCTCCTCACTGCCTCCCTTGAGGTATTTATAGACACTGATCAGGTCCCCCCTCGGCCTTCTCTTCTCCAGGCTGAACAGGCCCAGCTCTCTCAGCCTTTGCTCATAAATAACCATTAATAACCATTTAATGCACATTATATGATCTTTCTTCCCATGCAAGATCAGATCCAGACTGTGCTAAATTCTGAAGCAGGTTTCATCTCTACCATATAGTTCACTGACATTGCCCCCTAATCCCATTTGGCAGTGCTTTTCTAGGTTCAAAGGCACCATCTTGAGCCAAATTACTTATTCCACAACAAACAGAGCACAGTTCACAAAACAAAAGGTCATATTTTAGAAAACCGGTAACATACACTTGGCTTTTAATGCTTTTAATGTTGACTATCTGACATGGTTATATATATGTATTATTAAGTCCCTTTATTGCAGTACCTCCATATTTCTCAGTTTGCTGTATTTTAACACTGAAGAACTGTCTGAAGAGCTACTACGGCTTTCAAAATTCAAAAATAAAGGGAAAAAAGTTTAACAAAACTGTTAGAACAAATTAAGAGCAATAAAAATGTTGCTTACTCTGCCTTTCTAAAACTAAAGTTCCTCTGACACAGCTTGATGCGCACAAACACTACCTAAGAATTATCCAGATCAATGAATTATGTGAACTGTTTTTAGTTTAAACCCAAAAGGATATGTCAGATGGAGTGTGTAACAAATATTTTCGGACAATAAGTAAAAATCCTGTCACAACAGATTTCATCTCTCTAAGCTGTGCACTGAAAAAAGAGAATATTGTTTATCTTGACTGAAGATATACAGACTTTTGCTAATGGACTTCAGTCCCATTATCAGACTTTCCCTTTTGTTCAGCCATTTCTCAGGCCCCATTTTTTATGATAACCATCATTTAGTAACAGACATATCTTCTGAACAACCAGTACTCTGGAGATACAAAGATGGACTTCACATTTTATTTTTTAAAAGGGCTCTCAGCTTATCTGGCAAGAGTAACAGGAAAAAAAAATATTTGGGAAAAGCAGGGGGTGATGCTAAGGAGGACCACTGTAGCTTGGAGAAGGTACAGGGTTACATGTAATAAGTCCTGGCCAGCTAGGAAAAATCTCAAGTAAAAAAGGCAAAAGTATCCTAACCATGGAAATACAATTTAGTATGAATCTCAAAATATATCAATGAAATATTAATCTGGTTACATAGGTTTGTTCCTTTTTATGACCCATATACTGTAAGCTTAAAAGGGATAATAATCATGCTGTTAACATACCCATTACTAACATGCTTTTTTCCCTAATATTCAGTTCTTTTAATATCTGCATCTTTTTAGGGTCAGAACCATGATGTGCCACCAATTCCTGTTTCTTTTCAAGGTGTGCATACTCAGCTTTTGCAATTAAATGTTGCACAGTTTCTAAGATAACTATCTCTCAGCCTTTTCCTCATCCTCTCTCCAGCGTCATACATAAATCCTGATAAATACACATGCACCATTCTCTAGGAAAGCAAACAGGGACAATCCACTAATAGGGTGCAAAAGTTTAGCTTCTTGGAAATTGAAGAGCACAATTTCCAGCACAGTTTGTAATGGAAGTGCTGTTATGTTGGGTTTGGGGACATTATTTAAATAATGTCTTTAATGCCTGGGAACAGCGCATTGGGAACACCTTGGTATGACCTCTTGATGCTGGGCAACAGCCACAAGCACAAGAAGAATGTGAAGGGCGAAGATGACAAACGGCAGTATTCCCTCATGCGGATGCTCCCTCAGCAGCAGCATCCTGACAGCGCTGCCCGTGGACGCACCCAAAGCACCAGCACAAGCAGTCCGAGTGCTGCTGTCCCCGGGGCCACCTTCCTGCACTCGCTGCAGCACTGCAGGGAAGCTCGTCCAGCCGTCGGGTTGCACCAACAGCCCCTGTGGTGCCGCAGGCCCTGTGGGAATTCTCATACACACCACCTTGGCCCAGGCATGTGGAGCAAGCCAATGCATCACAGGAATAAGCACAAGTCTAAGAGGCACACAAAAGCTAAAAACCTTTGCTCAAATGATACAGTATTTCAAATATAAGAGAAGTGGCAATCAGATCATCTAACTGTGTGTATGAACACATATTCATGACACCCAAGCTGCGATCTCTAACAGACACAAGGTCGGAATTAAACTGTTTGACAGGATGCTCTGTGTATACTTGGGATGGAACAAGAATACCAGAAAACAGAACTAATCCATATGAGGTTAGAACACCACACAACAGAACTATAAATTTCCACATTGATCAGAATATGACACATTTCTATTTCAAATTAATTAGCTAAAGGAGAAATTGAAGTCTTCCAGTGAAGTTCTTATGTGTCTGTTCTTATGCATCTACAAACTGGTACTGTTTGAAATTCAGAATACTGAAATTCTTCCATCCTGCTTTCAATTCTGAATAATTAAGAGGATGGTAAGGAATTATTACTGCACTAATGGAACTTACTCCTGCTGTGATATAGGACTAACTGTTCTGTCTAGAGTTATATTTAAATCCCTAAATTAGTAAATAAAGCACCAAGAGTAAAGAAAACAGAATTGTCTATGAAAGAGATGTAAGGGTTAGAAAAATGCAGCAGGTGAAGCATCTGTTTCTGCTCTATTTGCTGACACATCCAGCATGCAGTTATATTGGTGTTCTGCCATAAAGCCTTAGAATTCAGTGCCACTGGATGTTGCAAAAGCCAAGAATATAAATGGATTAGAAGATTCTGAGATAAATGCATGGAGGATGGGACCATGGGGAACTGTGAAGTACGATGCCCACTGTGGCTCAGGAAGTTCCTACCCTGTTGCTGGATGAAAGATGAGAGAGTGTGCCGGAGGAGGACAGCCTTCCATGTGTGCCTGATGCTTTCCCTGTAGACATCTGCTATTTGTCATCATCAGAGCCAGGACATGGGGCCAGACAGAGCTAGCAGATACCACTACTTTTCTCTTCATGACCATAGAAAGATTTTGAAAAAAAAAGACATTAGCTGTGGTTGGCCAGTACTTTCCAGAACAATTCATTCAAGAGATCAGTTCAGTGCCAAACTGCTCACCAGTATGAACAACCCAGACAAGGAATATTGCAATAACAGAAGGACACAAGCTATGCTTCAGCAGCGTCTCCAGACTGTAGTTTTGGAGATCAACTCTACCACGGTGCAATAACCAGAAATCCTGGCTTGTGCTGCTTCCAGTTGGCTGGACTTCACTGGTGCCTCAAACTCTAGAGGGACCGACAGTGTGTCTTTTGGCCCATGAAACACTCCTTAGATCCCAGCGATGACAGCAAGGGGAAAAAAAAAAAAAAAAGCAAGCAGCCATAATCCCATAACCAGCTTTCCTCTCTGATGACCCTCATTTGATTGCACTTTTATGAAATACAGGAAAATGATCCAATATTTAGAATCTTGAGGATCTTCTGTACATCCAAGATACACGAACACCTCATACATGGCTAGACAAACACAGACATATTATAAAATGCTCTTCTGTGTTAGTACATAAAAGACATTACTTACACACAAAGTCAACAACTTCTGGCTGTCGGTAGGGTAGACTGGGAACACATCTATTGCTTGTCTTGATCTCAAGAAATTCATTATTGACTGTTGGGGGATGCTGAGCAAGATGAAGCCTTGGCCTTATCTGGTACAGTTACAGTTACCTGTTTTTATGTTTCCTGATAGGGCCCTACTGTATTAAACCACCTCCCTTAGATGATGTTAGGTAAATAATCTATACAGGTGTCAGCAGGAACACAAGTTGGGCAAAAGCAGAGATTTTTGCGTTCCCATTGTAAAAGCTGCTGAAAACAAAACACAAAACAAAATCCCGGCAAGCTGTGGTGTCTCAGCAGGAACAAGCTGCCGTGCAGGCTGTGAAAGGAGGCCCAAGGTGGGAAGCAGAGGAGGGTGAGGAGGAGCGCATCGGGGCACCGGCGGCCGCCCCGCTGCGGACCTGCAACAACTGTGCAGCTACACAGGCCCACTGTGCAGGCCCACAGATGCCTCCCACCCAACACTGACACGCGTTTCCAAACCAAGAATCAAGTGTCAAGAAGCCTTTCTTGACCTTTTGCTGTCTCTTAAGTCTTCTACCTCAGCTCCCCAGACTACCTCTGCTCTGTGAATCAATAAGCCTTTCTTCCAAGGTGTCTCCTGTGCCTCACAAAATGGCAGGAAAGTCACTACCAAAATGTGATTTATTCCAGACAAAGCTTATCAGGTCAATGGAGCTGAAACAAAAGCCACTTTCATAAGTAAAGTCTAGATGCAGAAGAGAGATTTAATACTGATATACTAGCACCTGAATACAGCTATGCAGAACCTCAAAAATCCCTTATTTAATTTATGCCTTCTGAGCCTCTGATGCACATTAGTGAGGAAGAAATGCATTAACTTGTAGAGAAAAAATGACATATGATATGATATGCATTTGGATGATCCTCTGTGGAGTGGGAGGAAAAGTTCAAGAAATGATGTTAAATGGAGCATCTACTTGAAAAAGTAATGCAGTTATGGAAAAAAAAAAAAAGATGTATCACTAGAATTTGTCTCAACACTTAAACACAGTCAATATACTGAGTGTTTGAGCTGCACTTGTTTAACGACTTACTGCTTCTGATGAACTGTATTTTATTTTTAAAATTCTTTCACACTCAGATCATTTTCTATCCACATCAAAGCTTTAAGGTAAGATTTTGAAGAGAACTAAAACAGTAAGACTTTATATAAATTGGTCATTGCTCTTTAAAAAAAAAAAAAGAGAGAAAAAAATCCACAGTTGCTACAGAGGTTGTAACCAGCTGCAACTATATCATCACAGAACACTCAAGTCATTCCAGCCACCCTTCTCTTTACAGCAGTGATGAAGTGCCCTAAATAACCAACACAGAATAACTACAAAGCCCAGTCAATTTAGAAACACCTTATAATTGTTCTTTTCCACAAGTCTTCCTCTCTTGCCCTCTCTGGCATGCTGTATTTTCCCTTTTCGGTGGGTGTCCAGAAGTATTTACTTCAGCTTGGAGAAAGTATGACAAAAGCATACTATATTTCAGATATTCTGAAAAAAACAGTATAACTGTATCCACAATACATAGAGCTACTCTTGTGTCTACAACCAAACAGCGCATGACCATGACAAAATACTCAGTATTACCAACTGAGCACTGCACAAACGCCTGCATTTGTAACAAAGAAAAAACATTGAACAAAAACCCCATCTCATGGAATACCACCAGACCCCGTGTTCACTGGGACTAAGGGATGATTAACAAAAAACAACAGCAAAAACAAACACCCTCCAAAAGTCATTGCCAAGAGGTAATTACCACTGCATGGGAGCACCTGCTTACAGACTGAGGCACCGACCCCTCCACCTCCTCACACACACATTTACAAATATCTGAAAATAGGTATTGCCCACTAATAAAGATTTATGTTCACACAAGGCCTAGAAGTCTGATAAGCAACAACAAGGCTAGTGTAGAAATACAAGATGATTTGGACTATTTAGGTATAGCGGGACCATCTGACTTAACGATTGCCAAAGGCACTCTCCTATGGAACTGTGCCTCAGAAAGAGGAGTCTATATCAGAGAACAATAAATTATTAAAAAAAGGGATCTTGGGATTGTGGCTGACAAATGATTCAATATGAACTCCTAGCATGACTCTGGGTCATATATCTAAGAAAATAAATAGGGTGTTTCATTGATGAGCAGGAATAAGAATACTATTTACAACCCTGTGAAACCTAAAAAGAAAAAAAAATCAGTAAATGCAGATAAAGGCCAAAATATGATTGAAGGACTGAAATAAAAGACTTAAAATGTATGCTCCATAAACATTTCTACATTTGGCTTGAGTTCAAGTAACCCCTGCTCTATCAAGACAATGCCCTAGTATACATACACAAGAAGATACAAGTCCCCATCAAGAATATGTCAAATACTAAAAGATTCTAAACTAATGAGGAAAAGTATAACATAAGAGTGAATGGAACTGAAAATAAACAATACTAGCATGTTTTAATGTCTTCTAAAAAATCTAAACTAACAATGAAACAGTCACAATCGCTTGACGCTTTGAGATAGGATGTACAAAATGTTTTGACTGTTCCAAGTGTAAATGACCAAAAAGGAATATTCTTTGATTCACTAAGTGATCAGACATGCCTTACTCTTTTGAATTAACTCAATTAAATTAAGTATATGTTTTGAATCAGCTTTGGTTTGGAATCAGTTTTGAATGCTAAAGTACTTACAAAAGGTATTTGCCAGAATGATGGTATCCAAAAAGAAAAGTTTTGTTCATAGAAGAAACAAAAACAAAGAATAGTTTTGAAAGGACTTTATTGTTTAAGAGTTGAGAAAGAATTATTGTTCAGACCTTACTCTTATTTAACCCTTGACTTTCCACTGAGAGTGTTTTCCTAACAGATGTATAGAAAATAGGCTAATAAAAGCAGGATTGAACACAACCACTCCTCACATACCATCAAAACACTGGCAAGAGAGAGCATTTAACACTGTTAATTCACACTATATTTGAATTTGATCCATGAGCTAAGGATTCTGCGGTCTAAGAGTATTTTGTGACTCAGTAAGAGTATTCTGTGACTTTTTTGTTATTAAAAAATTGTTTATGTTGACTTGAAAACAAACCTTAATTATTTCTTTTTTTCTTTTTAAATGACGCCATCAGCACACAAAAAATTGCTGGAAGTACATTTCTTACACAGTCCTAAAATCTTCTTTCACTCCTGGCCAAGTCATAGCCCAGCCCCTTGCTAAATTCTTCAAAGAACAAGGGCATGAGAAAACGAAGAACAATTTTCGGCATCTTAAACTACTGCTCACCTGTGCTTTCGCCAACTTCTTTTCCAACAGGTCACGTTCCCTTTCTGTTTGTTGGAGACGTTTATTAAGCTCCACTATGTCTCCCTTTAATGATGCCAGGGCTGCTAAATGGAGCTACAAAACAAAAAAAGGAAAGAAAAAACAAATTAACCAATTTCTATACCATGTGTGTAGAAGTAATATTTGAAAGTAGAAAGTATATTGTAGAGCAGTTACAGCACTGGTGGTTTTCTGTAGAGTTTTCATACTACCAAACAGTCTAAAAGTAATCCACATATGACTGAACTCTAGACAGCCCACACAGGCTTCCTTCTTAAAAAAAAAAAAAAAAAAATAGAGATATGTACACTGCAAAGTGTACGCATTATATCTAAAACTGGTTTAAAGGAAAGTTGCTTAAGCCTTGTTATAAATCCTGACAGTAAATGTTGACTCATATTTGCATTACAAAAGAAAAGTATGCCCCAGTACATTACAAAATAAAAGTATATGCCTTCAGACATATAGAGGTTCCCAGCTGAAGCAGGGAGTAGCTCCATTCTTAAGATTCAGTTTTTCCACACTTGAAGCTACTGCTTTGCATTGGCCATTTTTCGAAGTCTCATGTCAGTGGGTTTCAAAAGTTCTAATTTACTGAAGCTGCACATGAAATCCTTTAAGTGTTTTTCTTTCCGTAGTAGTTTACTTGGATGAAAGATCCATTTTGCATTTAGCAGATAACTTGTGGAAATATGAATCAGACAGGATAACTAGCAAAATCTACAATTCTTACTTAAAAAAGAAAAATATAACACCCAAAGCTCATTCACACTCATGTTCTCCTGAATATCCCATTCACTGTTATACTAAACACGAGTTAGAATTTGGGTGAGAATTTGATATTCTGTAGTAATGGCTACAACTCAGAAGTCCAGGGGGAAAAAACAGCCAGTAATACAGAAGTCTTTCTTTGTAGTAATGCAGAAACGACTCCAAGTTATATTGGATAAGAAAACAAAAATGACCTCTCACACTGGACTGAGTAACAAGGCGAAATTGGCTCTGCTGCCAAGACTCAGACTGAAACACAACCCCTCTTTCTAGTCTTCCAGCCAGACTACTCCAGTTTTTCACTTGGGCTGACGTTTTATTGGGTGGGTCTCTTTTAAATTATTTTTATTGTTTCAATTCCAGGCTATTTGCTGATGAGTCCAATTTTGATATCAGTACTGGAATAGTTCACAATACTAGAAGCCAACAATACCTTAGGTGTTCCCACGTACTGACATATGAATGCAGCTGCAGTACAGCAAAGAGACTAGATTACTTGGCAAAAATTCCTTCAGATATACTATTCCAACAGTGATAGGAAAAGCCAATTCTGGCTTCAAGGCAGAAACAGGAACTGCATGAAGATTTCAGATGTGATTCTGCAGTTTTAATACCGGTATAACCAGCTAGACTAGAGGCTCTGGGCATCCCCATTTGTCAGCTCAGATTAAAATACTTTTATTACATCAGCTACAAAAGAAGTCATACACCCAGAGTTATTCATTTCAGTGTAAATCTCTAGATACATATTTTTATGTTGTAGAATGTTTAAGAATCTCAAGCCAGCCTCATTTTTCAAGTGGAAAACTAGTAATTCAGGTCTGCTTCTTTCAAAGGTGTGTGCTGATCGCTTAACAGATCCAGACATTCCTTGAATCTGGAAGTATTCTTGGCAATTCAAATAAATTTTTCCAACCACAGGAAAACACACACTACTTTTACAGTATGGGCAAACAAGAAACAGACTAGTTTTACCAATCTGCTCATACATGACTATCCTTTCTCAGGAAAGCTGATGGATTTATAAGGCTCTGCTTCACTTTGTTCCCTCTGCAGAGAGGAAGTGTTGCAATGAAGCTCACTTGCTTGCTCATCAGATCTTGCTTCCTTCACCGCAGCCTTCAAACTAGATCAAAAAACGGCTACAGTTCTTTAAATTGAACAAGCTCATGCTATACAGCCAAGTAGCCTTCCCTTTTGTACATGAAATGAACACCAGCTGTGGATTTAATTAAATACTAGACAAACAATGTTCACGGACATGGAGATGTAGTATAAAAGGACACCGTTAATTCAAAAATCTAATTGAAGAACAACTTGTTCTCTGAACAGCGGAGCTAATGAGGCAGACTTCCTTGTCTGCTTCCCGCACCACAGTGGCCAGTTTGTCCTTGTGCTCCCAGCACACCCCAGTCTAGGCACGAAACTGCATGAACTGGGTCATTCTGCTGCAGCCTGGACCGACAGCTCCTGAGCAGCAGGGGAGCCAGCAGGTGAGTTACAGCCCTCTCTTCTTTTGATAGACTTCTCCAGTCAAAAGGTTTATATCATTAGAAACAAAGTTTGTTAGATGTTTTATCAACCAAAATGAACCTTACTTTCATAGATTCATTCCAGCTCCATTAGCTCATAGATTTATTCCACTCCATTCTAACAGTACTCCATTTTGAGTACTATTAAAACGATAGAAAAAATGGAAAACAGAAGTCTGATAAGATAACACAATACCTATGAAAGGCAATGAAATAGCAGACTAGACAACATGAAGATACCACATACAGAGGACAGCTGGCTGGGATAATCTGCAGTTTCATATGTTTTCTCAGAACACAGAGCAATAGGTAGGTAATTCGCAAGCAGAGTCTCTAGATATTACTGCAATAAAAAATAAGCACAGTTAACACAGCTAGTGTAAGTGTATTCTTGGCAGTACCAAGGTCTCCTCCTTCAGAAAAAAAAATGGTTGCAAAATATTGTGGCACCTTTTGTTATGCTGTGAAAGTTCCCACAGTCCTTGTTTCTCTCCACGTTTGGGAAGGTGGGAACTCCTTCACATGGCAGGGTGGGAACTGAGGCAGGAATCTCTGGGTATTGCTCTAGCATAAACAAACATTTGAGTGCAGAGTGCCAGCCAACAAAAAAGTTACCCCAGGAAAAAAAAAATAAGAGCTCAAATGTAACTCGACTTGTTAAACATCAAAAGACTCAGTCTGAAAACCTCAAGTGGAATGCAAAAAGTAAAATATTACTGCAGTTCTGCAGTATTAAGCATTACATGATATGGGAACTGGGGGAAGGGAAGAGATGGAGGCAGCCATATGGCAAATGGCTTCTTTTCCTTAGCGAACACTGAGAGACAGGGCAGAGCTCCTACCACCTGCATTCATATCATACATCCATAGTTCAAGGTGGGCTCCCTCTTAATGGCATAAGATTAGAGAACAAATTAAAAGCACAGTAGTCTGCAACAATTAAGCCTGATACCAGGAGGATTTTGCATGCACCATGCCCTGTCCTGAGCCCTCCAGCAATGGCTACAAGGGAGCACTACACGAGCACAAGGAAAACAGCGACGTGCCAACAGGCCAGTGAAGGCAAAGACCTCAGCCACACCTCCTTACTCATCTCTCTATCATCATCCAAGGAAATTGCAAGTCTTCCAGTAGAGGGATTAGGGGCATAGAATTAATGTAAATATATCACCTTTCTACATCTGAAGCTATAGTTCATATAAAATTCACTGCAAGGATAATAGCAAGTTGCCTACTCCAACACATATATCCCACATGCTGCACCTGACACTATCTTAGCAATTCATTTACTGAAATTATCATTAACAATCTCTGCACAGAACACAGTCTTTAAGACACAAAACACCACAGAGCTAAGTCTTGAAAGATAAACAAATTCAAAAAAACGCAGCACAATCTTAGGGAAAGGAAATATCTGACCTCTTTTCCAGCCTCCTTTGCGACCTTCAAGTCTTTGCCTTACTCCTCCCAACTGCACCTTCTGCTACATTATCTCAGAGTATGGCAAACAGGATTTAATGATGCATTGTTTGCACAATGCTTTGAACAATGCTTTTGGTGCTGTGCTTTGTGAAATATTCTACATGAGAACAACTAGAACTGATGTTTGCTGGCAGTCAGGTTTCTCAAGATTTTTAGGGAAAACAAAAGTACAGAAGCAGAGGACAGAAATGTGAGCCGACTGACAAGGTGGCAGGAAGCCAGTGACATGCCTCCAGCACTAACTGCTGCAGGGGTTTTGATGCCATGAACAAAGTTAAGAGAAAAATATAAAGGATAATGAAGGAGGGCACTAGAAAAATTGTAGGTTAAGGTAAACAGCACTGCAAAACACACTACTATACACAGCATTTTTCCTGACTGTAACTGTCATCCTGATCACTGAATTTAGCCCCCACTTCTCAACGTGGAACTAGCCAAATTAAATAATATAATTAAATCAGTCTCACTCATAAAATCACAGAATCATTAAGGCTGGAGGGACCAACATATATGTTTTGCTACTTCCAATAGAGCATTACAAAAGGGACCTATACACATCCTTCTCTCTGAGAAATTAAAGAACTCATCTTTTTATCTCTCTCTCCTTTTCAGCTTCCCCATTTAGAGTAAAGCAGCTCAGAAATAGGTGCTCAGAAATGTAACCTCAAAACCACAGTCAGAATCATCAAACCATAGTAAGAAGATATTAACCTTTATACCAATGCAAAAAAAAACCCATGAAACACCAAAGTGACTTTTTTGTTCTACTCATCTACTCTACCATTTTCTCAGTCACCATGTTTTACTGGTTTAGTACAAACACATTACAGTGTTTTTTTTTTTTGTGTGTTTGTGTGTTCAGCTACTCCAAGTCTTAGTGAGAGGCAGTATAAGCAAACACATCTGATCAAATGTTCAAAAGCTCACCTCATTTCTGAAAACATAACCTTTTTATTTTGTTGCTATCAAATGACATTTCACTGGATTTGAAAACCCAAGAATGTCAATTAAAAAAAAAAAAAGGCATTTTCTGACATCCTTCTTATTTCTCAAGCTGAGACAAAGCCACTCCAAAACCAAGGAAATAAAAAGGCCAATAACATAAGTTAATAATGAAAAACACGTTTTAAGATGGGGAGGTGAGGGAAAAAAAAGGAAAATCAAGCCATGTCTGGAGTTTCAATTCAGGAATTTTAGTATTTAGGAAGGTTACTGTGCTGTATATGGCTAATTTCCACTAATGACAATGGCAAACAACGGCTGTGTTGATCCAGTAAAAACCTAGGCATGGCTGGCACTCACCAGCCGTAGTGAGTGCCACCCTTCGGCACTGAAAGATCTGTCACTTTAACATGGGCCATGAACTCTTAAAGACTGTTGCAATAAAGGTACAAGAGAACAAAATACATTAAAGAAAGGTTCATACAACTAGGACACATCTCAAAGAATTTTGAAGACCTAGGAAAGCTTAAACAGCTTTCATATGAAATAAGTCAGGATATGCGACTGGTGTTGTAGACATTTGCCATATATAAAATTTCAAGGGACTGGTCAAATTCACTTTTTATCAGGAACACAAATGCTTATAGCACTACTATAAATAACTCAAGCAAATGACTGATATAAAAATGTGTAGTTACTCTCAACCGTTTATTTTTCTTTTCACATCAACCATTTCTATGTCTCTTTTTTTTTTTGGCCATGCTCCATGAGAGGTGCACTTTTGTGATACAAATGACAAAATAAATGCTATCAAAGTCCACTTCTGTAAACAAACAAGCAAGGGGGAATGGAAAAAAAATAAAAGAACCACCATCTTCCAGAAGATGTGATAGGACGGCTTGATATTCCCTAGACTATCTCAGCTGTATGATCAGTAAAGCTTAAGCCTGAAATACTACAGCCTACTGTTCCTTCACTAATTATCTACAGCAATGTCAAAATGACTAAAAAAACAATACCACTGAATTGTTGGTTGTGCTTACAACATGCCCTAAAACTATATATTTGAAACAACTGTTAGGTGCTAATATAAAAAAAGATCTTTTTTAAAGTAACATAAGAAATGGCCATTTTGCAACTACCTTTCTAAAGTAAATAGGACATATAGGGCATTAAACAGTTACTTCATATGTTTGTGCAGAATTAAACAAATGCTGTGCCGAAACAAAGATAGAAACACCCAAATTTTACCAAATCAAGGAGCATGTGTTTATTAGACATACTTTTCTAATTTGAAAAATCTGCAGGTATGTTCAATCTACTTATTATTTATGAACAACTTTAAATGAATTACTTCTACCTGGAAATTAACCATTTATATACTTTATACACTAATGGCTATTTCAAACTAGTTCTTAAAAAAAAAACTAGTCAATATTTACTCCTGCCTTAATCACAGTGAAACGTTCAGTAATATGCAACACTTGCTTCAAAATACAATACCATGTTGCTCAAAAATGTCAAGCAACAGTGAAACCCACTGTTATCGCCCACATTACTGAGAATAGGATCTGTTTTAGAATATCATAAAATAGGTAACAAAAATAAAAGCAGTCATGGAAAATATCTTCCTTAGCCTGACAACTGACAGTTGACGAAAGGAGCACAGTGTTGATCTGCATTTAACGAGTCTGCCTGAGGACAAGGCTAGTGCTTAGGCCAGATCTGAGTATAGGATGTGAGGACTATTTCTATTACCACAGATGCTCATACCTTTGTGGGAAAGAAAGTTTTAGCCAGTATATGAAGAAAAGCCTAAAAACATGCCCCAAAAGTAATCAAGACAGAAACGCCTGAATTCTGAAGACAGCATGAAGCCACTGTACTTCTCCATGTTAACTCTCCTGAGATTCTCCATGGCACTGCTTGTCCCAGGGCAAGTCTGGTCATCCTGACACCCTGCAGGGCTGGCTCCTGGACTGCTCAGCTTTGCTCATTGCCCTCCAGAGCAGCAGGGAGCAAGGTAAAAATAATAAGCAGGGTGGAAATGGAGGGCTGGGAGCAATCATGCTAGCACAAACCACTGTCTTCATTTCGCTGTGGTCTCAACACTCGCAGTCTGCAACCAGAGGATAGACTTTCTGTTATTCAAAACTTAAAAAGTCCTTTAAAAAATGACCATTATGAGATGGGAAGGGTTTGATATGTGTACACTACTAGCTAAAAAGTATCAATTATTCAACATGTTTACTCTCCGTACAGTTACTAACAGGGGGTAGTTCTCAATGCAACCCAGCAAAGACAACTTTCCGGTTTTCCTCCTTTGGATTAATGGAAAGCAGAGACATAACCGCTTCTTTCTAACCTTCCATTCTGCCAAAAACAACTGAAGAAAATGAACGGAGAAGAAGGGAGAAGAGAATGCGATTCCATGCAGCTCCTTACACCAAGTATTTCCTGGGATGTCAAAGCCTCTTTCTCTGCTCTCTTGCAGTTTGCAAGGACCAACTCTGGGACAGGCAGATCACTCTCCTTGGGAAAGAAAGGAGCAGGAAACTGCTGCTTTTTACTTTAAGGTGATCCACATCCTACTACTGGATACAGCAACTGCCACAGGCAGACTATATTTTTTAAACTCCCATTGTTTATCCTTCACATTAACTTGCTCTTTCACCTCAGCATTCTGACTAAGAACAATCCAAATCTTTCAAAGCAGAGATTACCACTCGAGTGAAAGATACTCAAAAATTGGAGTCAAAAATTAAAAAAAAAAAAAAAAAAGAAAAATAGTGGACTGAATTTGAGTCAAAAAAATTGGACCTCTCAAACAGGAAATTAATTCTAATTCCCAAAGACAAGACTATGGACTTGCAGCAAAGCTGTGTTTACCACGACATAAGGATCTTTGTCTCCAAAATGACCTACAAGATCTGTAGCTAATTCTAAATTTAGAGACACAAAATATGTAATGCCAGGTGTAATGAGCGATCCACCAAATCCAGCACTCTGCTTCTGGCATAAACACAAAGTTTGATGCTTCAGAAGAAAAAAAGAAGACATCCTCGCTCAACAAAACAAAAACCCAAACAGCTAACCCCCCTCCTATGCACACTTGCCCAAGCACTCAGAATTGTTAGTAAGACACCTGTCTGATTCTTGGTGAGGGCTGGCATCAGGTGCTTTATCTGGTGTATACTTTAGCTTCCAAAGTGGCAACTCTATAGCAATTCTTCCTCAACAGAGCTCAACAATTTCAGAGTCTCGTTGTGAAATCCCCTGAGCAAACAGGCATGCAATCTGCACTGAGTTCATTTCTTTTTCCTAAATGTTCTTCCTGTGAGCTGCACCCCTGAAGGTCCATGCTCTGGCTCCGTCGCAGGGATGGGGCTGGCCGTTCCACCAGCACCGCCTGCACCAGCCGCTCAGCGCCCGCTTGTTCAGCTGCTCTCCGGAGTGACAGCTAAACAGGGACCACCCAGCTGAAAAGAAATCTGCATTTTTCAGAATGCATGTTTAAAACCAACTATAAGCAACATTCAACCCACATGAGGTTTACCTGGTACCACCGACTGCTACATGTTCTCCTGGCAGGAAATGGCTAACTTGATAGTGCTGCATTCCCAGGCCAATGTCTCACTATTAGAGCCAATTCTCAGCCCAAGTGCCTATCCCTCTAGATCAGGCATGTTATTTTAGGCAGATCTCAGTTGTTTTGTCTGGCAATCTTTAACAAACAGCTCCTTCAAACCTGGATGAGCAATTTCCCCAAGGGGAGTTTACCTCTTCAAATTTGTTTCATGTAAAT
This sequence comes from Nothoprocta pentlandii, assembly GCA_013398315.1. Classification (NCBI taxonomy): domain Eukaryota; kingdom Metazoa; phylum Chordata; class Aves; order Tinamiformes; family Tinamidae; genus Nothoprocta; species Nothoprocta pentlandii. The sequence continues at coordinate 141,515 of VZSG01001017.1, forward strand.
CCCTGGGTAGGAAAGTTACATGTGCTGCAATCTTAGCTCTTGCAGAAGCTTCTATAATTTCTCTCTAGTCACATCTGACATGCCTTTGTAAAAAGTTGTTATATTTATGTGTAAACAGCATACAACATATTTCAGCATTTCCAAGATTCCCAAGTCTCACATCTGTCACTGAATGCTCTTCTTTACTATTTGGTGAATATGTGAGGGAAAAGCTGACTTATTTCACCCAGAGATTTATAGTCAGATGGAAAATCACAGGAGAGTTCATGCTGCTTCTGATGAGTTTTACATCTACTGTGCTTGAACAAATTGGATAGAAAATTATCAGATTTGAACAATACAGCACTGATAAACGTCTATGATGATTTAGCTTGAAAAATGGGTTTGTTAAAAAGAAGTCCAAAATATGCATTACTGCAGTATTATTAGAGAAGTTTTCTTGTAAAAACAAACAAAAAAATTGCTCAGCTGTTTTTAGTATGCAACTAGTATCATCTTTTCTATTTACAGAAATAATTATCTTTAATTCTAGATGACAGTATGTTAAGTATAATAATGAAAAGCATCTAGTACAATTTGTCTAGACTCAAGTCTATCCCGACAAAGTTTCTTCCCTCTCAAGATGGACAGCCCATTGGTCTATCCATGTTTTTACACTCTATGTAATAACCCATTTGAAATTAATTTCTCATTGAAGTATTCCACTTAAAACCTCTTTTGTTGGGGGGAAAAAAAAAAGGAAGAAATTACATTAGTAAAAAACAGACCACAGTAGCAGGTGAAAAAAAAAAAAAGAGAAACAGAAAATGCCTTACAACACCTCCTCTTCTAAAACAAGTGTTGTTTGCACTTTTGCAAATCTGTTGCTAACTATCAGAGAATTCTTTGCAAGATTTCTGCATGGTGCTCCAGACGTCTTTCCTGCCTCAATTGCCTTCAGAAAGAAGCTGGGCACTGCAAGAAATACAGCTGTATTAATGTATTTTTATTTTTCTGTCCTGTTCAGAACTTAAGCATCGGAACCTCCTGCATACAAACAACTGACAAGGCCAAAAACATTAATAAATGTTTAGTGTCAATTGCACTAGCATAGACAAGCTGGACGGAGATTACAGCTGGCACACTTCAATCTGTTCACTGAGTAGGAATTCACATAAACAGCTTTTTGCTTTTCATTAACACCTGGATCTTTCACTGCGCACTGCGTATTTTCTCACTGGGCAAAGGACTCATAATCCAACACAATATGTTGCGGACGATACCAAGCTGGGTGGAGTGGCCGACACTCCGGAGGGCTGTGCTGCCATCCAGAGGGACCTGGACAGGCTGGAGAGTTGGGCAGAGAGGAACCTCATGAGGTTCAACAAGGACAAGTGCAGGGTCCTGCACCTGGGCAGGAATAACCCGAGGCACCAGGACAGATTAGGGGTCGACCTGCTGGAGAGCAGCTCCACGGAGAGGGACCTGGGAGTCCCTGGTTGACACCAAGTTAACCATGAGTCAGCAGTGCCCTCGTGGCCAAGAAGGCCCATGGGATCCTGGCTGCATCAGGAGGATGTTGGCAGCAGGGGGAGGGAGGGGATCCTGCCCCTCTGCTCAGCTCTGGGGAGGCCGCACCTGGAGTATTGGGGGCAGCTCTGGGCTCCCCAGGACAAGAGGGACGTGGAGCTTCTCGAGAGGGTCCAGCAGAGAGTGACAAAGATGATTAAGGGAATGGAGCATCTCTCATATGACGAGAGACTGAATGAGTTGGGCCCGTTTAGCCTGGAGAAGAGAAGGGTGAGTGAGAGGGGATATGATTAACATGAGGAATTAACATAAGTACCTGAAGGGGGAATGTAGGGAGGAAGGGGCCAAGCTTTTCTCAGTGGTGGCCAGCAACAGGACAAGGAGCAGTGGGTATAAGTCAAAACACAGGAGGTTCCATCTCCAGGTGAGGAAGAACCCCTTTCTTCTGAGGGTGACAGAGCAGTGGAACAGGCTGCCCAGGGAGGTTGTGGAGTCTCCTTCTCTGGAGGTCTTCCAAACCCACCTGGACACCACCCTGTGCCACATGCTCTAGGTGTGCCTGCTTGAGCAGGAAGGTTGGACTAGATGATCTCTAGAGGTCCCTTCCAAAATACGCATGGCATACTGTTCAAGTGGTCTAATGTCTTCTCTGATCTTTTTTTTTTTTTTTTTAAAAAATCAGCTGCTGTAGAATTGGCAGAGAACCAAGTCCATATAACATCACGAACTCTGTAAGTTCATACAAAAATTATGAATCAATTACTAGTAATGATTTATAAAGATAGCATCCCAAGTCATTCAGAGGTACAGTTAACCAGTACTTAAACCTAAAACTAATCATGGTAAGTGCTACTTACAAAAGCAATGGGTAATGTGTTCAAGTAGAGATCACAGTGCTCTCTGCACAAGTCATGGGTGGGACTTTTCTCTTGTAAATCCTAGTACAAGGTTTAATCTCTTTCTGATAACTGCTTCAACAGAAGCAAGATGATTTTTGTCCTTTTGTATTGTAAATTTTGATGTAGGGTTGCTACAGATAGTTTTTCAAGTTAGGATGTCTTCTTTTTTTTTCTTTTCCTTTCTGCTGTAAATCACCCACCCAAGTTCATCATGGAAAAGAAGATAAATATTTTTTATATATAAAATTTCTACAAACAGAAAATCTATGTTCTCTACTTCAGACTAACACATATTTTTTCTAGGCATTTTCTGTGACCTCTTCCCTGCAATTTCTCAGAAGAAGAACAGAAGTTAAGAATTAAAAGTTTTGTGGTGTCCAGTGGGCAATTAATCTTCACTACTTTATCATTATCTAACTGCAGAACTCCTCTGAATCTCAACATTTAAAAAATTAAATTACAGAAGCTCATAATTAGAAAAGTTCAAAGGGCAGGTCAAACAAAAATCAAAAGTAAAAACTGCTCTAATGTTTTGTGTTTCATATGCATACTATTTGCATCATGCTGTCTCTGCTAAACCCAAGGCAGGTTCACTCCTTAACTTTGACTCTGAATGCGAAATTTGACTCCGTATTTCACCTGTGCAATCCTATTAAATAAACAAGAGTTGCAGAGATGTAAAAGCATCTAGTTCACAGGCACATAGAAAGAGATGAAAACCCCAAGAGGTTTTCATTCTCTCCTTGAGTGTAATATTGTTTTAAATCATCAAATAATACTGCAAAAACATTACTAATTCGCTAAGGAAGTCAGGACAGGAAAGGAAGTTGCTTCTGAAGTATTTAATAAGGTTTTTTTTTTATGTTTATATAGTAGATGCACACACATGCACAAATACAAAAAAAATCAAAGGTCATGAGAAGTTAAAATTTATAATTTAATGTCATTACACATACCATAAACATCCCACTTAACACTTCAAAATGTCTGTATCCTTCTTATGACCTCTTTCACTAAACATACAGCAAAAAAGACTCCCCGTGAACATGGTTTTTAAAGAGTTTTCCAGCAATCACTGGCACAACTATATATCTACATAATGTTCAGGAAATAAATCTTGTACTCTCTGCTGCACACATAGGAACATTAATCTTGAGATGAACACAATGCAGTACTCCCTTATCTGTTTAAAGTAGGGCAAACATTTTACTCATGTTAATTGTCCTGACAGAAAGGGATCAACACTGCATTAATCCATTTAACACATGGCTTATTTTTCACCCCTGCCCGCTATGTATGACTCAAATGCTTGCTGATACCAAAGCTAAACCTACTCCATATATGATTCTTTAGAGTGTTTCTCATTTCTATAGCATTCTCATTTGTATATTGACTAGTTTATGGTATATTACTCAAACAATTCAGCAAAATGTAAGTGAAAACCTATTTCCTGTTTTCATCTATGGTTTCACCATTTCTGCACTGTGGTACTTCAAAATTCATGTGGAGAATTATAGTGCTGTATTATTTTAATTTACAGTATCAACATGAATGCTCTTATGTATGCTCTAAAATCTTTATTTAATAATAATATTAGCTTTAAAAAAATCTAGTAGTGAAGCATTACCCGCTCCAATCTAAGTAAAGAAACATCAGCCAAAAAAGGACCCCATTTTCCCCCTCCTAAAGTAGTTCAAGCAACGTATTAAGAAGCTCTGTATCATGCCAGACCACAGGCTGACAAACACAGTATCCTGACAGTGTTCCATGGCAGAACTGGAAAAGTGTGAGAACAGGGCACATATCTGCAATAGATCCCTGGTTAAGCTTTCCACATTCTGCAACCCAAGGACAACTGTTTCTCAACTGACCTTCTCTTTATCATTCATGAATTTACAATGCTCTCTCAAAATACCTACTCTTTTCTCCCCATTATCATCTCGGGCTGAAAGGCCTTAATGTATTTACAAGCTCCTTGTTCAGAAGGCACTCCTTCCCCTTTGCTTTTCTTTGGAGTATTCTAGTTTTTCAGTTTCAGGACTGGTGCTTGATATATATTACAGCCCTGTGGGACTGTGCTTGCGTGTGCAGCCAACAGGGTTAACCATTCTTTTCTGCTGGCAGGATAAAGCTAAGGATATATTTTATATCACTGGCATCTGCTATACAAACATTAGGTCAATCCAGCCCATGTATAAGCAACCCCTCTATTCCCAAGTATCTCTCCAGGGCATATTCCAAAGTTCTCTATGTTGAGGAGTTCTGAGGGTTTTATTTTGCTCAGCTGGCTCTGTCAATAGCAGGAAAAAGTCTTTTGTCTTTAGCAGAATACAATGGGAAGTGCATTAGCAGTTTCCTCTCCACAGAGAGGGAAGGCTCCAGCTAAACTAAAGCACTGCCCGGGCTTTAACCCACATTCCTGGCCACAGACGCAAGCAGCTGCTCCGTCTGTAGGCAGGCACCTGCCCAAAGGCTTGGTACACCAGCACTGATAGCATCTAGCAGTTCATGTAAGTAGGAACACAAAGCACAGCTAAGTACATGACAGGTGTAGAAAGAGATATAAGCCAACTTCTAGGTAAAAACAGCAGCTGTTTCCCATCAGCAATGTGGTCCCTCCAAGGAGGGAATTAGACCCACGCTAGCCTTCCCCCTCCTGCTGTTACTTGCAGAGGCAGCTTATTTACCTAATGGGAAGGAGCCATTACTATGGACTCAATTTGCAGGCAACATTTTCGCCTACTTTGGGTGCAGTACTGAGTACACAGCAAGGAGGAGCACAATGCAGTCCCAGATAGCTTGCCTGAACTCTCACATCCTGTCTCCAGAATACAAACAAAATCATCACAAAACTTCATAACAAGAATCTGATTTACAGCAGTATAGAGATAATTGAGTTTTTGCAAATTTTAAAATGCAATCATAGCTAGCTTCATGCATAAAAAGTTTTAAAATCTCATGGTTATGTCTTTATCTAAAGGTACCTAAGTAATACTTCACCTAGTTCCATACCATAAATCAAAAAAAAAAAAAAAAAAAAAAAAGACATTGAGTATTTTATTCCTCAAAATTTCTTTTCACCAATATACCACAGATCTTGTCATAGGGAGACAGATGGACCTTCTGCAAAGATTACAACACACTAACACAAATATTATCCTGAGCAGGAGTGTGCTTATTTTGATTTTTTTCCTGAAGGCCAAGTCTAAAGTGTGTTAGCTCTAGAAAAGAGGCACAGTATTAGGAAGTAACTTGTCATTTCAGTTTCTCTGAACAAACCTGCTCAAAGTTTTGAACAGTCTCCTACACAACACGAATGCATGATTCAGCTTAGCTGGAAATCTTAACGGCCAAAAGACATCCAGGGTATTTCGGGGGGGAGGGGGGAAGATTTTTTTTTCCTGATGTCCATTCCTATTAATAGGAAGTGAAACAAAACTTTTAACATAATGCTGACATAACCAGATATATAAAAAAGAGTGCTATCTTGTTAAAATATTAATTAAGCTGACATTACCTCTTTATCTGGATATTCTTACTCTGCAACAATGTCTTCTTCTGTCCTCACATTCCACTTGGCTTAGTCCAAAAAGGCATTTTGTCTGTTCTCAGAATCCATGCCGGAAGGTACCACAGGCTACTTTTCCTACACAGTTAAGACTCAGGTATCTCATCTGATTTTCTGAAGTTTCAATTTGCCTCTAAAAGGTCTCAGAGTCCTTTTAATGAATTATACATAAACTATTATATAAACATACATACACACAAAAAAACCCTCTTTAAAAATCACCAGGCTTTTAACAAATCCTACAGCTCTGGTTTAAGCAGAAGGACTGGAGTTCAAAGCACCTCCCAGTCAGCACCAGCAGCAGTAGCCACCCAATGCACTTGCACTGAGCACTGGCCAAACACTGAACCAGCCACTTTTGTTGCCTTAAGTTTTTCCATTGTAGTAATGGACTATGAGTATCAATATTTTTCTTCTTCCATGTAATCCCATAGGAGCTTCCATTTCTTCCATGTTGGCAGAAACACGTCTGCAGTATCTAGAGCCCACAGAGCAATTCTTAAGAGATTAAACACTGGTGTATGGAGACCAACAAAATCTTTTCTGTGTTGCAGGGTCCAAACTTTCCAGTGGTGACAGAAGGTTTAAACATACCTGTGCTATGACCCTTGCAGAAGCAGCTGGCTCTGTGCTCAGCATTTGAGTGTGTCTCACCAGCCACACTACACCATCTCCAGCTCTACCTTCTCCTCCCAGCTGTGCAAGGAAGCAGCAACATAAAGGGAAGCAGCTTATAGCTTCCATACCTGCCTGTGCATAGGACCTTAGGGAGGCATGCTGCTGCAGGATGTCACATGCTGCCCCTATAGCCCCTACACAGGCAGCAGGCTCAGGGGATTTGCTCCATATCCTGTGCTGTGGCTTACACCGCCCTGCTCTGTGTTAAATGGACTTGGTTTTCCTAACGTTTAAGTTAGATGTTTTCTTTGAATAGGGACATTAAGGATTTTCTAACTAATAGCAAATGTTCTGTTTTCTGATTTTGTGAGAGAATAAGAGGAATTCTCAATGGGAAAAGAATTCAAGGAGAGTATGAACCAGATGGCTCTGGGCAAGAACATCACATTTAAACCTACACATTTTTCTGTGGAACTTATGCACATTTTTCTGATGCTACTGGCAGGCAGACTTAAAGGTTCACACAATTCTAGGTTCATCCACTGTTCCACAACTGAGATTGTATGGAAAGGCTGCAGAACCAGCCAAGGCAAAACTAGGTTTTGTTTTACACAGTCAGCTATGTGACTATCAAAGGGCACATGTGAACTGCCAAAAAAAATATGGAAGCTGTGAGACCCAAGCACACTGTCTGCTCAGTCCACTCCACAGCCAGAGGCAGCATCTGCACAGACGGGAATGTTACAACCCTCAGGGATCCCAGCAGGCCTTACACATTGCAGCTTAATTTCCAGCTGGGCTGAGGTTGGGTTTCAGATCCTCGCATGTGGGATGGAGCAGTTTCTCTGCCTGCTCTGACTCACTCACAGACAGACAGACCAGCAAGCATGTCTTTCATGTCCAGCTTGAGGCTCACATGGCCCCCACAACAGGACTACACTACGACCTCCTAAACCAATTTTAAAGATGATATAGGCAGAGCTTTTAAGAAAAAGTCCTCAAACATCCTTCAAACAAGCAGCTAAGTCAAAATAAAACAGTGTCACAGCATTCAACTGGGCAGTTGCCACGCTACATAACAAAACAAAACGCAACAAACCCCAGATGATTTTACAGGCTTGAAGGCCAGGTTGTTTAATCTGACCTCCCACCTAACACAGTCAATAGCATTACAGCTAGAAACTGCTGTTTTCTGTTTAAACAACCAATAGGGAAACTCATCACAGTCAACTCTTTTATATTAGAGACTGCAAACACCACATACTACTGGGTAAAGATCCCTGGGATTTCCTCAGCTGGGTCAGAAAACAAAAAAAGTAATATTTAGAAATCTGGGTAAGAAACACAAACAAATGTATTATAGAAGTGGCAGAGGTGTTACTCTCCAAAAGCAAGAATAAACAAGGTTTTGCAAACATCAGGCAGAAAACAGCAGACCTGGCACTAGGAACTGGGTGTTTCATTTCCCTGACCAGTGCTCTAATCATTCAACCATCTTGCCCCCCAATGTATCTTACTCATTTATTTTGGCAAGCACAGCACAGTACTAATATTACTTACTATATTAGTCTGTTATGCATGTGCTATGTACTGTAATATTAAAATGACTAATTCTTGGAAATCAATAAACTCTCAAGTCAACATTCACTTTTTTTTAGTTGAAAGAGAGGTGATATGTGGCAGGGATTTAGTGACAAATGCTGCTTTTTAATTTAGTAACATGAGAATTAACAAGATTGTCCTACAGCAGTAACTGAGAAAAGACCTTTCATTCACATAAAACCACAAATATACCGATGATTGTACCTGTTCAAAGAAAAAGAAGGAGAGGAAAAAAGAAAATGTTTTATTGTTACGCTATAATGAATATGAAAATCAACTTTCTACTGCAGACATTAGAATTTGATAGCACTTATTTCAGGAATTGTATAGTAGGCATTGCAGTTTAGATGATTCCACCTGGGCTGAGTAGAAAAACAAGAGTTTATGCAGGTCCTCTGTACTACAAGAAAAAAAAAGTTATAAAAAGAAAAAAAAGATATGGGGAAAAAAAGATATACATAAGCTACACTGAACAGTAGTGCTCAGAAGTAGTAAGTAAAGGGGTACATTGTTTAACTTAAGCAAGCAGGGTGTCAGACGGGAACTGAAATAATAGATACAGCTTATGTTACTTCCAACTTGCTCACAATTCATGCAAGCCCTGCAGATGTTTCAGAATGCCTTGTTTTCTATTACAAATTAATCATAGCAATGTGCTCTGTTGTCAGACATTATGGAAACACAGGAGCAGCTGACAAACATCATTCTTACCTTCATTTTAAAAGAAGAACAAATTACTTCACTGGAAAACATCTATCAGTAGATGAAAATACATCTGTCATTTCACCTAAGGAGAGTATACAGAGATGCAGCTTGGATTTTAAAGGACTTATAATCATAGAATCATAGAATGCTTAAGGTTGGAAGGGACCTCAGAGGTCATCGAGTCCAACCGCCCTGCTCACGCAGGGTCACCTAGAGCACGTGGCACAGGGCTGCATTGAAATAGGTTTTGGAAGACCTCCAGAGGAGACTCCACAACCTCTCTGGGCAGCCTGTGCCAGGGCTCTGTCACCCTCACTGTCAGAAAGTGTTTTCTCAAGTTCCTGTGGAACTTTTGGTGCCTCAGCTTGTGGCCGTTTCCTCTACTCCTGTCAGTGTCCACCACTGAAAAGAGGCCGCCCCCTCCTCCTCACTGCCTCCCTTGAGGTGTTTATAGACACTGATCAGGTCCCCCCTCAGCCTTCTCTTCTCCAGGCTGAACAGGCCCAGCTCTCTCAGCCTTTGCTCATATGGCAGATGTTCCAGGCCCCTGATCA
>VZSG01001017.1:151369-167420 GCA_013398315.1 Nothoprocta pentlandii
TGGATGGCAGCACAGCCCTCAGGGCTATCAGCTACTCCTCCCAGTTTGGTATCATCAGCAAACTTGCTGAGGGAGCACTCCAGCCCTTCATCCAGGTCGTTAATGAATAAGTTGAACAGGACCGAACTGAGGACCGACCCCTGGGGGACACCGCTAACTGCAGGCCTCCAACTGGACTCCGCGCCACTCACTACCACTCTCAGGCCTGCGACCGTGAGGCAACTTCCAGCTGCCTGTAGAAGGCCTCATCAGCCGCCTCCTCCTGGTCAGGTGGCCTGTAGCAGACACCCACCACAGTGTCTCCCACACTGGCCTGCCCTTTAACCCTCACCCACAAGCTCTCCACCCCCTCATCATCCACTCCCAGCCTGAGCTCCATGCATTCCAGTTGCTCTCTCACATACAGAGCAACTCCACCACCTCTCCTTCCCAGCCTGTCCTTCCTAAAGAGCACATAGCCCTCCATGACAGCACTCCAGTCGTTGGAGCTATCCCACCACGTTTCTGTGATTCCTATGAGATCGTGGTGCTGGGACTGCACACAGAGCTCCAGCTCGTCTTGCTTATTCCCCATGCTTCACACATTGGTGTATAAGCACTTCAGAGAGGTAATCAAGCCTGAACTTCCCAGGAGGCGTGAGAGAGGACCCTCTATAATCATGTCCTAGCCCTACTTCCCCACCACCATAGGCCTATTGGATGGCCACTGACTTAGGTTGTATGGGATTGATTGCCCAGTCCATATGACACTCCCCTTCCCCCTCCTTGCTCAGTTTAAAGCTCTCCTAACAAGACTGGCAAGCCTTTTGGCAAACACACGCCTGCCCTTCTTGCTGAGGTGGATCCCATCACACTCCACTAGCTGGTGGTCATCAGAATCCTGTGATCATAGAATCCAAAACCTTGCTGCCAACACCAGCGGTGCAGCCAGTTGTTGATGTCAAATATCCGTTTTCTCCTACTTGAATCCATTCCCCTCACTGGGAGGAGGGAGGAGAACACTACCTGGGCTCCCATCTCTTTTACAGCCACCCCTAGGGCTCTGTAATCTTGCTTGACTTTGAAGAGTTTCCGCATGGCATCATTAGCACCCACGTGAAATTGCAGCAGGGGATAATAGTCAGTGTTTCGGACCATCCGAGGGAGCTTCTTTGTAACGTCCCTTATCCGAGCCCCTGGCAAGCAGTAGACCTCCCTGGATAAGGGATTGGGTCTGCAGATGGGTGCCTCCGTGCCCTGTAGCAGGGAGTCACCCATAACAATCACCCGCCGCTTCTTCCGAGTGCTCCTTTTTTCCTTAGGGGAATCAGCCTCAGGGCGTGGGGCTGATGCTCTATCTGCAGACAGCCCCCTAGATGGGCCTTGGTTGGCATCCTCATCTAACTGCTCCTCAAGGTCCAGGGCCTCATTCCTGTTGGATATGGTCACTGGCGGGGGTGAGGTGGGCCAGAGAAGGGTTGTCCTGCCACCCCGAACAGGGACCCTTTTCCATTGTTGTTCATCCTTGGATACTGTTAATTCTCTTCCCTCTGCCCTGTGGTAAGAGGGTGCTGGCTTTCCAGACTGAACTGGGGGGTCCACTGGGTGCCTTTCCTGGGAGGACTGCAGAACGCAGCTCCACTAGTCTATTTCTCTTTCGCATTCCCTGATGGCCCTGAGACTTAAGAAACTAGAGTGAATCCAATCTACATATTTTTACTCAAACATGGAAACAAACCCTTAGACATGAACAATCTGCAATATCAGCTGCTGATGTATGGCTGATGAGTGGCACAGAACTGTAGGTGCTGTTCAAGGAGATGCTGGGTGTCAAGTCCAACTAGATCCTGTGCACAAGCAGGATCAACACTGAATTAAAACAGGCTTACTTATAGCTTCCTGTTTGGTTGGGTTTTTAAAATCTTCATGGATGGCAACTACACAGCTTCTTTGGACAATCTGCTTGCTTGACTACTCACATTGGAAAAAGTTTTTTCTTTGCATATAGTCAGGTGAAAACTTCCATTTTAATTTATGGCTATTGACTCTCACCATCCCACCACACAGTAGGGGCGTCTCCATCCTCACAATAAACCCCTTAGAGGCACTGAGGGCTGCTCACAGGTCACGGAGCTGGTTCTGCTCCAGGCTCAGCAGCCCCAACACTGTTCCCTTCCCTTCCCTTCCCTTCCCTTCCCTTCCCTTCCCTTCCCTNCCTTCCCTTCCCTTCCCTTCCCTTCCCTTCCCTTCCCTTCCCTTCCCTTCCCTTCCCTTCCCTTCCCTTCCCTTCCCTTCCCTTCCCTTCCCCTCTCTTCTCACAAGGCCAGCCTCGGCCATCCTCCTCACATCCACCCAGTACAGAACACAAGGCACGACTGAATTAAAAACACCAGAGTTTTCATGTATTAGCCAAACAGCTTCACCCATAATACTCAGCTGGCAAAAGACAAATAATTAGAGCAATCCCATTAAAAATTCTTCCCAGTGACTTTTATGTAAACTCCCGTAACAAATGGGAAAAGAGGATAGTAGAAAGTGGTTTCACTTCCAATACCTTCCAAAACACATTACAGAAATTGTGATAACTGTATATGTTGCAGTCACGGATGATATTTTCTATTTAAGCAGATATTGTCTCAGAAAGACTGATTTAAAAATTAACTTAAGACACAAACAACACATCATCACAGCCACTCTGAGTTGTGGAGAGGCATTAAAGTCCAGGTTAATCTTCTCCGTCTTCCTCACTGAAGGTAAAAGGGAACCAAAAAGGAAGGAACAACATCTGCAAATGACAGTAAACTGGGTGCAGCTGGAAACAGCAGTAATGACAGAAAAATAATATAAAAGTTCTACAGCAGATGGTTTAGGGATTCAATTGAATTTGGGAAAAGGCCAAATAATATAAGCTGGTGTGATATTACATAAAGAACTACCACGCAAGTGAGTCCTGGAGGAGGCAGGGAGGGAAGTGAAAGAGCAGCATGGAGAAGGGAGTTCCCAGAACTCCTTGTGGAAAGAGACCTTGTTGGGCAGTCAAGGAGGCAAAAGCTCTTGTTTGTGCAGCTCAGGTAAGAAGCCATCTGGAACCAACCCCTTAATTCTGAAAAACTTGAAACCAAGGAGACTGACATACTGAGGGAGATAAAGCATCCTAAGTAGCATAATTTCACTGACCTCATTGCTTTGTATATATATCCACCTTCCCTCAAATGCCATTTTTATCACAAGAGGGTTTGCATGCCTCCCAAAAAGCACTATAAAATTTAACTTGCATTTTGAATGAACTTAACTTACCAGCATGACCACATATATACCAGCAGATTATTATTGTTGCATTAGAGTCTCTCATGTGCAGGCCACTACATGCCTAAATTCATTCAGCAGTCATATTTGTCCTAAATTAATTATGCTGCTGGAAAGCATGTAAAATCATTAACTGGAGACACCAGGAGAGTTTGGATTGGCATTTTTCTAATCTTTCTTTGGATTGATGTTGTATCTATCTGGCTCATGACAGAAGAGATCCTCAGAACACTTTGAAGGACTATGCAACTCAATCTTTTGACAAGTGCAAGAATTCACTTTATTTACAAAACCTGGAGCTTTTCTTCCCAATATACTTTTAAGACTCATTTCAACATATGATTAAAACAACAAAAATGACAAAGAGGCTGGCCTCTTCAGTTAGCAGCTAGAGTTAGCAAAAGAAAAAAGTACCAAGTCTAACAACATTTTTTTATATCTACCTGAACTTAAGATCTAAAGAGATGCTTGAATCTAGCATGTTAAAGTAGAACAATATTGATGAAGCTTCCAGCATAAATGACAGGTTCTGAAACTCAATGGAACAGAAAAATGTTTAGTACTAGGGGAGGACACTCAACAATCACTTAAAAATAGCTTTACAAAAAACAAAGGGGTTTGCTTCTGAATGAATGATTTTGACTTTGCTGGCTGTATTCCAACTACACACGAACGAAGTTTACCTCTGCAGGTCTGATTAACGTACAACTAATTTCAGGGAGAAGCAACTTAGAACAATTAAATACTAATCTGTTCCTTATCCTACAACTGCCGTAACACAAAATGACTTACAGACATAACTGCATAAAGAGGTCACATGCATGTAGCCTTTCAGAACTCATCTGGAGCTAACTATTGTGATGGATTAGATAAAGTTCTCAAGCTGCCTCTATATGGAGTATCTGCTATCAGAAGTGCTGCCTTAACACCTGGAAGTGACAATGAAACAGAAACTAAAGTTGAAGGGAAAGAGCTGGAAGATGAAAAATTTCCAAGGCTTAAAAGATGCCATGCTCTCCCCATGCCTCAAGATACTGAAGGGCAAATAAATCATCCAGCCCAGAATTTCCTACTGGAGCTGGGATATTTCCTCTCTAAGCCAGCCAGCGCCTTGGTTACTTTGATCACGTCAAATCACCTTGAACCCAAGTAGTTGTCCCCAAACAAGCTGTAGGACATCAGTAACTTTACCACATTTCCATTGGAAACAGAACATTAATAAACCGACAATACATGTCTGCCCTCACTAACTGCTAAAACTTTTGTCTTCTACATGACAAAAACAGCAGGGAGAGTGTAGAAAGACCTTTTTATTTTTCTCTTTTTGTAATGACTTACAATTCCTGATCAGCAGCAGTCTTCCACAAGAATGAGACACAGAACCTTCACCATGAACGAATCAGCAGCTGCCTTGGATAAACACAGCCAAGAGACAGGCCTTTTGCTGCCCCGCTGGAATCCCTTTTTTGTGGGCAGAAACAAACAAACCAAACAAACTCTGTGTTAGCAAACATAGAGTGTGGGTGGGGAGGGAACACATGTGTGCACAGGGGCAGGCTGCCTATTTCAAGATGCAAAATTAATCAAGTCAAATCACATGCATCAATCAAATTTCTGCACAAAGATGAAGGGGGCAGACATTGTCAACAGCCGTGCTACTGTTGCCCTTGTGACTGAAATGAATAAGTGAAATATGGTTTTGAACTTCTGTCACTGCTGATGCCAGGAGAAGAACTGACTTTAATAATAAAGTGATTAATGGTAAATGTGACATGTCGAAGTCCAGGGCAGCAAAAGGCCCTGCATCCATCATTACTCTCATTGTTATTCAAAGTTAGGAAAGAGCCTCCTTTAACAGGAAGAAAAGGAGTATAACAAAAAGGCAGATGGTGGCTTTTTCCCCTCAGTGTGAAGTTTTGGTGTACATGGTTTCATAGGGATAGATCTAATGCTAATCTGAACCAGCCTGGACATCCCCAAAAGCTGAAGGAAGTGGGAAGAAAACAAAACAAGAGAAAACAAAACAAACAACCCCCCCCACCACAAAATATGCACTTGAAAAGACTGCATCAACAAAGCAGAAAGCTTTACATACACCAAATTAACCACTCTTTGTCCTGTTGTCTAGAAACACAAGTGAGAAAAGGTTGTTATACATCCTTCTCACATCATAATCATATCAAGCCTTCAAATTTGAGTACAAGTCTGGATTTTTTTTAATTGCTATACAGTCTTTGGAAAAAAAGAAAGAAAAAAAAAGTAAAGATTCCTGGAATTTCCCAGGAGCATGTTTTGGATATTGCTCACACAACTTCCTCAGTAGCAGGAAGGTAGCTAAGACAGGAAAGCAAATGGAGAAGGGGATCCTGTAACATAAATTCTTCCTGCCAAGTTGCAGCCTCCCAAAGCAAACAGCAAGTACACAGCAAACAGAGGTAGTGTCTGCAGCACATCCAGCCAAGCTGGCCAACTTGCAGTGATGACAGGTTTAGAAGCAATCCTGGATACACCACAGACATTCATTGCTCCTAAAGCACTGGGGTGAAGGAGAGTGAAATGAACAGCCTTTCTCTACCCTTTTAATTGTGCACTTGCTAGTAAATATTTCTTTCCATTTTACCAAACACTTAAAGTCCCTGCTCTTCCCACTCTTGCTACCATCCTTCTGAGCTCTGTCAGACCAGCCCTGAACCGACTGTTTTCCTCAGAAGTCCTGATGACTTTTAAACATTGCCCTGTGCACTGACATTTCTCATGGTATGGAAGAAAAGCAAGGGTATCTCAATGTGTCAGGGCTTTCCAGTAACTGGCAGCCACAAGAGCTGAATGTTGAGGTTTGTTTTGTTTCCTACCAGAAGAACCTAATGTATATAAAGATGTGGGAGCAAGCTAACCTGTAACAGTAGGTGCTATACAGTGACTAAGATCAAAGAGGAAAGGCTTAATGGAGAAAAATATCACTTGCTTTTTATCAGAAATTTTTACTACCATTTTTTGTTGCAACAGAATGGGGTGCATTGACTCTGCTGCACACAGATATGCACACAAACCAAGACATGGCATGGGCCAAGAATCCTTTCAATCAAGACAGATATAAATACCCAGAAATTAAGTTTCAAAAAAAAATCATAGTGGGGTATCTAAATACTTGGTTACTGTAACCAAGTATTACCTCTTTCTTTTGATTTATCTCTAGCTCCTCTGTACTGCCAGGTAGGTTCACATCACAGTTCCATCTATCAAGAACTTGTACCTGCTGATGCAAAAAATGCAGTGATATGATTTGGTCTCATGTTCATAAAAACATAAGGTAGCTACACAGCACAGTGTCGTTGTTTCTTCCAGTTAAGATCATGCAGAGGCTAAAAAGGCAGGATGAAAACAGTATTTTCCAGCAGATCTTAGCATTTATAAGAGCTTCATTCTGTTCGCACAGTCACGTCTGAAGCTTCCCTGGATACTTGTCCCAGGTCCATTACAAAGCAGGGTAAGACAATCACGCAAAGGGAAGTAATGACTGGGATGGAAATGGGACGGCACCAACATCCCATCAAGCCAGCAGCCTTCCGCCTTCTCCCTGCCTTACCTGCACCCCTCATCCTCATTGCTGTCACTAGCAAGCATGGCCGGTGTCCAGGGCTCTCTGGGCACACAGCTCCTTACTACAAGCAACCTGCACAGAGGAATATTCCAAGGCCGCTCCCCCATTAATTTGTCCTTCCTAACCCCCACCTCCCTTCCCTACCTCACCCTTCCCCATTTCTTCCCTAGCAGACAACTGTGCCGAACTTCCCAATACCACAATGGGAAGGCAGAAAGTCAAGAAGAATGTAGCAAATCCTGGGGAATTGACTACAGACTACAGCTTAAGCAAAATAAAGGTGTAGGAGTGAGGACAGCGAGTCAAACTTAAAAATAAAGATTCCTTAATATAACACTAGGGCATGTCCTCAGGCTAACAGAACTGCAACAGGAAATAACAACTGCTCTATGCTATTTTTAGTAAGAGGGAGGAAAAAAAAAACAAGAAAATAAACAAAAAACAAACTCACCTAGTACATAATTTTGCTTTTTCACCTCGAGTTGTACTTCTGGCTGCTGGTTCTCCACTGTCCTTTACATACTTGCAAGCATGAAACAGACTGAAACCCCTTGGGAGAGAGTCATGCAGTAATCCACCAACTCACCAACCAGCAGAACTACTCTGCTAGTCCCCTGTCTTGTGCAATTTTTCCCTTTTTTAATCCTTTCAAGACAGATTCTAGCCACAGCTAAGAGCTGCTTGAGCAACTGTGTGTTCACAGCTGCTTCCCCTGGAAAAGCTGTTCTTGTTTATGAGCGCGTGCTTGTCTGTGTACATGTATTCAAGAGAGGAAGAGGCAAGACCTAAATGTCTTGCAAGAGAGGGGAGGCCAGTTCAGCAACGAGTACTTCAGGCACACTGTAATACACGCCTCATGCCCCAAACAGCAATAGAGGTGCTTTCTTCAACGAGGAGAGGACATGCAAATTATCAAACCAGAGTGAAACCATCCCCCCAAGCAGCACGAACACACACATATGCTGTTTCATATACAAACCTCAACCCATCTTGCATCTCCTGTAAGGTCCGGCATGTACACCCGTTAACACATCCCACATCCAGCACTTTAAAGCACACAAGTCCTGTACAGGAGAAGTACTTTGCATAATTCTGCCGTCCTTTTTCCCCCTATGGAAATACTTCAGGACATTCTGCTCTGCTGTATTCTACAGATACTTATTTCTGCTTCATTTACAATTTGTAAAGAATGTCACAAAACACAGCACTAATTATTTGTGAGAATTTCTGCCTTCCTGTTTCTCTTTAAAAGCTTCTTATCCACAAGAACAGGAAACCTTTTGGTAATCGGCCTCCTCCCTTTTGTTCAAAAACACTGATCCTGACTGCCTGTGAACCAAAAACAAATCCATCCTGAGTTCAAAGGCATTTTTGCATTCCATTTTTTTTTTTGACAGTGTTAGGCTACACAGCAGCCAATTCTTTTCCAACAGCAAACTACACTTAAAAAATGCATAAACAGTACACAAGGCTTCCAAAATCTGTTTCTGAAGAACAACGCCCTTATCTTAACTAACTGCTTCTTGTCGCATCAGCAGCAAACCGAGTATCTTACACTTACCAAGACTTGAAATTTTTATTCAGCATAGCATGCTCAGGGTAGCTTCATGAATAAGGCTCCCTTAATACTCTCAGTGTGCTGCTGTGTCTCAGCTTCAGCCTTCTCTCCTTCTGACTGAACTCCGAGTCCATCTCTCTCCTCTCAATCTCTGTGATGAACATGTGACAGCCGGACATCTCCATCGAGACTCATCTCATACCAACAAGGCTTTCAGCACGACCCAGACCACAGATTACTTTATGTCTCAACAGTACTTTGCTGACCTTCTCTGGAGGCTGCGGAGTGTTCACTTCGCATATCATGTTTCCAGATTAGCATAAGATTTATTTTCAGGTACTCGTGTTTGTAGTAAATTTTAAAGTAACAAGACTATAAAACTATATGCACATACAGGAACACAAAGTGCACTGCATTTGATATCAGAAATTACAGTCAGGAAAAGGAAACTACCAAGTTCATCAAAAGACACAATCACTTAAATCCACTGTTTTTGTAATATTAAATATCACAAATTAATGCCATATTACTTAAAAAAAAAAACAAACTAAAAGGCATGATTTTATCCATTTAAGAGGCCTCAAAAATATCCTAAGAAGAGCAAAAACATACAGTAAGACTTTTTTTGGTATTCTGAGTTCTTAAAAAAATACACAATGTCAGTCATTACCATTAGTTAAAAGTAGAAATCTTGAAAACATCACAAATAGAAGGTGTATAAAGACACCACTGATTAGTCTTAGACCAATACCACAAATCACTGCAGAAACACTCTTTCCTGAAAACTCCATGTTACCTCCTCATTTTAGTTAGCCATCCAAAAGGCTACCTAAATCTACATTATTTTGAATATGCAGCCTTCTATTAAAAAAAAAGTAAAATAAAAAAAATAGATTTCACCTGAATTATCTTGAAACAAAACATGGCTTTGTCCAGCTAACCACTCCTAACTGTAGATGGATAACAGCACATGAAATCTGTTTAGACTGGATTCCACTTGCTCTGAATTTTCAGAATAATATGCTAGTCAGTAGTTATAGTGAATCATGTTGTACAGGAATTAAGTTAATGGGTGGGGGGAGAAGAATCTGTATGTTTGTTTGCCCAGTTTGTAAGTGTGCTTTCCAAATCAATGACAGCATCAACTAGTCACATGAGAACTGGAACCTCAACCAGCACTTACAGCCATTGTTAATCAGCAATACACGGCTTAGCGTGATAACACTGTTCACAAATTTGATTTGAATATGAATGACAGTTTTGAGGTATTCAATTGAAAAAATTTCCTAAATTCCTTAAATACATACACTAACACACATGGGAGTTAAATACTGTAATATATGAATACTTTGTACAGACACAAGTTTCCAATAAAAGCACATAATCTTGAAATATGATTGAAGACTGAAAAAGTACATTTTGTTCATTACTTCAAGATTAGCAATATATTTAAACAAACATGAACTAAAATAGGATTTCTCTATTTTGAAATGATATAATCAATCTCATTATTAAATTATTTTCCCCTTCAGGCACAGGATCACCTGCTTCCGTCAGTAATGATTTTTAATTATCTTGAACAACATGGAGCCTCCTTGTACAGATTGTTTTTTAAGCTACTGTCCCTCACCCAGTAGGTTAAAGTGCATGATAGTCATTCTGGGTTTAGCTAAATCTAATTCCAGCTCTTCAAGGCACTGTCTTTGACCACATCCTGAAACACACTGCAAAATTTACACCTTTTATATTCAATATATGAATACAATGTTACCCACTTAGTCCTTTTGCTGTTTCAATATGTCATTAGTAAACACACGGGAATTTTCCCTCTGTTCCTAATTTCTCCATAACTGCCCCGTTCCAAGGCTGGGGCTGGTTTCCCACAGGCCACACCACATTCCAGCAGTGCATTGGTCATGAACGTGAAGCTGAGCCCTAGTTCCCTTCCTCACAGCTGACAGCAGTTCTCTAGCACCTCTAGCCTTGGGGAGCAGCTCCATCAGTGGCCTTGCTGATGTGCTGATCACCTTGCAAAAGGTGATTTAAACAACACAAAGATCCTCCGGACTTATCTGCCCTTGAGATTTTCATGCTGAAAAGTCTTTTTCTTCTCCCCCTTTTTTTACTATAATAAATGAATAAACAACCTACTACAGATCAGCTGAATAAAGTTGCTAAACTGCCTTCTAACAAGTTGAATGAAAACCTTAGCCTGGTATCTTCGTATTTAAATAATTCCCATCTCTCTTCCCTCTCAAATACTCTTCTGATCAGCACACTGCCATCATCAAAAGCTTTTAATAATAAAACTGCTTTGAAACAATCAGACCAAAGGTAGATGCTTCTGCTCCTGATCATAACATATATTGTTAGGAGCCACAAATTCTTATTATAAGAAGGAATTTCTGGAGGATAATGGCAGAATTCACATTTTCACATTCATGTGTAAATTTAGCATATATTTGTATAGCAAAATGGCCAAAGCAAACAAGAACACTAGCATGTGGGTTATGACAGCGCAGCTGCTGGAGCACTCACAGTTGGGTCACATTTGATATGAGACACAGAAAGGCAATATTGCCAACCCCTAAAAGCTGCAGGCAAGTAGCTGTAACCAACTCCTCACCTACCCAAATATATCTGCTACAGACGGCAAACAAGGAAGTCACTCCACAGTAATTCCTAAGTACCTTGCACAAATGGAAAGTTCAAAAATAACCTCTATAGTGGACCTTATTTTTTTCAATTCCAGCCTTAAATCTATTTCCTGTTCTTCCAAAGTGCATTTTAAAAGGTTTTTCTTTAAGTTTTTTTAAAATCTGGGTTTTTGTTCTAGTGAGTCTAAATTTCCAGCCAAAACACATTAAATATCCTTCCAAACCATAGAAAGCAAAACAGCAAAGCATGTCAATGAGAAATACAATAAAAAGAACACCCAATTTTCCCTTGGGTAGGTTGTGACATTTTCCTGATATAGCAATCCAAAATATGTGCTGTTGTTCCAACAATCTGTGCAATGCATAGTCCCACTCAAGTCATGACTGAATTGCTCTTCTTACACGTTAGAACATAGTTAGCAGCTTCAACTGACCTATTCATGTTTCCTCTTTTAGTGGGCATAGCTAACTCCAAAGAAAAGCTAAATGTACCATCTGTCAGCAAGACAGAAGGAAAAAAAAAGTTGCATCATAATAAGCTGAATTCAGTACTTAGACATCCTTTTAACAATACAAATGAGCCTTCCTAGTAACTTTTAATGGGCTTTGTTGAGTAAAATGTATATGCAGTCTCAGCAGCAGCATTTGTTTGACAGAGGAAAGAAACACAAAGACTCATCCTCCTATCACAGGCCCTGCAGAGGACACAGAAAAACCTAGCAAACAGTTACCAGCATACCAGTTACTATCACATGACAAAAACTCTACCCACAGCAGCTTTTCTTGCTCTTACAAATTTGTTTGAATAACTCCAATTAAAACTCAAAACAAAAGGATGAGCTAGGGCTGGGCTGTAAGAGCTCTGAGAGATGTTGACTCAGACCTTATTACAATGTGAGAGGTTCAATCCTCTTTGAAAATCAGGTCTTCTCTTCCTGCCCTCAAAAAGCTATGTGCC
The DNA here is from genome assembly GCA_013398315.1 of Nothoprocta pentlandii. Classification (NCBI taxonomy): domain Eukaryota; kingdom Metazoa; phylum Chordata; class Aves; order Tinamiformes; family Tinamidae; genus Nothoprocta; species Nothoprocta pentlandii. Next base: position 163,429 of record VZSG01001017.1, read on the forward strand.
TGGGAAAACAATCACTATCGGGAAGCAATGAACTCAGGGAAATAACGGCATTATGTGCCATGAACAGAGAAGACAGGATGGCAGTGACATGAATCAGGCACATTAAATATGACCAAAAAATCTCAATCTGCAGAACTAGAAATTAAACCATATTCATGCAAGCTAAAAAACAGAACAACTTTTCTTTTTTCAGTAATGAATTGCTGCTTTTGTGTTTTCATATACGTACATTTAAGTAACAGCTATTACATATTCCATGCACACAGACTCAGAAAACTTAAGTCTTTTAATTTCTCTCTCTCAGCAGTTCTGACTAGTTGCATGCCAACAAGGTTAAAGTTCAAGATTTATCAGAACAAGGACAGGGGTGCTTACACATATCGGAGCTGCAAAACGCTGTATTCACAAAATACCAAATATATCTGATTCAAGGAATCATTTGTTCACTCCTTGACCTTGACCTGCACTGCTGACATCAGATGTGCATTCCAACACTGCCAACACAATGCAGACACCTTTCAAGCAACAACTTGCATCAAGGCTACCCATCTACTCGTCCTTAATTTCCCACTACTTCTGTTTTGTGCTATGAATCACATAGCACAAATTCTCTTTCTGCTTTCTTTATGAAAGGGCTTAGGAGAGAGTTAAAACAGTGATTCTTTGCCCTTTCATAAAGATCATACAACTATGCATCAGTGTCAACCCCTCGTATATGAGAAAAATACCTATAGATATGGACGTCACACTTCGATTCTGTGACAGCAGTGCAAATACTGGAATGCTTTTAAATGGAAACAAATATTGAATACTGCATTTGCAAGCCCAATCCCTTCAGAATTACTTAAACTGGTTCTACATCTTTTTCTAATGATGCAGGAAAACAAATTAAGGCATGACCTATCCTGTTCAAAAATACTGAACAATGTCCAAGCAAACATTTGCCTGCACTGTTTTCTACAACACGTATGTACATGGCATAAACAAAACTGACACACTTGGTGCTAGTAAATCTGAAACTTCAGCATTGCTGATATTCTTGCTGCTAAGAGAAAAATATGTTTTGAGTTAAAGAAACGAGTATTTTGCTCTTAACATATTCCTAATACTGGTGCAATGATCTTGGTCTTTTCCAATAAGCTACGATTAACTATTTCTAACTATTTACACATAACTAGTGCCCCCCTACCCTTCTCTGCCAAAAAAAAAAAAATAAAATAAAATAAAACAAAAAAAATCCCACAGTCTAAATTTGTGCTGACAAGCTCAATGCTATCCAATGATATCCTATGGAATTCTGCAGTTACACACTCTCAGCAACGGCTATGTCTGACTGAGGTACTTTCAGTGCATAACCTGAGAAAAAGAGTTTTTAGGTAAGATACACATGATTACAACAAAGAAAATGGACAAGGAAACAAATGAGTAGATGAACTGTATATACACTGAGTTTAAACCTATTAGAATTTGGAGTGTGCTTTTATCATGCCTGTTTCTAAACTAATCTAAGTGCAGTAGTGCTTCAGTTTAAACCAGGTTCTAGTGTAATTTAGTCGGAAGCACCTGAATTCCATTCCCAATGAGAAACTTTGTAATGTTCAACCACCCTCCCCAAGCCGTCTAAATTAATTCCGTTTTAAAAGTTTCATCTTGCTTACCACATGGAGCCCAGTGGGAAAGCTCACGGTCCCCCGGCAGCCAGGCAGGCAGTTGTGCTGAGAGACGCATGCGGACACAGGCTGATCGGGGTGTGCCAGTGATAAACAAGCAGGGACAGTGATCGCATGGAACGACTGGTTACATTACAGTCAGAGAGCTTAAAACCAGAAGAAACACTGATGATCTAATCTGACCTCCTGCACAAGAAGGGCTACATAACTCCACCTAGCAATTACCTGCCTTTGTGACAAGTTTGATATGGTAACTCATCAACACTGGTTTTGCCAGATCCATTTTGAAACACTCACCTACAATGCTAATTGTGAAGCATGCTGCATCAGGTAGACCGTGCACCTCCCAAACCTATTTCCCAGGCCATGGAGCAGAGCCCTCCTCTAAATGCCCATACAAGTGCCCCACCGGCTGCGAGCACACGGCTGGGCCCACAGGGCAGTCCCTGTGGGTGCTCAGTAGCTTGCAGAGCCACCAGACCATCTGGCTCACCCTGCAACAGGGCAGATGCCTGTCTCGTGCCCCATGAAGCACAGACTTGGGGCAACATTGAGGCATTAGCACCGTGCTGCCCAACAGGGTAAAGGCAATGGCGGCACCCACAACGCTAGCCTTAGACCAAACCAACTCCACTGTTTCATCCCCAGGACTGAAGTCCCCTGCTGAAAGCCTCGTGGCAGTTCTTCTGCGTGACATCAGAGGGTTTCTGCAGGCGACCTAAGATGAAGGCGTTCCAATGTAGTAATATCTACAGGAAATAACCTGAGTAAAACACTCAGCTTCTACATTTCTTTGGCTTAATACCTGGAAAGTATAAACAAATTATACAGATACAGGAGCTGACACCTACCCTTTCAAAATACACATTTCAATAAAATTTATGATACAAGTGTATTTTGCAAATACAAGACATATTTGTATCACAGAAACTAACCTGATTAGCCAGAGCACATAAAATTATTTCTTCATTATATTCCTGAGTATGTTTTTCATAAAATTATGTTCTTCATTAAATTACATTTTGTAAGTTATATTTAACTTCTTTTATGATTATTTCAAACAATTTGTTTCAGCTTGAAACCACAGACAGAAAGAAATGCACATAAGACTGTGTTTTAAACACTTATTTTCCTTGGAACAGTGAATTTTTCAAGTGATTAATGTCTCTCAACTGTTGCCCCTAAAAATTTGCAAGATTTAAAAAGCCTTTTCAATATTCTGCTTACACTTCTATAAAATAGAAAACAGAAAGTATTAGCTTTATAACTTTAATCTACACATACTCTCCTTCAATATTTATCACAAGTCAAAAAACAAGATAACTGAAATATTCAGCTTCAAAATATCTATCTTCAAGGTAACTATGTTGCCTTCCCTAATCAGAAGAAGACCAAATATTGGTCAAAAGGCTTTCATGTACTCTATCCATCTTCCTGGGCATTTCACACAAGCAAAATAGTTGGGCAGACGTGCAGCACTCTAAGTCTCTTGAAATGTGAAGGTAAAAAGCTGCAGTGTGATTACCGTGAGAAAAAAGATAATCTTGCAAACTACCAGTTTAACTCCCTGTGATCTTCTGGGTCCATTTGATAACAACTGCTTAACTGTATTGTTAAAATCCTTTTTTTTTTTTTTTTTAAATGAACAAGTAAGGCAGTTACTAAATTCTATTGTGCCTCTTCTATCACTAACAAGACTATCAGGTTCTAAAATTATTTGCTTATGACACAGAGCAAAGACCACAGTTAGCCTCTTATATTCCTGGTTTTCAAGTCACATTTTGAATACAGACAAAACCCAAATCCTTAGCACAGAATAAAGGTTGGTCTATTTTGCTATGTTTAGATAAGAATTCTGGCAGACTCCAACTTGACGGTCATCATAGCCAGGAACAAGTGTTTGAGGTATCTGTACTCTAGAGGTACATTTGCTAATCCCCCCTCAGCGTCACACTCAGCTTATAAAAACTTGTGGCTCAATGTTTTTGGCAGACAAGTACTGTCAATTCATAAGTACACATACTGAAAACACAGAATCACAGAATGGATGAGGTTGGAAGGGACCTCTAAGGATCTCTAGTCCACCCCCATGCCCCTGCACAAAATAACTGTGTTTGTCCCTTTCCAAATGGAAGGGAAGAGTGGAAGAGTCATTTGATGCAGGAATATGACTTTCAAGCTCTTAAATTTTACGTAAATAAGATCCTTAAGAGAAGATGTAGTTTTATGGGCCAAGAAACAATATGGTTTAAGGGAGAGCTTCCCATCAGAATGCTGATTGCAAGACACTGATTTAGCTGTAAAAAACATACTGAAGCACTC
>VZSG01001017.1:167425-205773 GCA_013398315.1 Nothoprocta pentlandii
TGCTCTTATTCCATATGTCCTTGACATCAGTTTCCTACTACTTGGGTGGAGAAATAGTTCAAAATAGAGGTACAGCTGAACAGCAATGTTGTAGGGGATTCAGTGCCACCATTTTAACCAGAAAGATGTGTTCTGGTTTTCTGAAAATTCGCATGTAACTAGCTGTCAGAGGAGGAGGACCCTGCAATTTTTGTGAAACAGATAAACTAGATAAACCAGATTACAGCAGGCGAATATAGGGGTCTTCCACTTAACTGCTGTGAAAACAATGCCTTTTTGCCGCTATGGATTTAAAATGAAATACAACAAGTTATTTCCTCATTACAACAAAATCCTCATCTGTATTCTTATCATACTGTTCATGGAGCACAGGAGGTAAGGCTAACGCTCTGACTCACACTGCTGCAAAGATACGGATGGGAGCATTTCTTTCCCCTTTTGGACTTCCCTCACCACTTCAAGGATGTGTACCTGTTCCTGAGTCATTACAGCCCACAGCCATCACGACTAAACACAAATGACTCCCAGTTTCTGCTTGTATCAACATTTAACATGGAAAGTGATACTGTTGAGAAGTCCAATGCATGATCAGATGATGTTTCAGGTCTGTTAAAGACAGCAGCAATCTCAGAAAGGCAGTAAGAGCAGCTGGAGAGAATGAGCCAAACCACCCAATTCTTCTAGATAGCATGAGTGAGAGATCAATATAATCTCTCTTAAATGATTTGGATCTGCCCCACCAAGATGGGGCATCCCCCCCCCCATACACAATAAGTACAGATACATATCACAGCAAATTACGTGGTTTACTCTGCTGTAGTAAAAGTTAGTAAGAAAATTAATATGTTTAATAATTTAATATATTTGCATTTTTGAAGAATGCAAGAATCAATCATATCTGAGACAGAGCTACTCCAATTACTGGAAAGTAGGGTCCTAATAGCTTCTGTATCTTCTTCAGATGAGTTTAACTCCTGTATGCAACTGAGAGGAACCTGATTCAATACTAAATTTGAACCTAAATCAAAATCAGAAGCACTATATATAAATCTTTTATTTAGCTCCCAAAATCACTATTGCAAAAATACTTTCCCATTACAAATAGCCTCATTTTACAGTTAATTTTTCACTGACATCACATAGTTATTCTCTTATATTGACATGAGAAAATTCTTGCCTTTGCTGTCTCAGATACTTCCCAGAATTATTTCAGTATTTTCATCCAGGTATAGAAGATCTGTCTGCTCATGCACTAAGCCAAACACTTTTAGACACCCTGTGCCCTGAACACATTCCTCATATCAGCAGTATTAGTTTTATTTTGGAATATTTTAATAAACCAGTAGCTAAAGAATCAAGGCCTATCACTATTACTCATCTGAGATAATAACCTCTTGCACTTGTAAACTAAATATTTTTTCTAAAGCTCTTTGACATAATTAACCCTGATTGTCCATTTCTTCTTTTACTTAGCAGTTCTCAATTACATCATTCCTAGTAGCGTCTAGTAAAATCTTTATTAATGGTACAAGCATCTTACCATATTATTATGTGTCAAAGATAATATTTCATCATAACATTAGCCCTTAAAAAATCTGTTAGGAAGAACCCTGAGGTGATGCAGTGTGATCTCCAGTGAACTAAAGAGATCTTGTGTTGCAAAGCCTTGTTTCAGTAATATCATAGCTTCCTACAGATCATGGGATCGCAAAGAAAAAGCCTGATTTTACTAACTGGATTCTGGCTGGAGTCTTTGTCACTGTAAATTGTGACAAGTGCAGCAAATCATTTTTCACTATTTTTTTAATCTCTAATCCTAAAACGAAAATTCCACACTCCTCAGAAAAAGTAAACCCCAGCCCCAACACCCTCTCTGGCCTTAAGCGCTGCAGTTCTTCACACATGCCACATTAATGGCCTGTGTGGCTGAGTGGGAAAAAACATTTTTTTACTCCCTCTTTTTGTCAGATTCAGTGCTGTTTGTTTTCACTAGGATAAATAAATAATTGTAATTGAGGGGATGTGATATTGGTAGGTAAAAAAGAGTGTATAAAAGCACAAACACTAAGATGAAAATGGGAGGAAAGCAGAAAAGGTGACTTTTTTAGAATTTAAAGTTCAGGAATGGAAGTGCAACACCAGTACAAGTTAAGAAGCAGGCAATGGGATCAGTAAAGTAGCACTTCACTGTGTAGCTACTTTTTACTTCACAGTAAAGTAGCTACTTTTACACCAGTAAAGTAGCACTTCAAAGCATCTACATTGAGTTTTGATCTGAGATTTAGCCAGCTAAACATCACATAGTTTTATTAGCAAACCTACGAAATTGAAAAAAAATAATTTTTAAGGGAGGAATTTCTGTTGGGAAATGCTCATCATCATACAGATTTCCATATCTGAAAGCACACAAGAAGTGTGTGTGAAAGCACACAACAAGTGGAGAAACTACAGACAGCTCTATTTTAAACAGGCATGGTTTGAGGAAGTGCAGAGCACTTGCCTGTGGGAACAGGCAAAGACAGGAGAGATGAGCAGAGAAGGTATTTCCACCCAACTACCATCTCAGCTACCACTTCAACAATATCAAATGAAACCACCTGGCAAACATTACAAAAGAGACAGTTTTGAGCCTACAGAAGGAAACTTTTTCACAGTTGTGCTAAGCACAATACAACTTCTTCGCACAGCCAAATAAGGCAGGAAGATCAAATCTAATGAGAATAGAGGTACGGCACAAATTCTGCACACGGCTTTCTCTTAGCAGTGCAGCTACACAGACATGGATATGGAAACTGCTGAATAAGAGTGTAAGAGATAGTTTTACACCTCCCCCAAATTCCCTGGAGTTCCAGTTAAATGAACCGGGCCCCTGCAAACACTGCTGCTGCTATCAGGAACATTTCAGTTGTTCCCACGCTGTGAAGTCTCCTCATAAGATTAGTACTGTTAGAAATACTCCTGGAAGACAGGATTGCAACTGAAGCGTGAGACACGATTTGGACAGAGGGCCTCATGAAGACAGGTATACTGTGTATGACAGCTGTGAATCTAGGAGCAATAAAAAAAGAAACAAACAACTTCCTATTTAGATATACACCCTTGCCAAAGTGAAGCCCGAACAGGATCAACTGAAAACTAAATCACAATTCTACTAAACTACACCAGAGCCAGATAATTTATGTTGAAAAAAAAATTCTTTTCACTTCAGGCGACACATTAGCAGGAGCTAAAACACTACACAAACACTGTATCATTAAAAAAACTGCCTTGCAGTGACAGCAGCAATATGCTACTAACGATAAACAACCACACTGAAGTGAGAACAGAAGTGTCCTCACAGCATGAGACCTTGGAAGTGCGAGTATCTTTGCTTCTCTTTCTTCATTTCTCTCTTCACTTCTCCCCCCGTAATAAAAGAACTGACAATGTCTCAAAATGACCCAAAGACAACAATACACTACCAGTTTCTATCTGGAAAAATAAAAAATAATGAGGAGGATTGAATCAGGCTTGCCGGTAGATTCCTCCATTGATAACAAAAGTTTCCAGGGACTTCATTGTGTTTAAAGCCTTGTTTCAAAAGAAGGAAATACCTGTCCACAATTATATATAATGTATTATCAAGAAATAACGTCAACATGAAAAAGAGAGCTAACTCAAAATAATTTTTACCGGTGGTCTAATGTGCTGCTTCAAGATCACAGGCACACTAGCTCATGACTCTAACACTCCAAAGGTATTTTACATATGAAGACGTCATCATCTTGGCACTGCGGGATCAGCGGACCACGGATGACTTACTGCAGCACATACCTGCATAGAACTCTTCAAGCGAAACCAAACTTCGTGATCTCTCCATTGCAAAGGACAGACCATTTTGGAGTTTCTCAGGATATTAAGGAACGCAGCACTCCCTGAGAATACTGAAACAGAGACTAACACCACATGAAAGCGGCCTCCTCTATGCAGAAAGCCACCTATCTCGACCCTTACAAAGATACTCTGTAGCCACACGCTAGCACCGCACGGAAGCGAGCTTCCCTACACTGAAAACCATCTATCTCGACTCTAACCAAGATGTCCTACAGCTACGCACTGCCCAGGCACCCTCACCTCACACAGCCTGCCTGGGCATATGCAGCCCAGAGGAGGTTCTGGCATGTATACCTGGATTTCCTGACTGATTCTCTGGCATCAAGAAGAGGACTGACACAAGAACAAGTCACACCAGCTGCTTTCAGCTACTTGTTTTCCTGACAGCCTCTCAGACACAAGCAGAGAATGAAACAAGACAAGCTGCTCTGGAGGGTGTAACCCACTCCAAGGCCCAAGAATCCACAGTAGCCCCTCCTCATCAGCAGGGAGACAACCTGTTGGGTCACTGGGTTGTCTGCCCTTCAGCCTTCCAAAAGAAAGATGGTACCCATACAGACTGTAAAGCTCCTATTAGGTAATACAGGACTAACTTTCAATATTATTTTTTAAAAATACCAAATAGTACAAGTCCTTTTGATAAGTGAAATATTTCATGCAAATAACAACTACGTGAATTTGACTGCAGTTAAGAGAGACTTTTTATTTCTTCTAAAGAATTAGGATTATTACTAAAACCACTGTAAGTCATTCATCACACTGCCACTTGTGTAACATCTACATGAACAGGGCAATAAACAGTGAGTATGTGTGTGCTTTGTGAAATCTACCCATGTACTTGCATTTTGCAGCTAGAAGGGGAAATGATCTGAGGTAAAACCACCACAAGAAGGTATAAATGTTACAGGAGGGTTTTTCTAAACGCTGATGGACGATCTTTAATCACTGTGCTAGTTATGTTTTAAAACCTTCTGAACTTGTACAAGCTTGCCTTCAGCCAGCTTCATCTTAACCTTACACAGACACACAGACACAGACACACACAGACACACACATATACACACAGTTTCAAATACACGTGTTCTGAATACAAAATATCTTATTCCAAAGGCAAGCAAATGGACAAATGACCATTTAACTAAATATCTGAAACAGCACTATTTCTTAATTTTATTCAGACAACTTAAAAATTTTAAATGTGATCAGGAGAACCAAGTCTGACAAACTTTTAAATTATTTTTCATATATGGAGCACATTCTCTTCTCTACCTACGGAAATGGATTGTTGTTAAAATGGGGGGGAGGGTGCGCAGCTCTGACAGTGACACCCCCATGAGGCATTTCTTCAACTTTCACAGTTGAAGTGCAAGTGAATAAGCACACATGAAAGCAGACATACACAACAGTTCTGCCAACAATTCTTGTATTTAAGTGAATCAAGAACCTAGAATATGTCAATAATCAATACAACATTCCTAAATTATTAATCTTCAATCTCAGTTCAGCTGAAACCACAGCTGAAATAATTTCTACTTTTGACCAATTCTCACTGCCACAAAGAGAACCAAAAGGCTTTTTTTTTCTTTATGCAAAGTTTTTCAGAATTGCATGGAACAGAAGTATAAAGAACTAAGCTATAAAAACAACAGCACTACTACTTCATCCCACACTGCAGAGAGCAGTTCTGCAGGTATGCATGCTTGCAGTCTGCCATCATAGTCTTTGAGATAAAAGCGCACTGACTCAGTCTTTATTTTTAAGAGGTTGATCAGAAACAGACAATAATAAAAATCTCAGATCTTCTCAGCTACATTGCAAAACATATCATTGCTATTGTTGTTTCAGTAAAATCAAAATCCAAGGACTGCTGCTCCCTACAACAGAGCCATATTCATTGGGAAGTCTCCTTTAAATACATATATATAGCTCGTTTCAATAAGTTATACACATGTAAGGTTTTTCTGTTAGTGTCTAATAGATGCAGTGTTCCACATACACAACTAGTCATTCCTCCACCTTTCTTCTCTTAGAGTTTTTTTTCTCAGTTTTTAATAATAAAAGCATTTCATGCTATATTGAGATGCCGTGAAGAAATAGTAGTCCCCATTTTCCATTCTTTAGTTGTCTTATACCTTCATCTCTCTACTAGTCTGACACTTCTGCTTTATCTGCTACAGAAATGACCATGGCATACTAGGGTCGGCTGGTACTCCACTGTAATGCAGCCTTTAACCTGTTCTCTAGCACACAGTAATACTTATTCCACACTAGACAGTGAGAATTAACAAACATGTAAGTTGCAATTCTATCAGAATGGGAAGTTCAGAACCCCCTTTGCTAACTTAGGAATTTGATTTTATACTCATCTTCTACTCAGAGAATATAACTACACAATACTGTTCTTGCAAAGCAAAAGCAAAGCTCACAAACAGGTGTGGTGAGCTTCAATGCCACATCAGCACCCTTGGAAAGCTGCCTTCCTTCCACTAGATTGCAAATTTTAAAAATGATAATTGGTCTTCAGGTGGAACTATTGCAGCTAGAGATTAACCAATGCAGAGGCAATGCAGAGGCAATGCAAGTCTGAGACTGACAAGCTCAACAGTTTTGTGAGATGTAAACAATTGATCTCTGACAGGAAGTAGCTTATGTGCTAGTAACAGCAATAATTTACAGTGTGAATCATTAACTCCTGCATTGCTTATTTAAGTTGGAGATGATCAGCAGTCTTCACAGCACACTAAAAACTCCAGTAGGGCAGTAGAAAGAAAACCACATCTGATACCAACATTTATCTTTCTCCTTTTGAAAAGGAGAAAGAGCTCATGTTAGTACTTTAATCTCACCGAGACGGAGGCAGTACAAAGAGATCCAGAAGAGCGCCTACATCTGTATTGCTTGAAAAATTTCTAAAAGCAACATCTACGAAAAAGAGAAGGGCCACTCTGAGTCTTATTTAGTAGAGTATTTGTACTTTTTATACAAAACCTATAAAGTTACAGAAATATAAAGTGACAACACAAGGATTCTCAGAAAAATTGAAGTCTGTGCTTAATTCAAGCAAATATTTTTCTGTTGTAAGTCCTGCTTCCCTTGGAGATGACTGCAGTTTGTTTTACTATCCTTTGTATTTTGTGTAGGCAATTTTTAGAGGCAAACAGACCGGTTCACAAACCCTGCTCTGGTCACTTATTCCTTAACAGCTCCAACCTAGAGAAAGCATCAGCAGAGCAATTCTTTTCACTAGCAAAGGTCAGGGCAGCTACTCATTTCTTCCCTCTTGGGACACAGCATCTTGATTGGGTCCTCTGGGGAACTCTCTGTGAAGGAGGTGGACTTTTTTTCAATTGTCTCTGTCATTCATCAGCAGTGACACAGGCTAACAGAACTAAATGCCACAAGATTTTATTACACCTCGGTAACACTCATATTGGAGTGATCCTGTTATACAACAAAAAAAACAGCACTTGTTCTGTGGTGCTTCAGCACCATGAAATGCACCTGATTGTGACAACATTAGGGCACTGCTGCCAGCAAGAAAGTTTTAATTATTTTAGAAACATATCTTTAATTTCTATAGCACCTTCCAAAGACTTCTTGACTCTGTTAATATTGGCTTATCTTCCTTATTTCCTGATGAAAGAAAAAAGCAAACAACAAAAAAGAACTTGTCTATGTTTAAGCACAAATTATGTGGCACAATCAAAACTAACGCTTTCTTTTTTATCTTTTTTTTCTTGTTTATCTCCTCTAGTCCAAGGCTCCTAAACGTTGCTTGTGTAAGCACTACAGAATTCCATTAATCCTGTAAAACCTCCTTCTGAAATCCACGATTCAACCAAACAGCACATCTTACCTGGTTACATTTCATGAATTATTGGCAAGTGTAAAATGAGAGCTTCATTTACAGGATATGACCTTTTACTTGTTACATTCCTTCTCTGCAGCCAAGTAAGATACAAAACATTCAACTACTCTTGCTATTTCCTTGTAAATTTTTTTCTCTCCAAAAATAGGAAATCCTGTTCAAATTGAGACAAATTTTCTTGACAGCTGTGAAACTTTAAACAGTTCAGCCCGGTTTATTCTAGACAATTTGTCAGTAACTCTGAAAGGGCTAGCTTGAGAGGTTATGAAGTTTTACCAGTAAAACCAGCTCTACTAGTAAAAAGGGTTTTAGTCTACAGTTTGTTCTAAATTTGCTCTGAGATTATTTAATCTGGCCAATGTACCTTAAAAACAACTAACGGACAACTAACTACAATGCATGTCAATTGCCTCTGTACTATTTTTTTTCTGTAACTTACAGTAACTTACTAATTGACATTCTTGTTGTAAAGCCTGTACAAATCTGGAATTGTAAGAGGCCGTATTCCATTAATTTTGTGTGGTTTATTAAGCTATAATTGCTAAAAGTTTTATTTTCACTGGTAGCACCAGGAGCCACATATCTTTTTCAAAATCTTATGCCTTTCAGAAAAAAAAAAAACCTAAGAAACAAAAAGAAAACAAATATCCTACTTCTTCCATATAAATCATACTGAAAAATGCTTGTGAAAAGCTTATACTGAAAAAAATAACACAATTTGAAAAGGAAATCCACCCTGAAAAGCCATAGTTTCAGCATTCTGCCATACTCCCCTTCACCGCAGCAAATATTGTACCCAGCTTTTTCAAAAGTAATGCGAGAGCATTTGCTATTAACTACGTTGGTTTCTTAGAAATATTTATAAATATTCAGTCTGCCTGAAAAAAAAGCTTATTTCCTCTGAATTATTTTAATCCTAGGTTCCCCATATTGCAAGTGGTTCATCTTTAGAAGTACTTCCATAAATATTTCCCATTTCATTATCTATAAAAAGCTCATCAAGTCTTTAGAAAAGTCCTGAATTGTACTGTGAAGATCATATGACTAAGCCATAACATAGTTTAGTAATTACTAACAACTTTTCTCCAGAATTTTTATGCAGCCCATCACAGAATTAATCATTCTTTCTAACTTTGATTTCTCATTACATTTTGTGGCCTTCTGTTTCAGATGAATAGACAGATATTAAATTAAGCTTTGGTGACTTATGCATACATAAATATGTAGGAATTTGGACTTTAAAAAAAAAGCTTTTCTTCTAACCCATTTCATAAAGAAAAATGTAGACACATACAACAATTTCTTCTACATAACAGTACTATTTATATATATAAATTGATGGAGGACAACAGCAAATTCAGTGTTCAGTGAAAAAAACAGAAACAATGTGACAATGAGGATTACTGAATCCACTTACTACGCTGAACACAAGCATACATTTCATCTCAGTAAAGAGAATTAAGATGACTGCTCCCTAGACTGCTAGAAGTAAAAAGCCAGAACTCCAAGGGATTACAGTGGACAAAGCTCCACTGAAGACACTCCAGTTCATTCAGTATAAAAACCCGTTTCAGCCAAAGACGCTGACTATATATGCCATTAACAACTCCTAAAGATCTTTTAAAGCAAACTGAAACTAAGTTGCACTTCCCAAATTTAAATGACGGCAAATATATTCTACTTCTCCAATAATTAAGGTCTGTTTTCAATATAATAGGCATATTAATTTCCCTACAATTTATCATTCATGACTGTTTGGGACACTATAGCACTGTGCCAGAAAATGGCCATATTTTAATGGAGAAAGGATTTTATAAAAAAATATAGTCTTTTGTTGTTCTTTTGACTAAAGGTGCCAGCGCCACTATTAATCTACCACTGAGATTTGGATTAATCTGCTAACAACAGAAATGCCATTAACAGTATCTATTTAGTTGATACCTATACAAACAACATTTTAAAATTAATTCTCCTGCAACCTTTCTCTACTGGTGTAACTTTACAGACCAATTTATAGGTTACATCTGTTTTGTAGAATCTGTAAATTATTTTAACTGCTTCACTCCTTCACACCCATTTTTAGGTGACAAGTTTCAAGGATTTAAGGGACTTCATCAACCTCCACTTCAGTGATGCCCTTAAGGTCAAGGGTGCCACTGAGGGGGACACAAACAAGTGAAGAAATGAGACAACCTCAAATGAGCTGCATTAAATTCAACCAGGACTAATGCCAAGTTCTGGATATGGGACTGACCAACCCCTGCCACGAGGCATGCACAAATGATTCCAAGGTCCTGGTAAAGAATTGGTTAAAAAAAAGTCAGCAATGCACTGTGGTAGTAATGAAGCCCAACAACATTCTGGGCTGTATCAACAGGAATGGAGGCAGGAAATCAAGGAAAGTTATTATTCCCATTTACTCAGCACTCTTTAGACCACATCTGGAAGTGTGTGTTTAGTTCTGGGCTCTATAGTATATGCACGACAATAATAAACTTGAATAAGTCCAGTGGGAGGCCAACAAGATGGTCAGGGTGCTGAAGCACAATAGGAGAGACTAAGGGAACTCATCTTGTCAGCCCAAAGACAAGAGACAGCCTCAGGAAACCTAACAGTAGCATGCCAGTATCTACAAAGAGGTTATCAAGAAGGCAGAGCCAGGCTTTCTACTGACATGCACAGAAGAAACAACAACAAAAACACTCTTTGCTGTAGAACAAAAAAGTTTATTTATTTAATTGTTCTAGCAAGTATTCAAAATCCTGAATCACACAGTAGAACTGAAAAGGATAACTACTCCCTTTTTCTTCCAATGAAGGAACTAGAGTTAGAAGGAAACACTCCAAAGAGATGGAAGGAGATAGCTCTTCTCTCAATCTGCTTGTGAACTGTGGAACTCCCTGCCAGAATCGGGCAGGGAGGCATTGGCCCTACTTGAGAGTTTACATGGGCTCAACAGATATTGGGTAAGTTGCTAGAAGGAAAACAGGGTTACTAAACAAACAGAAAACATATCTGACTCATAAAGTCTCTGAGATATCAGGGAATTTAAATACTTTAAAGAGTGGTTGAAAAAATGATGTTTAAGAAAAACATACTTGCCACAACTAGCAATCATAGGATAGGAGGATAGGGAGGGGAGCACAAACAAGGCAACTTCCTGTTCCTCTTGAAATATATTTGACTTCAAAAATTTTCAGAGGAGTAAATGGAAAGAACAGCCAAGATTTTTTTTTCAAATGATAAGACGGCTCCACTTCAGGAGGGAAATGCTGAAAGTCTTGCAGCACTGGGGAAATTGCCCAGATGCAGACAGGTCAACAGTTTATGTGAACATGTGCTCTACTATACAAATGAGAACAGGATTCTTTACAGTTCCCTTCACACAATTTTACATGGACTTCTATTTTACTGATTTTCTTAGGTGGGTGTTGATTATTTAATATAATAGTAAAGTGATTTTTTTTTTAACTTTAAAATTGGCAAAGTTCAGTAACAATTTATTTTATTTGGCTACATATGACACTAAAAGCAGACATTTTACTAAATAGAAGTTTTTCATCTAACGAGGATGTGATGGTCTGGAAGTAGAGGATCTATTTCGGGCCTCACCTCAGTCTGGATCCATGAGAAACAGCGGCAGTAGAGGCTGCTGTGGAGAACATTGTGGTCTAACATCTGAAAATTCAGCCCAACACAAGGCAAGGGGCTAATATTCCTATTATCTGTTCTTTATTTATACAGTCACATATAGAGGCGCTGCAGCATTCTTGGCACAATGACTCCCCACAGCTCCATGGAGCACAAAAATCACACATGTCTCAAGGAAGCCCCGTCACTAAGGCAGGTCTTCAAAAGCCCACCACTGCACAGTCTTTCTCCACACCAGTGCAGGGGCCTGATGCTCCACCTTCACCTGATTTGAGCACCGCATTTGTCACTGGCTCTTCAGCTGTTCAACAGAAGCATTATCTTAAGCCAAACACCAAGTATTTTATGGGCATGAACAACTAACAAAACAAAGAAAAACATTTTTAGTTATATTGTATAAAAATATACTACTAAATAAACACAGAATTATCAGACCTTCATGGACTGCAAAAATAAGTTTTATTTACTGTACTCATTCAGTACTAATTGTAGGGCTATTGAAAGTGATTTTTGATAAGATCCATTATCTTAGAGGGAGTACCAGCTTCTGTGTTCCACTCAAGAGCACATGAACAAAAGAAGCAGACTGAGACTAATCCGTCTCTTAGCAGAACGGTTTTAGATCTTTACCTCCATTTAGATCCATTACCTCTCTGGCTTACTGGAAAGAAACAGAAGAGGTTTAAGGTCTGTAGAAACAATGGCAGACTGTGATCTCAAAATAGGCAAACTGAATAAAGTGATACATTCAGACTTGATGTTGACACAAAGTACCAGCACAAAACCATTTTTTCCATAAACAAAATAAACCTTCAAATACAGCTATATATGAGCAATACGTAAGTTGAAGGGAAAAAAAAACAAAAAAAAACACACACCATTTTCTCTCATTGACCTTTCCTTTACCCATGAAAAATATTGATTTAGGAAAGTCAAAAAAAGAACTGTAGATGCAAGCCAAAAAAAAAAAAAAAAAAAAAAAAAAAAAAACATAGCTTCTTTTCTAAGTGTCACTTTTTTTTCCCCCCCCCAGAGGATAAGGACAAAAAAAAAAACAAACAAATCTTATATTAGTGAAAAACAAATTCCATTGTAGTTGTCCTGAGTTTCTACAAGTGTCCAGATTGCATCCTTCAACAACAGCAAGAAAATCAAAACAGGAGGAGTAATTCTCTTGCAGCACTTCTTCCTTTCCACTACAGTCAGCATTAACCTACTTTTGACCTTAGACTTCAAGAAAGGATAGCTCAGTTTAAACTACTGCATGGGATTATCATGACTCAGGGCAACATCTACAATTGTGCTCCCTGAGGGGTAAGAGGCAAAAAGTGATTTTTCAGCACATAAGAACAACATCATACACCTCCAGAATTTTTACATATTAAAAATTATATAAAAGGAAGAAGTAGGGGGGTTTTTTTGGACAAATGTAGTTAATTTTGTGTTCTCTCAACCCAGAAAACTTTCCTTAAAAATAACAATACCTTCAGCTTCAGTGTTATGACTTTCTAGCAATACATGCATGCACATTCATAAACAGCAATAAGCACACTAGAAGTCAGAATCAAACTGAGTACCTGCAGACAGTTTTCAGTAATTATATGAAAGGCCAACTTCCTGTAACACAGATCAGATTTTGGACCAAAGAACAAAATAAAGACCTATACTTATCTTTGAAATCTGGAGTAAGTGTCAATGAAGCCAAACAAGCAAAATCAATTGCATGCACAAGTGTTCATCTCATGTGACCAAACCTAATTTTCCATGTGCTAAGTGTTCAAAATTGAACACACCTCCTTTAATATTGGACTTTATGTTTTGTAACGTAATGCAATATTTGAACACTAACATGGGAAATTAACTATCATCAGTTTTAATTTAAGACATCCTAGTCCAATTTTCTCCTCCAGACTACGAAAACAAATCACAAATAGATCTTGAGACCTTTGGCCTCAGCAAATAATGAAGAAAAGATACTTTGATTCACAGAGGTGACTCATTGGTTATTAGTCTATGAACAGATAGTTTCAGTCTTCAGAAAAACTCTTCAAGAAGGACTAAGAGGTTACAGTCTTTAAAAAATTGGGTATTGCAATATCCTGTAATTGAATATTCCATACAGGATCATTAAAGGATAACCAACCAGTCAACTTTGTTACCCTAACCTTCGCTCAGAAAGTCCCATATCAGTCAAAATGAGATGACCTAGTGTAAACCTGTGCGGTAAGTTGAGCTGATTTCCAACTGTTCTGCTTCCAACAAGACCAGTTGCTTATGCAGTTGCCTACTAAATATTTTGAGATCCTTTCTCTTATGTCTATAGCGGTGGTTTTCCCACAGTATAATAATATTCAAACAGAGAGAACACTCCGCAACACACCAAAGCACAAGCTTACTCTGGAAAAGACCAGGAATCAGTTTAAGACTGGAAATGAATGATTGTCCAGGAGGAACTACCTGGAAACAGAATGTTAACTTGAAAACTTGATTAGTATGTTTGCATTAGCTGTAGCATTAAAAATTACCACAGCTCTCTTATGCACATACGTAAGTGTTTTCAAATAATGGAGGGGAAAAAAAAAAAGAAAAAAAAAAGCTGTATGTTTACCTTACAGGTATTGTGTTGGAATGAAACTAAGACCTCAAGGAAGTTTACAAAAATAGATGCAAGAGTTGTGTAATAGCTTCCCAAGGGAAGTGCTAAATGCCTATGACTTTTAAAACATTTTTTTATATACTTTAAAAGTATGCAGCTAGACTGGAAAACAAAATACTCTTCAGGAAACTCTTACACTGGCAAGAGACATGGAAGGAATGATTTCAAGTATCTTTACATCCATAATTTTTATGTTTTTTTTCTTCAATTAATATAATGATATGCAAGGTCATTCTCCAAACAAAAGCAAAAATACACCAGACAGAAAAGAATACTTTCTAAGTGACTTCACTTAATCACATAATCAAAAGATCAGAAGGAATACAGAAAAAAAATATATTAAGTACCAAATCCCACTACAGTTAATGTCTTCTTTTTAGTTTACTTTGGTTCCAATTACCTTGGTCTGCAAGAGATTTTATACCTTCCTGAAAGTGAGTATAATCTAATAATAGGTTGGACTTGAGTTGCTGAGCTCTGCACACATATATTTTTAATCTCAGCTAAATGTTAATAAGATTGTCTTTTATATGCAACTGTAATATGAATAAATATAAAATAAAGTAAATATATAAGCAACAGTGGTAGAGGTGAGAATACTTCCCTCAGGACTGATTTTGGACTCAGGTGTTTTGGCATTACTGTTGTACCTATGAACTCTTTGTAAAGGGACCCCCTGTGGCTGAATACTATGCAAGAGATCTACAATTTGCATATAAAGAATAAAGATAGTTATGATACAGGGAGAAGACAGAGAACACTAGGAAACAGTAATAAAGTATTAATAAGAAAGATGAGCAGCATCACAAGTACATATTTGGCCCATTCAGGTTTTTTCTAGCCATGAAACCAACACAGTAAGTGGGTCAAAACCAAAAACAACTAATGAAAACACTTGTATAACTCACTGTGTATGTGCTATATTTTTGTGTTAAACCAGAAAGTTTTCTCTCTTTTCTGCCTCAGTTCCAACTGCTTCCAAAGCAGACTAGAAAAGGGCATGCTTATACTCAGAACAGATTCTCTGCACAGGGAACTCTACCAATATAATTACAGCTGTTTAAATATAGCACTGTATTGGCTAACAGCACAACTCGAGCACATCCCTGTACAGACAAGTCCCTTCTGTTTTCTCACATATAATATGTAAATATCTTTCCTGCCTTTCATCACAAGGTTGTTCATTACTCCAGATAACAGAATGTCTGCTTCTTTCACTTCAGAGCAGAGTGCTTTCTTAACTCCTTTTCCAAAAAAACAGCTTTAACAGTTACACAAAACAACAGCTCTCTCTTTTAGCTAGCTAAAAGCAGGGTGCATCTTGTCCTGGGTATATTACTGATGTTATTGTTCACTGAAGTCATCTGGAAGGATCATTCAAGAAAGCGACATGGCACTAAACATAACTGAAGCAGCTACTGCAGTACCAGGAATACTCCCAGCTCCCCCCTGTTCCAGACACAGCAAAGGCAGTCTGGCAAACTACTGAGAAGCCAGCAACTCCCAACTGGCTCCACAGACAAGAGGCTATTAAAAAGTCTGCCGTGATCTTTTGTTAAATGACCAGATCACAGTCAGCAAAACTATGCGGCCAAAATGCTTGAAATTAACCAGAGTTTGTAAAGTCTAAGTGAGCTTTACTGACAAGCTTATATTTTGACCTTCACCTCTCTGAGCATCGTCTAACGTACTAACATGAGGGTATGTGCAGAAATACAGAAAACTAAAAGCAACTCAAAGAGCTACATTTACCTCTGCCTCATTTAGGGCAAGACAAACTTGAACTGGATTCACCATCTCGGTGAGCATCGTTTTTAACCATCTAATGGCTCGTAAGTTAAAATATTCTTAAAAGAGATGAATGGGAAAACAGATTCCCATGGGAATTAGCTATTTAACTTCGTTAGACTCATTCTGAAAATCTCACCTGAAAACTCTTAGAGGAGCAGCAGGGTTAAAAAGGGTAACAGAAAATTTCCTATGTTTCAAATTAAAGCGTACTTTCAGTATTCATTCTACACTTCATTCTACACACGGTGTAACTGTGTGCCTAACTTTTCTCTTTAAATCCATTAAAAAACAAACAAACAAACCCCACACATACAGATGCTCGCTCAGCTTGGTTAAATAGCAAAGCAAGCACCTCTTGAAAAATATTAACTGTTCATGAAAAAGGAGGGAATTCAGAAACAGAAATTAAGCAGTTTAAGTAAAACTATTTAGAGAACCTGTGGTTAGAAGTAGGCAACAAATGACACTGTAGCAGTATTTAACTTTGGATAGAGTCCCTATGAACAAGGCACTATAAAATTCCAGAGCATATTATCAATTCTGGGCAGCAGTTCTTGAAGTGTATCCTTTTTTTTCAGTGATCTCTTCACTAAAATATAAAGCTGGAAATTGGTATACACTAATAAACAATTATATATGCACACATAAGCCCTTATATCCATAATAAATGGATTACTTGAAAGGTTTATGAAGGAAGAAATAACTCACTGAAGTTCCCTTAAAGGTGTTTTCAGGAAGACTATAAAGACTCAGATCATTTCACTATTTTTACAATGACCTCTCATCAAAACAAGTAAGAGAAAAGAAGTCCCCTCCTCCAACAGTTTTACAAAATTTTTTTTTTTCTTTAGGAAAAAAAGGTAAACTTTAGAACAATGCTGGAGAGTAAACTGTTAGTGTGAAATACTCTCAAGGCGATTCTTCAGTAGAGTGAACTACTAAGTCCCCTGCCACCTTCAGAAGGTTAAAAGACTAACACTGCTCTGAAAAGAATAAAGTTATTCATTCCATTAACTTCTAAACCTCAGGAATCTGCTGTAGACAGGGATTAGTTCAGTGCCGTCAGAATTCTGCTTCTTACTGGCAGATGTGATACCACATCAGAGTAGGCTAAAGTAAGTCAGTTGGAGTCTAGAAGGTCATATTTTCAGAAATGTTACCTACTTGCAAAGGGAATGTCTGGACTGTTAAAATGTGCATAAAGAAAGTATACACATTCAAATTCTTCTACTGAAAAATAAATGCAAAAGCTGTATTCACTGGTGTATTAGAAAATAAATCACAATTACTAGATACATGTTCGCATAACAGAGTTATCCCATATAAGAAACAATTTATTTAAAGCAGATGGTTTCTCTCTAACAATTAAGAGAGTTCTACTTTTTATATTTCATTTAATAATATGAGCTTGACAATGGATTTCTTTTGACTTCATTTAAGTATACTTGGGAAGTTTTTGGTTGTAAGTGGAAAACGGCAAAGGAAAAATTCATCAGTTAACACACATACAAAAAAAGCCACCTGTTTGAGTGGTCCCAGAGAATAGTTTGAGGACTTCTGTCTTGAAAACAGCTTACATCAAAGTATTAAATACGTCTGAAATCATGACACTTTGTGTGTCAAGGCTTATTTCTGCAAGAAGAGATATGAAGGCTTTATTTTCCAGAGAGAAGCTTCAAAAAAACATGACTCTCATATTATCTGGTCTAATGTGCACTGTCATACAGAATCTAATTGGTGTTTCATGAGGTTCCTCATGGTACAACAGATACAGTGCTTGGATGGACAGTCACTTCTATTGGCATCTCATGCCACCCGCACATACTAATGGGAAGATTAATAAATTAAGGGAATGAGAAAAGTTTCTAATGTATTTTGGGGAAACTGCAATAAAAGAATACCTAGCAGTTGATATGAACAAAACTGTAAAACAAGTGACAATAGGTTACGAAATTGTGAATATATTAGGATTGCTATACTTTAATGCAAACAGTTTTTGGGTTTTTTTTTTTTTTGGACAGACTAAGAATTACTACAGGCAACTACAGATACTCTGGTATCAATTCATAGTTTCTGTAACAGTTTATTTTTAGGCACATTCAGTTTGTGCTTGCTAGGCATTTCTCATAATTCTCCCTAAATCTGTGAAGTGTTTTCATCATTCAGAGAACTAAAGTTCTAGCATGCCAATACATACAAGAAACGGGGGAAAACACGTAAGCATTGTTATTTTAGAAGTCTGCTTGCCATCAGTCTCTTTAAATATATTATCAAGCTTCTTTCACACAGTTTTCTGTGTGCTGGGAAGTACTGTAAACATAAACCTTCAAAGATTAAAAGAAATCTGTATTTGGCACAGACTAAGCCTTCACAGAAGATCCAATCCCCATGAAAATATTTCCAGAAAACTTGGCACAATTTACGTTGGGAAAAAGATGGAAAAAAAGTGATTTTTTTTTTTTTTTTTTTTTTTTTTGCAGAGACTGTTTGATGCTGCTTTGAGGTTTTTTTCAGCTGATATATTTGCACTGTTTTTCTGCACCGTACAGTCAAAGGTAGTCAAAGCACAACTTTGCACTCCTCATTCAGGCAGCAGTCCCACAGAAGCTCACAGGAATTCTGCATCAGGTCTACACTTCTGCAATTTTGAGGGCACACATACATTATTAAACAGCAAACAGAATGCAGTCTGCTATCGCAAATGAGCTGAAAAAAACACCACCACCACCACTTTAATATACGTGCAATTATATTGTCAAGAACACAGACTACTTATGCTACATAGCATGAATGACGTCTCTTCAGAAAGTCAGCAAATCCATTTACTCATAGACAAGACAAAAGCAAAGGCTGCAGGAAAAGCACAATTCAGCTTTCTGTACCAAGGGTAACAGCTAGAAAACCTAATACAAGAGTACTTCACTTGTGTCAATAACCACTGTATCTCCCTAAGTGTTATGTATAAACATAGTATGCAGTCCCTCAACGTGACATTTAAAGTTCTGAGTAACACAACTGAACAGAGATGTCAGCAATGAACTTGGCATCTCTGCACTCAGAGATTGAGAAACAAAGGATGAAGCTCCATGGAAGCAATTTACAATACTACTGTCTTGCAGATGGGCAATCCCTTCTGCCACGGCTTGCCAATCTTAGAGCAGGGCCAAAAGAAGTCACACGCTAACACCTCAGCCACCTTCTTAATAAAAAAAAAAAAATCACCTCTTATATAATCTCATGATTAGCTGGTGTTCAAAACAAAGAGATGAGCTTTTATGTTTTTGTATAAAACATGCTTCTCATATGCACAAATCAACTCTGTTTTCTTATGTATAATATAGTTTTACTTCTTTCTTTAAAGACCCCCTCAAACATAATCATTAAAAAACTGAGCGGACTTAATATTAAAGGCAGTACAGGTGGATATCAGCAGCTTAAAAGCTTTAGTGCTTTCTGTGCTACACAACTCACCAAAATCAATGGCCAGATTCTCACTTATTTAAAAGAAGGCCTGGTTCAGGTGCTATAATCCGTAAGCTTTGAACAACAGCAGCCTGAGTTGTATATATTCTGCAAGAGCTAAGAACTTATCCCTAGATCTGTAAAATCAAGTTCATAACTGGTAATTAATCTTCCAAACCTTCAAGCATTAAGTTTTATGGTGGACTGTGACATCAGCAGATGCTGGTAATATCTGGTAAAATACCACATCCTAAAAATCTCAATGATAATTTGTTCTATCCTGCAGGAAAAGCTAGTTCCTAATTTCATTGCAGTTATAGCATCAGGATATACTTTTGAAAACAAGTAAAGAGCACAGGAGTTAGCCTCTGACCTCAGGCATCCACCAGTTTGCCCACCAATGACCACACTTGATACACACAGAAAATCACAGTGGCAAAACCCCACAGCATGAGAGCAGCGCCCACAATTGGAAGCAATACAAGGCTCAAAATAAAAAAAAAAAAGTGTTTCAAATTGACATCTTCCCTTGAAGCTAAGTACTTATTCCTGCACTTAACCAGAACATACAACACAAACAAAGCTCCAACAATTCTGTTGATTCTGTTGTGCTCTGGGTGTCCCTGCTGGCGCAGGGGGGTTGGGTTAGATGATCTCTAGAGGTCCCTTCCAACCTTGGTTCCAACCTTGGTTGGAAGGGACCTCTAGAGATCATCTAGTCCAACCCCCTGCACATGCACCTAGAGCACGTGGCACAGGATTGTGTCCAAGCTGGTTTTGAAGAGAAAAAGACTCCATGTTGATGAATGGATGGATATGTGGATGATGAATGGATAAATTATGTTTAATTTGATGTTTAATTACATTGCACAGCTATGGCTGTTAAAAGCATTAGAAACACTGGATGCAGACAGTAACAGAAAAGGACATGGTTTGTGCAAATTATGATTCCCCATGACTTGCACAGACCCTTGAAAAACCTACTGATTACACTAGGATAGTTTTTACAAAATGAGCTTGGCATTCTCATTTTCTTTCTTTCAGAGCTTTCATCTTCAACAGGACCAACCACTGTCTGTTTAGGAATGATTTATTCTTATGTCAAGCCCTTTTCTCTTTAGGAGATGAAGCATCAAGAGAGAGAAACTCACTTAATTCCTTATTACCAGTATGAGTGCGCTGCAGCCAAGAAAGCAAGATGAATCATGAAAGGTGGATAAAAAGAATGAATAAAATTAAATGCAAAAATACATTCTTGATTGAGATTAAACAGGAATCAATATAACCAACAAATTTTGAGAAGTGATTGAGGTTAGATGTCAGAAGAGCTGCCCTAGAGTTGAAGAGTCTTATCTTAAGAATGTGAGACACAGTGAGAATAGTGAACAATTACCAAATTGTATCACTTCTATCAGGGATAAACACAGATTTATGGAAAAAAAGAGGGTTTTTTTTGTTTTATGAAACATAAGCATGATTTGATGAAAAAATATTTTCTGATTTTATAAAAAAAATCCTTTTAAACTAAAATGAACTAAGAGAATGCAAACTCATGTACTACTGTAAGGTGCAGACCTATCACAAAAATGGCTTCATTAATAGGAATGCATTTTCTTTCTTTACACATCCTCTATTGTCAGCTAACTACCAGGAGAGAGATAGGCACTTGGTCTGAACAGTCATCTCTGCTGTTTCTCTACTAGTTGCACCCTGGTCAGCGGATGTCAGGAAGGACAGCACTTTCGAACGCCGTGCAGTCTGAATTTTCAAGAGCAGTCAAGTCTCCTCTGTGATACACAGCAGATACACGTTACAAAATACTACAGTCTTTCAGACAGCTGCCCAAGTGACTGTGTGTTGGTTTTTTTTTTTTTGAGGGGGGAGAGTTGTTTGCTTTAGATTATTTTTACTATAGCAGTAAAACAGCAGATTCACTTAATTACTCCAACAATCAGTTTTCAAAAACTACCCAGAACCAATGAGATACAGAAGGGAAAAAAAAAAGTGTGGGAGGGAGGGGGTTCTTTTTTCTTCCCTTCCCCTCCCTTCCCTGCCTACTTTACCTACTTTCATATATAATCACGGTGCTTGTGAAACTTTAGACACCTCTTATCCTCAATCTAACAGCGACTGGGATTTTGATTTAAAGAAATAGACCTTGAGATTGTAATTTTTAAAACTGTATAGATTTTTAAATACCCTCTTAGGTAAGCAATAGACTCTGGAACACTGCTACAGAAAGCATGGCTCAAAAAATAAGAAAATATGAAGAACAGGAAAAAAAAAATTTCGTATCATCCTGTTAACACAAGGAAATATATCAGTGCAATAGCAACAATAACAACAAAAAAGCATGGTTATACTTGAAAGCTCAAATTTCTCAAAGATTCACCATGGAGGAAAAGAAGACATTCTAAAGAGCCTGATGAAACCCTACATTTTTTTTTTTCTTTCAAGAACCAGGAAAGGTTTAAGCTGCAAGATGAGGACAAAGCTAGAATATTACTGAGCAAAGGTTTATGAGAAACAAATGGTTAGATGCCTGGACATTCAAATCAATTCTACAAAGAAGGAAAAGATGAAAAGCAGATACTTACAGAGTAGAAAGTATCAGTGTCCTTCCTCAAAACATGATTCTGCATATAATTTAATTAAAAAATATATATCAAATAGAAAAAAATCAAAAAAAGGTTGGCTGTTTTCATCAGCAAATCTTTTTCTTAGTAAGGACTTTTGAACTTAAAGCAGACTGGATTTTTATCATTATAACTTACATTTAAAGGGAGTAAGAGGAATATATAATTCATACAGAGTATTTCATGTCTTCAAAATACTGTACAAATATAAAAGTTCTGAGCAACCCTTCAAAGGCATGGACAAAATTTATTTCTTTTCTGATTAAACTAAGCACGGGAAGGGAGGATCACCAAGTTCCCCCTTGCTCTGGGAGAAATAAAAAACAGGCACTTACTGCTCTTCCTTTCAAAATAATCAGTCAGTTGGAATCTCTGCTGTGTCTAATGGCTTTCTACTTTACCTAGTCTGGAATTCAAGCCAAGGATCTAGCACATGAGAAAAGGTCCAAATAATCCTCCTGTAATTCTTGAAGGCTACATGACATAAACAACAGTTGACAAGACTGCAACTTCAGATGGCTCAGGGATATCCAATTCCCATGTGTTTTTGTTCATAACTCGCAGCTGCCCTAACATAAAGCTCTGCAATACATTATCTACACTGTCATCTGGGATCAAAAGAAAAGAACTTTATCATTCATGTATGTTTAGCTTCACTAAACCAATTTGCTTCTTTCTAAGAGAATTTAAAATGCACATATACATTTTGCTCTCTGTATGAATTCTATGCATCATATGTAGAATCTCATAGTGACAAAGGAATTTTTTTTTATTATTATTTCCTTCAAATTACAAAGCAAAAATTGTCTTTTGTAGGTTAAAAAATGGCTCCACTCTATGACTGTATATTGTTTCCTAAACTCAAACAAAATCTTCAGCAGAATGCATAACATCGGATAAGTCCAGCTCTCATCCAGACACAAAACACTTGGAAAAAGTTGTGCTAAATTTTGCATTGCGCATTTAGTAGCAATAGTAGAAGTACAATAGTGGAAGTCGGATACCAGAGCTCAAGCCTCTCTAAACTCCTTTCTGTGTTCTGCAGATATCTGAAAGCTACAGCCTTTATTATTGCTGCATCTCAACATTTCCAGACCTCCTCAGAGTAGAAATTCCATCTGGTTTGGGCATCAACATATGTCTGTATTTCCACCGAATAATCCAGAAGACATGATAGCAGCACTTACACCAGCTTGAGCCTTTATACTTACTGCTGGAGGACACACATCAAACATCCATTCACAATGGCAAAGTAACTCATTCACACAGGCTATGGCTGATTAATTGTAATTAAGCCTACTGGTGACAAATCAGCACATCAAAATACTTTGAACAACTCAAAACCATGACTGCAATTGCTCTTTCTCTCTTTCTTTTAACTGGATCATGGATTTCCACCAGGTGACCACATTATTTTCTATCAAATATTCGGTCTCCAGAATCTCCAAACTGTAGCCTAAGTCCCTACTGAAAATGCATCACAGCTCTAAAATTCAGCCATTGCCTATTAGGACACTTCGATCTGGGAGGTGGGCTGCCTTTGCTGTCTACAGTGGCATCATTTAAAATTATATTTAGGAGCAAATTAGAAGAAATGGTGAATCTAGTCTATTGGTGTAAAATCATCTGATCTTTATCAGTATCTTTTACTGATAACTAGCAATCAATGATTTTCTTTTTTGTCATCTGATCCAGTCTTGGTTACAAGAATTCCACCTACCAAAACCAAACACAGCTATCTCAGCAGTACTCAGCCACCAAAGTGGCCAGATCATTTAGGAGCACTCCTTATTTTAAATAAAAAGTACTTTTACAATAACAGTGAAATCAGGATCAAAAGAAGTGAACAAAATGGTGTCATTTATATGTTCTCTATATTATCAATAAGTGTGCTTCAAGCAAAATCTGAACATAGTGCCAGACTTGCAAAAATTATCCCTTGGAGGCTGGTCTACTAAAGAAACCTAATCGTCTCACTTTTGTGTTTTTACTTTCCCATTTATTTTATTTAAGCCTAATAAGAAACTATGTTTTCCTCTGGCCTGTAAAAATCTTCTCTTAATGAGCAAAAATTCAGCTGATATTGACAAATTACCTTATTAAACTGCAATGACTTCATAATCATAATCAATGTACTTAGTATGTAACTATAAATTGCATACCACTTATTAGATTTGCTAATGACGAGGTTGTAACGTCTTTATCTTTCTGCATATAAAATTTCATGCATGAAATGCAGCAGTGCTGAAAACAAAACACTTAGGTTAATACTGCTAATGAGTTTAGCAGCGCCAAAATGTCAATGACTTCACCCACAAAGGTCTCACTATATCTAGGTCAGCTAGATATTTGTGTTATTATTTCACAGTGCAGTTAGCAGACTGTTGGACTGAACAGAACTGAATTAACAATACTCACTTCTTTTATGCAACATCAGGGTAAAAATAATAACGAAGAAGAAGATATTTCAGCAGAGTATACGAGTGTTCAGAGTAACTGAAGTGCTAATAAGGCAGAAAGATCCTTAAAAGATCTATTATCATTTACAGCCAGCAGAGCTGTAAGCCAACAAAAAGTCTGGCAAAACAGCAATATGGAAAATATTAAGCTGACACTCTGGAATTACAGCAGAAATGACCTGGTCTATCAACACTTGCGAATCCCCCAAGAAAACCACTCCTTACAAAATCTGCCAGGCAATCCTGATTTTCAGAGTGCTCCACTACAAAAACCAAGTCCCAAGGCAATCTATTTTTCAGCAATTCTCCACCAGAGGTACTCCAAAAACCATTATTTCTTTCATGAGGCTATGAAGTACCATGTAATTCTCCAGAACCTGAAATCCACGGTTACGCAACCACAAGCGGTTTCCAGTCAAAGCACAGCACCGCGCTGTGGCTAAAGCAACACCACAGAACACTCTGCCCAGGACTGGGCTAGCCTCAACACTGCTGCTCATTACATGTAATAATTACACTGGTTTAATTATGACTATTCATTTGATACAAAATAATGCTCATTATTCACACAGCAGATGCATCTCTTTATGCCAACAAAGAATCGGCTCCCTTCCCAGAGGCACTGAAGCCTTTGGCAGTTAAGGGCCATGATTATAAACAAAAAGGAAAGACCAGATTTTAAAATAATTTGGATTCTATTTTATTATTAGAAATATTATATAAATTCACATTACTACTTCAACATTAACACAACAGTAACAGATCTCTTCTGTTTCACACATGAAATAATCAAGGTTGAGCGAAAGCTTTTAAAAACAAAAACAACATCTAAATTTGAGTCTTGCTACTTTGAAACTCGTAGTACTGGAGAGTATGGAAGATGGAGTTTGCATATTAAAAATATATATTAAAAAATCTGACTTTTGCAGGAATATAGAATATACAGAAGTATACAGAGGTATACTTCTCTATGTAGAAGTATAGAGAAAATATATAGATAGAATATTTATATGCAGATTTACATATAAAGAGAGAACAGATATAGAACAGCTAAATTCATACAAATCTCCACATCACAACGGCTTGACTGTTATGAGCCATCACACTTTTTTTCTACTTTGCAGTACAAGAAATGTATCAATCATTGGAAGAGAAGAAATAAAGGTATTTTATCCACTCTTAAAACCAGGTCTGCACAAGACATGAAAATCACCTCAGGAAACATTAACAAAATCCTTCCTTTACATGCAGCTGTCAACTCAGTCTACTGACACCATTTAAAGTAGTTGTTGACACACCATGTTACAGCTACAGATAAATTTTTCCCTCAAAGATTTAACTCATCTTCTCATTTCATTGAAAGCAACAACATGCATTCTTTAGCAAGCACCAGGCCTTCTACAAGGTTAGTTAAAACTGGCAGAACATTACTTTATGTATTCCAGTCACAAGACAAACTAAGTATAGGCTTCTGGTGTATCTTTACAGCTTCTAGAATTTCAAGCCATTCAGACCACAAAACAATCATTTGCTCACCATATGTAAGGAGAAAAAAAAAAAGCTGATAAAAAAGGGTAGAGCATTATTAAAGAACCAAATAAGCCTGCAAATTAGTTCAAACAAAAGGAATCAAATAAGCCAAATGAATCATGTAACAGCAGCATCACTAACCAACAAAAATTAGGCTGTAATAAGTTATGCAGGCAAAAGAGAAAAAAAAAAAATCAAAGCACAGAAAAAATGAAAGCATCTTAGGCAGTTTTATCATCATCAAAGGTGCTGACCATTCATCAGTAGGTACTTGGTCATTTTTGCAGCTGGGATTGTAACTGCTCCCATTTCTGTACTCAGCTGCAAAACGCATTTCAAGTGTATTAGCCCAGCCTGGCCCAAAAACGGATGATAACAGAAGTACCACTATGTGAGGCAGCACCCAGGAGATCTAATAATATATACAGCTGATACTTGTGACAAGCCAGCTGCTAATATAAATGCTGGCTATTGTTAACAGCAAGCTAGAAACTATTACTTAATAACAGGCTACAGCCTCAGAGGAAGCCACCTTCACAATTTAGATACCATGCAAAGAAGTGCAGAGCATTATCAAACTCAATGCATTCAGCCCTCTGAAGAGTAAGTTATGGCAGTACGTAAAAACAGCTTGGTGCAAGGTCATCTCAACTTCTTGTAGACATAATATCTAGACAGCATAGACATGTAGACAGTGCAGACACGTAGACATCTTCCTTTCGGCTTACTGTCTGGAAAGTAAGACAGTAAGACTGCCACCCATCCTCATCTTTACAGGAACACTAGCCAAACCAGGAACTTAATCCAAACTTCTATAAATACGGTTCAGAAGGTCAGTGAGCTGTCCTAAAGCAACTGACAGTTGCAGTCATCCTGTTGCATATGAACGTCACCACATCCAAGTCTTGCGGTTCCAGAGTGACAGCAGTAGTTCCATTTTTCCAATTAAACTACGTAACCTTTGGAACAAATTTCAAGAATTTGCTCTAACGGGCCAGAAACTAGATGTTTTAGCTAACACTGAAAGATCTATATAGTTCTGAGCACTTAACTGATCTATTTTAAAACTGTACTCCTTTGAGTTATCAGCAGCTGGCTCTTTTCCAAAGTCTGATGCAAACTGCTACATTGTGATGTATTACATTCTACTGAAATCCTGGGTCATTTACAATAAAATCCAATCACCACCCGCTGCAGCATTTATATAATTCTATAAAGTTCAGGGATGATAATATACAAATTTTACCTTGCAATCACAATAAGACTGCAAACAAGCAGCACTAAAAAATAATAAAAAAGCAGCATTAATATGGTTCAGAATCCAGCACTCAAAAATAAGAAATGCTAGATTTACAGCATTAGTGCAAACCTAGTTCAATCCTAGCTCACTTCCATTAATGTACTAAAATGGACACTAAAACTGCATGATGCTTTTCCTCTCCACAGAGGAGAGAAAAAAAGTCCTATTCTCTTCCATCTTGAGTTCTTAATCACTTCTACTCTTTCTTCATCTCTGTGTTCCACAGGCCATATTCGGGTCTCGCCCACAGTCTTTTCAGCTGCTTTCCCTCCCCAGCCCCACAAGCCCCGCTTCATACTCCAGCCCAGGCATCTTGCAGCCCAGCAGTGATCCCCTACGACCTCATTGCCCCTCTCCTTTCATGTCCATCTCATCACTCCAAGTCCTCACCTCTCTCCTCCCAGCTTTTCCTTTCCTATTCTGCCTTTTGCTTTCTCAAGTCCAACGCATCTGAGACTAAGGAAGCTTACAAAATTCTTCTAAGGTTTTAGCTGTAGCGATACAGACAAGTCTTGTACTAAAGACTCACAAATGGCTTTGCCTCCTGAATATCTTTTCAAAATCAGTTAAAAGAAAAATCATATACATGCTAATTGGAAAATTTCAAGTACTGTTTCAAAGCACAGTGACAGCAAAAAGAATTGTCAGATTCAGAAAAAGAAAGATAAAATATAAAAACTTGGTGGAAACAGATGCAGTATTTTAGCTGATAATGCTTCCCAAGAAAATTTAGTTCATGGGAAAAGTTTTGTTTTGAACGGCCAAGGTCCGACAAACCTAAAATCCAAGAGGATTTCATATTAGGAAGCAACCTTAAAACCCTAAGAGAAGGTCATATCAGACTCATCCACAAACACTTAACTCTTTCACTGCATTACAATAGCATTTTTTAAACTTTATTATAAAGAACAAAATTTTATTTTTCTTAATGAATATAGATATTTAACACATAATAGCAAACCTAGCATTTTAATGGCTACTCTATTTCAACTTTTGTTGCTTAATATTCTATACTTTAATAACAAAATTGTATTTACCATTATATTAGCAGTCATTAATAGCCCACTGTTCTTCACAACACCTTTAAATACAATCAAAATAACAGAGAAGTACAACATAAAATGATGTATTAAAAAGTAAAAGAGGTTCTTCGGTTACCACAGTGATTCTTCAGTGATTTTTCACTGACCACACTTTTATCTGTATTTACATGTATTTAAAAATAGATATTTGACTGCTGCAGAAACACATGAATATAATTAAGTCCTGTTTAAAAAAAAGCAAATTTAAATACCACATACATATATTTACACCATATACATACGCATTTACATATATATATATTTAATTTTATTGTGTAATATAGTCTTGCACTGAAAGTAGCAGCTTTTTCCATGTGCTTAGCAAGCCAGCATTTAAGATTACAAAGCACTCTGAGCAGAATTTCAGAACAAAAGTAGACGACTGGGGAGGGTTTAATGAAGCTGTAGAGGCACCTAACCTTTTCCCAGTATGTTCGCGGCTCATGTAACTTAACTGTAATGACAAAATTCTACCAAACTCTGCATAAAAATTGCTCTTTCTATTACAAGTACCTTGAGGTTCTGTAAATGACTCAAATTCTTATTAATTATGTACATTGAAATAATGGTCAGCACTTTTACTACAGTACCATCATTCAAAAAAAAAAAAAAACAAAAAAACAAAAAAACCAACAGTCTCCAAGTCAGGATAGTTGGAGTAATTTTTCTGGAGCAACTTTTTGTCTTATATATAGTGTCTTGTCTTACAGACAAGACAAGACAAAAAAAAAAAAAACCAAAAAACTATGCGTATGGAGTAGCATAGGGATTTACCCAAAGTCAGCATGAGACACAATCCAAACCACACACAGCTCTGGATGCTTTCAGAAGCTTTCATATGCGAAACAAATAAAGAAACAATGATTTAGTGATCTTTACAATCTATGGAAAAAAAAAAGAAACATAGGCAAATTGGGTGTGTTTATGAATACAAAGAGGAAAAATGTTTTTCTCCTATGTTTTTTGAGTTTGGCATGACTGGAGAGATTTATGTCACTTAAAGTTTTAATTTCAATTGCAAATTTTTCATGTATGATAACCACAGAGTTGGAAGAGGTAAGATAATTTCCAAAGGAATAATGAATATCTCTACTGTTACAAAGTAGTAATCTGAATCTCCAGGAAATATAAATCATTCATGCAGAAGGTTCATTTATATGGGAAAACCTGACACTAGGTGAAGCGACCACTATTACTGTCACACAGTCTTTCTACCAGCACCAGATGCCACCTTGCACACTGAACTTCCCTCCATCTATCACAAAGAAATTTTTGAGTTTCACCACATCTCCCTGCAGAGCACACGAGTTGACATAGCACTGCTACATGCAGCAGAGCAGTTCCTACAGGCTTCTCCACAGGGTTTAAAGCAACAGTTATCAGCACAAGTAATACCTGTGACTTTAAATACCATACAGTGTCACAAAGACAATAAAACTATAACACTAAAAGCAAAAGTGACAGAAACAGTCTTCCTTCTTAAAATTATTCAAACAACTTCGAGCACCAGAACAAAGTTATCTATATCATACCACAGCTGTTCAATTTCATCAGAAAGCCTCTCTCTGTGATCCCTCCTTCTTTCACACACACATGCAGCATGGATACTACTATTTTCAGAATCAGAAACCCTGCAATCTAGGGATTCTTCTCCTTTCAGAAGCCCTTGCATGCGTTTTTCTTCACAAACAAGAGATCCACAGATTATAGAGGAATGCACAAAAGCTTCTGAAAGACGAGTCCCATAAGAATCCTGAAAGACCCATTGCCGAGTCCCAGTAGGTCCGAGCCTGATCAGTGACAAAGTAATAATATTTTGACCCGCAAAAAAGCAAGAAGGTGATGGGAAGGTGACTTTACCTCTATCTCCAGAACTCTCCCAAGAATTTAAGAATAAAAACATCCAGTCTCTAAAATGATTCAGAGGATCCAATACATTGCTAATGGTACTTTCACAGCACTTATTTGTCCTTATTAAATTCTCAACTATAACATATTTTTCAGAAGCATTTTTCAAAAGCTAGGCATTTTAAAACATCAGGGAGGTAGGTGTGTTACATAACCTTGACATGCTTTATTTTTGCCAAAAGGAGGCTGCAGAAGAGCATTCTCTGTGTCTGGGTATTTCAAGTAATCTTTTTATAGTGCTTCATAGTGCTTTAATAACATCTTAGCCTGGAATATACCCTGTGCCTGATAAGCAGCTCACAAATCCAAAAAATAAGCATTCTTTGAAGTCACTGTTTTGTTTTTTTTTTTACACTGGATATATCATGCCTCAGTCCCTCTGGAAATCACATACGTTGATCATGCCAAAAATAGAGCCCCTTCAGCTAGACTATGGATCCAAATTCCCATTCTAATCCATGTCTATCAAATCAGCAGTAGAGCTGATAACATAAGAGCAAGCTCTCATGATCAAAGCCTATGTCTATTAATAAACTGCGGATGTCCAAAGAACTCTGGAAAAGATAACTGTCCCCTGTATAATTATCAATAAAATTTTAAAAACAAGTATAAAAATATATTTGATTTTTCAAAGAGAAGAATAACCAGTGTTAGACTTATGACAAAGGACAGAAGTTTATCTAATCTAAAAGTTATATCCAGACTTCATGGCTACTGTCCAAAGGCTTGTCCATTAAAATTCTCTGTTATTTCCTTTCAACGACACAGCTACATCAATGTAACTGAGATTCACAGTAACTCTTTGAATTCTGAAGAATTCTCAACACTCAACAAGCAAAGTACAGGAAAACATTAATTTTTCAAGGTTGCTTAGCACTTCACAAAATCAATGCAAACCATGAAGGAGCACAGAGATGGGGCAGAGTTCACCCAAAGAAAACTGTACCTTCAATGTCCTTGTAGTAAGGAAGATGAGAATATACTTGTAAAGCTAGGGGTATTACTGCTGCCCATCAATAGAATTTTCCTCAGATCTCCACTAGGATCCATTTAATCCATTTAGCCTCTCTTGAAGATACTATGATGTAAGCTTCCTGGGTTGCTGCATTCTCTCTTCTAAGACTGAGATGTTTAACTTCAGTCATTTCTCTGAAATTCATACAAAGTGAAGTATGTGTCCGATAATCACATTCCACTGAGTTCCAGTATGAGACCACAATATTTTAAATAATTGATATAAACAGTTGGTCCTCCAAACTCTGACTTTTTTTCCCCTCTGACTGGGGAAAACTGTACCCTCTGGTAGCAAGGTGCCGTACAGATGGCCATTTCATTACAATTTCCATACATCTTTGACACTGAATGCCAAAATCGATACTGATATATCCAATATTAGAGAAGGATTCCAGTGGGAAATGGTGCATCCACCTGCTTACAAGAGGAGTCCCTAGAGTGTGCCAGCACTCTTGCTGCACACCCAGGGACCACTCCCAAAGCAGATGTAGTTTTAGTGTGACATTTTCTCACTGTTTTAACGATGAAATTACCAAACTTAGGAAGATAGAGCAAGTGTTTGAGGTTTATTCCCAGTCTTACACACATAAAAAACCTGTTTGCCATTCCCTCAGTGCCATTTCCTCACATGTGGGCACAGTATGAGCACAAGCTGATACATGTTCTACAAGAAAATACTGGAAAACTGCTTTAGGATGAGGGCTGTCGCCGCAGAATCTCCCCACTGCTAGCAATGCTCAGTGCCAGGAGGCTGCTCTCCCCAGATACCCACTCCAGGGCCACCTCCAGCTCATTCACTGGCCTCACAAATATAACAATCCCCTTCAAGCCACACAACCCCTTTTCAGGCTGTTCACACATTCGGATTTCTTGGAAAGTATAGAAGTGGTGCAACACAGATTTTAAAATAAAGTATGATATATGATATTGCCCTACACTGAAATTACATAGCTGTAATTTAGGCCTGTAAAATTTAGTCATCTCTTTCTCTCTTCGCATCTTGCATTACACAGAGTTTCACCAAAATTTTGTTTGAACTTGCTACTCTGCCTCCCAAATCAAGATAAACTTCCAAATCTCCCTTCCCCAAGATGTTAAATACTGTTCTTAAAAAAAAAAACCTTTTCAAAAGTAAACAGCCTAGCTGTTCGTTCTACACAGTGCAAAAGGTTAAAGAATATGTAGTTGTATCTAAGACTACAAACATTTACACCTGATTTCCAAGTACAAAAAAAAGGGCAGAAAAGAATTAAGTATGCACCTAAAAAGGAGGATTTTGCTTTGCAGAAAAGACTATATCCTTTTGAAAAATTAAACACCATCAGATGATAAGAAGAGTTCTAAAAGAACACAGCTGTCAATCTCACTAAGAATATGTCAAGAAAAAACAGCTGCACTTGAAGTGCTGAATGTATTGTATTTTTTAGCCAAAATTTTACTCTAAGCAAATTCACAAGACTCTCTTTAGTGAAAACTACATTCAAGGTCAAAATTTCACTCTTAATCTTACCCTTAAGTAAACAACCAAGAAGGACACCATGAAGTACACTACTTAGGTTCCTCTCTTGTTCCCACACTGCTAATTTGAGCACTCTGCCAGTTAGGCATGTGCATTACCTCTGACAAGATTTAGCCCTGCAGTTGTGCAAGGTCGGAACCCAGATCTGACTACATCAGCATGACACAGGGAGCATGTCAGCACGTCAGCAGTGCACTAGGGACTGCTAAGACGACAAGGCATTACCTCCCCACAGTGCCATTTCATCTTTAAACAATTTGAGGCTCAGGGACTTTCTAAGCTAAAAGAGGTAGAATTTTAGAATTGGAAAACAAAGAAAATATAAATCAAACAATTCAGCTCTTTCCATACAAACACCTCTCGCTGAAGGATAATTAACTGCATATATATTAGGAGTATAAATTCTGATTGAATTTCATTTTTAATTACATAAAAACAAATCTGTAACTGCAGTTTCTGTTCATGGAACATACTTTCAATAATGTTCACAGTATTGGCTTTTAAAACAACCCTCTGCGATCGCACCAAAGAGATCCAAAGAGCACTTACCTAATTTGGGTGTCCTATGCTGTACATAAATCACACTCATTCTTAATCAAGTCATAGAAAGCAAACTGCAAATAACTACACGCCATTATATTGACTACTGAAAACCCATCTCAGTAGAAGCAATTTTGGCTGGACATTGTTTTTTTATTTGCAAAGGTATTGAAACCTTTCCTACAATTCTCATTGATTACAACAACTCTTTTAATGTGTCATATATTAAAAAAACAAAAATGCAGCATCACAGTAAACCTTGCTGTTGTATAGAGAAAACAATGCTTTTCTACCTCTCTCTGCTGTAATAACATACTGAATCTGTCACATAAACAGCACATGGACAAATCATTCCTTACTTGGAGATCAAAAACAGTAGGGTGAAGGGAAAGCATAGGAAATGGTCTACTAGGCACAAATGCATGTATCAATAACAATAGCTTGAACTCTGCAACCACTGCAAACAAACTATGAGCTTTTTATTAGCATGAGTGACCAGTGAAAGAAATCAAATTTCGTTGTTTACTTGTTTTTGTTTCTGATTTCTTTTTTCTTTTTCTTTCATCATGAACCTGGGGAGGAGAAAAAGATGAGCAGTAAACACAGAGATCTTCATAGTCTTTGTTTACTGATCATCTTTTTCTCCTTGTTGTTCACTTGAACTACAGTTTAGAAATACCAAACATGAACCACACACTGTTTTCTACAACCACAGCTGTGGCCTATATTTTCCAAAGATTGACATACCTCTCAAGCAAAAAGAAGTTTCAATACAAACAGAATATAATTCAACATGCATCCATTTAAAAATGCATTTGTATCTCCAAAGTTTTGGAGTCTTCCTGTTTATTTTAATAACAAAAGTCTCCTGCCTAGAACTTCCTTACACAGATGGAAAGACCCATGCACCCACACCAAAAAGCAGTATGCATTATGTTCTTAAAATGGTCATCCTTGGTCTGTTACCATATTTGTCATTCAGCCATGTACACTGGTAACTGCCCACTGTAATGTGAAAATATGAGTTGACAGTGAAGAAACGAGTGCATCTGAAAATCTACTAAGATTGTACTAGTCTAATCAAATTCCCATTGTCGTCAGTTCCATCTTTTTTAATTGTGTAAATAAACATATTGCTGTCTTCCAGTGACCAAACCCATATTCCATAGAGAAGATTCAGAATGAAAAGAAGGGGAAGAATGACAAAGAAGTGAGAAATATAGCTAAATAATATATGCACAACCTTTATCAATGGCTTCCTAATATTCAATAGCAGCAAGAAAAAAAGAGTTCAGTTCACTAGCAGGGAAAGAAATGGTTTGAAGAGACTCTGTAGAAATAAATAACTTTATAGTATGAACGTACAAACTACAGGAAGATAAAAGTTAAGTAATTGAAGTACAGAGGAGAGCAACTAACTAGATCTCAGAGTACTTACTGTACTGAGATCTTCTCATAGCAACAATGGAAGAGTTCCTTACAATAAATCCATATTTCACTCAAAATGAGTTGCTTTATCAAAGACCAGTATTAAAACCAACCTGGCCCAGTGAGTGAAACATGCCAAACGCATACTTACACAGGAAGCTTAAATCGCAAGGATGAAAACCATCAGTAAAGCTGGCGAAGTTAAGAGTTTAAGATTTCACTGCTTTGTCTGCAGTCAGAAAGGGGCCTATCAGCTGCCCTGGAGTACAAATGTAACACAAGTATTTATTTTAAATTAAGCATATAAACAAAAATGTGATATAATGTATTCGTAAAGGCTTCTTTTCATATTTCCCATGTTAATATGTCAGAAGAAAGAGATAAGAAATATCTTGTTACTAAAAAGTCTTACACAATGAGTAAGTACAGTAAATTTGAACTGGTAACATTTCAATTATTTTAGTCAGGTATAATTGTTACCAGTAAACACTGCCTGCTCCAAATAACTATCCAGTCTTGCTGAAATTCAAGTTTTATGTGATTTTGCAGTCCTGAAAATTAAATGTTGAGGGGATAGAAAGCAGTGATCAATAAGCCATTAGTAGAGATGCAGCCAGAAACACCATGACAAACTCCTAGCAAAAATATCCTGGGCTTTTATGCTGAGTTTATTAACTTAGTTTAGGCTGAGGTGCCAATATATTGCTTTTAGGCAATCATTTATGAGAGTAACACAGATTTAAGTAAAACAAACTTTTTATTTTATTTTATTTTTATTTACATAAAGTAGGAACATTAGGAAATTTCTTTTAACTCCATGATCACAAACCTACTGGTCCTCTTCATGGTAGTATACTGAACTGGCTCAATACCTACTATGCTGTCTCCTGTACAAATTGTGAACATTTTTATTCTGCCAAGCACATCATACTTTTTCTAATAAACATATAAAATAAATGATAAGCTACAATAAAAGGTTTATCAAAGAAAAGGGCAAGATAAAGAGGATTTAATTTAAACTAGGGCAGATCAGATTCAATATTCTACAAAATGATGTTAGTAAGATGATTAGGGTGTCATAGGGTAACTAACATCAGTAGTTCTCAGGATAAGTAAGTCCATTAGAGTGGCACATCTAAGACATTTTGCTAAATGTCAGAAGATAATGCCTCTGACAATTTTATTAAACATTTGCATAGTATCTGATGTGACACTAATTTCCAATTAATTAAAAACAAGCAATGTTGTATCTGATGTGACACTAATTTCCAATTAATTAAAAAAAAGCAATGTTGTAAAAAAATAAACAAACATACTTGCAACTATAAGAAATAACACCATACCATGGTTTGTAAATGAAAAGCAAAAAGTTTCCTATGACTTATTTTCTCTGCTTTTTGGTAAGGAAATATTCACCTAATTCAGAGCAACATCACTTTTAGCTAAGCATAATCAAGCATAACTTCTGCCAATGTTGTTGTCTTCACAATAAATACTTGACATCTTTCGCTCACTCCACTTCCCTTCTAAATTAGTCACCACACAGTTAATCTCAGCTGAGATCTGCAGATGAGATTTCACCTACTGCAAAGATGAATGCTGGATATAAACACAGCTCTTGGGAGGTGAAGGAATCTGTGCTGCCAGACTACAGGAAAAAAAAAACTCTTTACATGGTTACAAACATTTGCTTTTCACCACTTACTCAGACTAAAGCAGCAAGCAAGTTCAGGTCATTTCCTGACTGGCACAGCAAGTTACAGCAAGATACACATTCTATTAATTTTTAATTACGCTGCTTGTAGTCTGAAAGCCCAAAAGGGGAGAGGGTTTTTTTTTAAAGCATAAAGGAGGACACTGAATCTGCTTACCTCACTCAGCTCCGCAGGGGAATCATTTCCATATTTCACAGCAACTCCAGAATTCATGATTAGACTTTTCTGTGCTTGATGATTTTTACAGATTTTAATGCTTCAAATATTTGCTCAACAGATTCAATACTTATTTCTTCTGCAAGATTTCTCTGTCTTGCACATTTTGCTCTAGACAGCCATTTTCATTTTACAGTGATCCAGTCCAAATTAATGATGTAAGATCTTCTAAAAGAACCAAATTAATTTTCACTTCACAGACAATCCATTGCTGCAAGAGACCCGTTAGCACTGTGGAGTGCTAGGAGAATGGAGGGAAAGTGCTGCTACTCCGACCCTGCAGATTTCCTAGTTCATCTGTAAGTTGTGCTTCATCTCTGCCGTCCACTCTACGCTGCCTTTTCCCCAGCTCAGCTGGAAGGCATCTCCCAAAGCCGTTTAACACACTCCAAGCAAATTGGTGATGTTCGTAAAAGCTCACAGCAAAAATATGAAAATAGAGCTGCAAAGATCTTCAATTCTGGGGTAGAGAAAAGGCACAAGAGAGGAAATTCCCACCTCCAGAGACAAACCAATCCTGCACTTCACGCTAAAGTTTCCCCTGCCAGTGAGCCTGGAGTTTAAGTGGTTTATGATCAAACACAGCTGTCTTGCTGCTGGCTAAAGGGTGCATGGAAGGGGCGGTACTAAAAGCAGAGTGCAAGTGGGAGGGAGCGAGCTACACAGTTCATTTTGGAATTACAGGCATTTTTCCAGTATTCTGTATACCGATTACAGCACTCAAAATTATATAAAAATGTAACTAACTGGAAAAGCCACCTGGATAACGGCAAGCTGGACTCATATTTCCCATGTTCAATTGCAAGTAAGGAGAGCTGGGGAGAA
Organism: Nothoprocta pentlandii; assembly: GCA_013398315.1. NCBI lineage: Eukaryota > Metazoa > Chordata > Aves > Tinamiformes > Tinamidae > Nothoprocta > Nothoprocta pentlandii. Next base: position 204,899 of record VZSG01001017.1, read on the forward strand.
GGAATTGTAATGATTTCAAAAGGTCACAGTAAGTCCAAAAGCATCATTAGAAAGCCACAGATTTTACATAGCACGGTGATGTTTTACAAGTGGGAAGCTGTTACAAGAATAGGAAAAAGAATAAAACAAATTTTTATTTCAATATCCAACTAATAATCCAGAAAAATGCTTAACACAATGGATATGTGGACATGTTGTGCTCATCTCGAAATGAAACCTCCCTCCATGCAGTTCCCCTAAATCTGGTGGTAGCATGCTTTTGCTGCGGGGTTCTGATATCCTTCTGAAGTTAGAAGTTGGGAATATTACACACTACAGCTGAAGTGTACATTACGAAGTTGGTTTAATGCAAAGTATCATTAAAGCATCAAATCCTGCTTTCTCTTTTTCTTTTAAAGAGAAACAGAAATAAATTCTATATTAGAAATGGCACAACTCCTGTGCCTCAGCCAACACATATATATTGCCAACAATGCTCTCCAAGAGCAGCACTCTGAAAATCATGCTGTGATTTTTATTTTTTTCCTTTTCTATTAATCATATTAATATGGTGAATAGCAGTATGCAGATAAACATAATTCATCCAGATGGCAATACAGAAAATGGATTAAGAATGAGAACCAAGATGAACATACGTGTATTGACCTCTCAGGCTGAAAAGCTCTAGTACTTCTCTCCGAGTGAAAGTTTCAGGTCTCCAGACCTATAGTACCACTGGGATCACAGACTGCAAGCTCCCTCCCCACTCAGGGGTAAGGAGAAACAACACAGTATCTACATGTATTTTTAACTTCTATCCTATAGCTCTACGTTCCAGCACTTTCTTTCTCTTTTCTGTAATTTTCTTATTCTCAAGATTGATTTCAATTTATATA
>VZSG01001018.1:0-12231 GCA_013398315.1 Nothoprocta pentlandii
AGCCCCAGGGCGCCCGGCGCGAACAGCGCCTCGGGGCAGCGGAAGCGCTCGGCGCCCACGGCCACCACGCGCTTGTCGGGCAGGGTGAAGTCAATGGCGGGCGGCGCGGGCGCGCCGGGCAGCCGGCAGCAGCAGCAGTGCTCCTTGAGGTAGCGCAGCAGGTCGGTGCCCAGCGGCGGCCCGCTCTCGGCCCGCAGCGCCCCCAGGTAGGCGGTGAGCGCGTCCCCGGCCACGTCCAGGCGGAAGGTGGCGTGGGGCAGGGCGTAGCCGTCCAGGATGGGCGCCGCGTAGGACGTGCCGGCGCCCGAGCCCACCACGAGCCCGCTGGTGCGGCCGTAGGAGTAGGCGGCCAGCAGCGAGCGGGGCAGCACCAGCATGGCGGGCACGCCGAAGCCCTCGAAGAGCAGCTCGGCCACCCGCTCGCGGTTGGCAGCCGGCGACAGCGGCGCGTCCGTCACCAGCACGGCCAGCTCCTCGGGGCACACGGCGAGCTCGTGGTAGAAGACGCGCCGCCACAGCGTCTCCAGGCCGTCCCAGTCGGTGACCACGCCGTGGGTGAGGATGGCAGTGCCGTCGGCACGGCCGGCCTCATCCTCCTGCCCCGGCACCCCGACGCGGCTGGGCACCACCGAGCGCGGCTTCTCGTCCCCGGCCAGCCCGCTCCTGGTGTGGCCCGTGCCCATGTCGATGACGACGGCGCAGAAGGACTTGTACTGCTCCTCGGGGTCGGCAGTGGCCAGCTCGGGGTCCTCGAGCCCCAGGCTCCTCTCCTCGTCCGGTTGGCTCATGGCGCCAAATCCTCTTTCTCCGTCTTTATGGATACAAAACGAAGCTCCCGGGCCCAGTTCCCACACCGGAGCCCCTGACAGAAGGCCTGAGTTGCCACGGCCACCTCGGGTGTCACAGCCTGAGAGCCGTGACGTCACGCAGAGAACCAGGGCCCCCAGAGGCTCAGTTCCCTCAGACGGAATGGCCGGTGTTGGAAGAGACCTCTGGAGATCACCCAGTCCAACCCTGCTGCTCAGGCGGCCTCACCTACAGCATGTTGCCCAGAGCCCCATCCAGACAGCTTTGGAATATCTCCAAGGATGGAGACTCCACAAGCTCTCAGGACACCCTGGCCAGAGGACCAGAGATATTCCAGGCGGCTTTGGAATATCTCCAAGGATGGAGACTCCACAAGCTCTCAGGACACCCTGGCCAGAGGACCGAGCCAGTGCTCAGTCACACTCACAGCCAAGAAGCTTCTCCTCATGTTCAGACAGTTCTCATGTTCTCCTCATGTTCCTCATGTTCTCATGTTATGTTCCTCACGTTCTTCTGTTTCAGTTTGTGCCCGTCACTCCTTGTCCTGTCGCTGTGCGCTCCTGATGTGCGTCTGGCCCAATGCTCCTTACACCCTCCCTTCATGTACAAGCATTGAAAAGACCTCCCCTCTTCTCCAGTCTTCTCCAGGCTGAGCAGTCCCAGCTCTCTCAGCCTTTCCTCCAGGCCCTTCACCCTCTGAGGAGCCCTTTGCTAGACTCGCTCCAGCAGCTCCGTGTCTCTTTTGTACCAGGGAGCCCAGGATTGGCCCCAGCGCTCCAGATGTGGCCTCATCAGGGTGGAGCAGAGGGCAAAGCTCACCTTCCTCGACCTGCTTTAGGGGGCAATGCTCCTCCTAAAGCACCCCAGGATGCCATTGGCCTCATTGGCCACAGAAGCACATTGTTCATGGTCGCCTTGTCGTCCACCAGGACCCCCAGGTCCTTCTTCCCAGGGCTGCTCTCCTGCAGGTCAGCCCCTCTGTACCAGTGCATAGGGTTATTCCTCCCCGGATGCAGGACCTTGCACTTGGTGGTTGAACTTCATGAGGTTCTTAACCCCGCTGCCCTGGACGGGACACTTTGCAGATGCCCTTGCCCTGGTTTCCCCCCAGGGTTGGCAGCCCTTCTCAGTGGGTATCTGGCTTCGCTCAAGCATCCCTGCCTTCCTACCAGCAGGGTCCCATCCACAGCCCTGCCACCAAGCGCTGGGCCCGCTTGCGCGGAGCTCCTGCAGAACCGAGACTCAGAACCACGCAGCTGATGTGAAAATAGAAGCCACGGAGGCGCCGTCCCGCAGGGCGGCAGGGCAGAGGCACGTGGCACCGCGCGCCGCCCCGAGCGCCTTGCTGCCAGAAGCACAAGTGGCTTGTACCACGGCCACGGCTCTCCGGGCACTTCGGAGAGGAGACAACGTGCCGGAGACGTTAGAGGCGTTGGAAACACCGTGGGAGGAGGAGGCTGCGGGAGGCTGCGAGACCTCAGCGAGGACCAGCTGCTCCGCCAAACTCCGAGCCCGTTTCCTATCAGAGCGGCGGGAGGAGTCACAGATAAGCAGGGCTTAATTCCCGTTTCCACTCCAAGGCAGAGACCTTGGGCGGTGCCCGGGCACTCGAGGGGTATTAGTGTCTTCTGAGAGACTCTCAGAGCTGGCTGTGCCTAGCGCCGCCCGCCCCGAGCGCGGGGAGAGGCTGCTGCCAGGGCCACGAGAAGAGCTTCGAGTGCCTGTGGATAACAGGCATCTTCACCGGGAGGGGAAATATTTATCGCTGTCAGGGAATTGATTGGTAATTGGACACGGTTCGTGCTGTTCCTGACCAGTGAAAATACATGTTTCTGACAAAGGGCAGCTCAGTCTTGGCTGTAGAAAAAAGGGACAGAAGGAGATGTGCTTTGTGGGCTGGTAAAGAAAAGGTCTCCATGGGCTATCGAAGCTCCCTGTGGGCCAGTAGATCTCCTGGGCCAGCAAAGCTGCAAGGCAGCCAAGGCTCCATGTGGGCTAGCAAAGCTCACTGTGGGCCAGCAAAGTTCCCTGCTGGCCAGCGGAGCTCCCCATGGGTCAGCAGAGCTTCCCATAGGCCAACAGAGCTCCCTGTGGGCCAGCAAAGTGTCTTCTGAGCCAGCAAAGCTCCCCGTGGGCCAGCAGAGCTCCCCATAGGCCAGCAGAATTCCTTCTGGACCAGCAAAGCTCCGTCTGGAGACCAGCAAAGCTCCTTCTGGGCCAGCAAAGCTCCATCTGGAGACCAGCAAAGCTCCTGGGCCGTCAGAGCTCCCCATGGGCCAGCAGAGCCCTGTCTGGACCAGCAAAGCTCCTTGTGGAGCAGCAAAGCTCCTTCCGACCATCAAAGCTCCTTCTGGAGACCAGCAAAGCTCCTTCTGGCCCAGCCGAGCTCCCCATGGGCCAGCAGAGCCTTGTTTGAGCCAGCAGAGCTCTCCATGGACCAGTAAAACTCCTTCTGAGCCAGCAGAACACCTTTTGGGTCTGCAAAGCTCCCCAGGGACTAGCAAAGCTCCTTCTGGAGACCAACAAAGCTCCTTCTGGGGACTAGCAAAGCTCCTTCTGGGCTCGCAGAGCTCCCCATGGGCCAGCAGGGCTCCATGTGGGTGCAGGGGGACCTTGGGCTGTCGCGGGTCCCTCAAGCACAACCAGCGAGGGTCAGGGTGGGCGTGCGGGGTCGGGACCCACCAAGACACGCCGCCGCAGCCCAGTGCGGGGCTCCGCGGGCCGTGCTGGGAGCAGCGCGGGCCCGGCGCAGCCCGGCACGTCTCGCCTCGCCGCCGAGCCTCCCGCAGGCATCAGGAGCAAAACTCGCTCCGTGCTAAAAATGGCCCTGCGCCGCCGTGCCTGCTGCTCCAGACGGGAGGCCTCTCTTCACGCCTGTTCCCGAGCGTTTGAGCGGAGGCTAAAAACAGCTCCGCTTTGACTGTTTTCTCCTTCTCTCTCTTGCGGGGCTGCTTGACGCCGGAGAGTGGCTCTCGGCTCCAGCGCTGACGTGGCACAATTGTGCCCGGCGCCGATTGAGCTTCGCCGCGGGACGCAAAGCGGGGCAGGCCGCGCAGGGCACCCGCGGCGGCGCCCGGCCGCACGTGCACCTGCACTGCGGCCCGACGGCTCCTTCGCCACGGCTCAGCCAAAACCCGCGCGCCTCTGTGCCCGCGGCCTTGGCGGCCATGAGGGAGCTGTGATGGGGCCGTGAGGGAGCTGCCATGGTGGCCATGAGGGAGCTGTGGTGGCGACCGTGAGGGAGCTGTGGTAGCGGTCACGAGGGAACTGCCTTGGCGGCCATGAGGGAGCTGCCATGGTGGCCATGAGGGAGCTGCCTTGGCGGCCATGAGGGAGCTGTGGCGATGGCCATGAGGGAGCTGAGGCGGTGGCTGTGAGAGAGCCGCCTTGATGGCCGTAAGGGAGCTGCCATCGTGGCCATGAGGGAGCTACGGTGGTGGCTGTGAGGGAGCTGTGGTAGCGGCCATGAGTGAGCTGCCTTGATGGCCATAAAGGAGTTGCCATCGTGGCCATCAGGGAGCTACCTCGGTAGCCGTGAAGCAGTTGCCTTGATGGCCATGAAGGAGCTGCCACGGCGGCCATGAGGGAGCTGCCTTGGTGGCCATGAGGGAGCTGAGGCGGTGGCTGTGAGAGAGCCGCCTTGATGGCCGTAAGGGAGCTGCCATCGTGGCCATGAGGGAGCTACGGTGGTGGCTGTGAGGGAGCTGTGGTAGCGGCCATGAGTGAGCTGCCTTGATGGCCATAAAGGAGTTGCCATCGTGGCCATCAGGGAGCTACCTCGGTAGCCGTGAAGCAGTTGCCTTGATGGCCATGAAGGAGCTGCCACGGCGGCCATGAGGGAGCTGCCTTGGTGGCCATGAGGGAGCTGCCACATCGGCCGTGAAGGAGCTGTCTTGGCGACCATGAGGGAGCTGCCATGATGGCCATGAGGGAGCTGTGGTGGCTGTGAGGGAGTTGTGGTGGTGGCTGTGAGGGGAGCTGCCTTGGTGGCCATGAGGAAGCTGCCATCGTGGCCATGAGGGAGCTGCCACATCGGCCGTGAAGGAGCTGTCTTGGCGACCATGAGGGAGCTGTGGCAGTGGCCATGAGGGAGCTGCCATGGCAGCCATGAGGTAGCTGCCTTGATGGCCATGGGGGAGCTGCCTTGGTGGCCATGAGGAGCTGTGGCGGCAGCCATGAGGGAGCTGTCATGGCGGCCATGGGGGAGCTCCCTTGATGGCCATGAAGGAGCTGCCTGTGGCACCCCCCAAGCGATGGCAGTAGCCACTCCGCGTGGCCCCTCATGTTTTATAGATCGTGCCCGCTCTCAATAATTAATCCCTGCTAATGGCAGCACTTTCCCCAAATGAAACATTTAGAGCTGCGGCGGGCGGGCCCACCCAGAGCGCCCCAGGGCCCCGGCTCGGTGGCTGTGCAATGGTGACACCAGGCAGTGGTGACGGGGCCGCCGAGGGTGCGGGGCTGGCGGGGGCGGCCGCTCAGCAGCCCCTGCTTTCAATGCGGGGCGTTTGCTCCTCGTCGCCTGCAGTGTAATTAGGGCAGGATAAATGCTTATTAGGAAGAAAATCTGTCATCTCCGCAGGCATTTTTAGAGATGGGGGGGAGGAAGGCAGCCCAGCGCGGAGGCCCTCGTGGTGCCGGGCAGGCTAATGGCCTCATCTGGCTTCAAGTAGTTCGGACCCCGGAAAGGAGGCACCGAAAGCCCCGGCTGGAAGAGTGCCAGAGCGGGGGGCTGGTCCGGCTGCCCTCGTGTGCCAACCAGGAGCCTGTCCATGCTCCGTCCGTCCGTCCGTCTGCCCCTGCGTGCAGCCGGCCCGGAGCACCGGCCCTCCCGATCCAGGTGCCGCCTGCTCCGGGGCACCGGCCCTGCTTCGGGAGCTGCGGGCCCCGCTTCGGGAGCCGCAGGCGCTTCTGATTCAGCCCATCCTACCCGCGCGGCGCGCGCGAGGCCGCTTCCCGTTGCCACAGCAACTCGGGGAGCCCTCGGCTGCTCCCCCCGCTCCCAAGCGGGATGCGGTGGGGATGCGGTGGGGAGGCCGAGTCCCCAAACCCAGGCCTGTGGCGCCCGCCGCCGGGTCGCCACCGCCGCTCACAGCCACCCTCGAGCCCGAGCCCCGCGCCGGGCGGCCGGGCCAAGGTGCCGGAGCTAAAAAAAGCCGGGAGCTGGGAGCCGCGCTGGTGCGAAGCGCCCGGCGGAGACGGACAGCTTCCCTGATAGGAGCTGACAGCTCTCCGGGGTCCGGCGCCACTTAATGAGCTGCCAGGATTTTATTTAAAGCAAGAAGCGGCTGCAGGTCGGACCCGGCCGGGCCGGCCGCGGGAGCCTGCAGCGCTCGCCACGCTGTGCACGCCCGCGGCGCCCTCGCGGCCAAGGCGCTGGGATTCGCTCCAGCACCAGCTCCATGGATGCCATGTCCCCCCCCCCCCGCCAGGAATGTCCTGGGCTTGCCCAGAGCTTCTCCTGCCCATCCATGCACATGGCCACAGCAGTGAGGCACCAAAGCCAGCCCCAGAGCTTTGGGAAGCTGTCCAAGGTGGGGTGATACCTGCTGCCATCCCCCTCTTCCATTCCCATGTCTCATCCTGGGTGTCTCCTGGGAGATTTTTTCCCACCTCTTTGCTGGAGCTCAGGCTGGGAAGGTACCCCAGCATTTTCAGACCTTCCCATTGGGGGATCTCATCAGAAACCTGCCGTTTTCCCACCACCACAAGCGAAAGGAGCCATGAGGTTGATTTCCGCAACATCAGAACTCACCGGGTTTCTCAGCCACGTTCCCCTGGGCATGTGCAAAAGCACCAAGTCCCCACACTTGGGATATAAAGAAACCCTCGTGCATGGGTGGAGGACAGGTGGCTCCTCTCCACCAGCCCCAAGTGAGGAGGAGACCCAGGAAAGGAACCCTGAGCAGGACTGGGCAACTGGGAAGGGGCTGCAGAGCAAACGGGGCAGCTCGCGCTTGGGTACAGCAGGTGCTGGGCATGGGATTTGCACCTGCTCCCATGGGTGATCCCATGCTCCGGGAGCTGTGACACTATGAGCACCACCATTCCATGCCCTGGGCATCCCAACACCATAGGCACTGCCATGCCATGGGCACAATGATCCTACTTTCTGTGCACCACGGGCCCATGGGCACCGCGATCTCAAGACCTGGGCATCACAACCCCATGGGCACCGCTATTCCATGTGCTGGGCACCATGATGCTGGGAGCGCTGAAACCTCATGAGCATCGCAGTCCTGTGGGCACCAAACCCCAGGGGAGCTGTGATCCCGTGGCATGGGCACTGTGATCCCATGGACAACGAACTGCCGAGTACTGCAGTGCCAGGGGCACCGTCATCCCATACCCTGGGCACAGCAACCTGCATGGGCACCAGGATCCCATATTTCCCCAATTCCCCAATTCCATGGGCACCGTGATCCCAGGTGGAATCCCCTGGCCCCACACCCAGGACCAAGGTCCTGCCCCACCACACACCGCAAAACAAGATCCCTCCTTGCCAGGCACCCGGACCTCAGGCTTCCCAGATCCTGAACCAGGGGAGTGGAGCCCGGGGGGGGCTCCACGTCCCACCCCAGTGGGACACGGGGACCCCAGCGCATGGGGCCCAGGCTGTGGGTGCGAGGGCCGAGCTGTGGGGTCGCGCAACGCGCGCGTTGCCAACCGGCCCCGGGAGGCAGCGCCCGGCGTGGTTGCCTGGAGCAGCTCCCCGGTTAGCAGGGAGCCGCAGGGCTATATTTAGCCGCCGATTAAGCTGTTTTAAAGGCTGTTATCCAACGAGACAGCAGCTCTCGGCGGCGGCCGCGAGCCTCCCCAGGTAGCGGCCCAGCCCGTGGCACTTGTGGCCAGAGCAGCCCGTGGGGCTCTGCACCCACTGCAGCTCGGCATCACCCGCAGGGCCTTGCCACCCGGCACAGGGGTGAGGAGGGCACCGGGGCAGCCTTGGAAATGCTTTTCCTTGGGCCCCCAGGGCACCCGTGTCCCGCTGGGCGGATGGGGGTGACCTGTGGGTGCCGCGGGTGCCCCTGGGCCACCTGCCCAGGGCTGAGCCCCGGGGGCGGCGGCGCCAGCGCCGGTCTGCAAGTGCCCTCCCGTGGCTGGCACGGGAACGGTGCGAGTGCCACCAGCGTCACCCTCCCCGCGCCAAAGGGGCTGTCCCGTGGGGCGCACAGGGAGCGCACGTGATGCGAGGGACGGGGTGCCCAAGTGCGGCCACGGCCAGAAACGCCACGCAGAGACCGGGAAAAAATATAATTAGGGCTTTATGAGTGACTCAAGTGAATGCCGACTGTGTGCGGCGCACGGGTGTCCTGCGCCCCAGACCCCGGCAACGCGCACGGGACGGGGCCGCCTGGACGCACCAAGCACCGCGAGCGCCACGGCGTCCCCAGCACCCGGACATGCCCCTAGGGCTGCAGCGGGCACTGCCTTGGCACAGCGTGTGGGGCCCAGCCCCGGGCCCCACGGCACGGTCCTGCCGGCAGAGGAGCAAGCCCGGGAGCCCCAGGGCACCCAGCTGCTGTGGGGCTGAACCCCACGGCTCGTGGCCAGTGTGGGGTGTCGGAGCACCCGGCAGGGTGGTGGTGTGAGCCCTGGGGAGGGTGCCCGGCGGCACCCAGCTGTGTCCCAGCATTCACCCCCCTGGGTCCGTGCCCTGCAGCACCCAGCTGTGTCCCAGCACCCAGCCTATTGGGGCAGCGACCCACAGCACCCAGCTGTGCCCCCGCCTCCGCCCCCTGAGGAGCGTGCCCCACAGCACCCAGCCGTATGCTGGTGCCCATCCCGCTGCGAGAGCACCCACGGCGGCCATCCAGGAGCCCCCACGACACAGAGCACTCCCCTTAGCACTCGGCCATGTCCTCTTCCTCCTCTTCATCCTCCTCCTCCTCCCCTTCGCTGTCATCCTCCTCCCCGCTGGCAGCCGGCCGGCCGCGGGCACGAGGCACGGGCGGGAAGGGAGGGCCGCGCTCCAGGTTCACGTAGGTGACGGCCAGGTTGACGTAGCGCTCGCCCTCGAGCGAGGCCAGCACGCGCTGCAGCTCGCCCACCAGCATGGAGAAGGTGGGTCGCTCCTCGGGTGTGGGCGCCCAGCAGCTCAGCATCACCGCGTACCTGCCGCGACACCCCCGTCAGCGCCAGCGCCGCGGCACCGGGGCACCCGCGGCGTGCCCGGCTGGCGCCACTCACAGCGCGTCGGGGCAGGACTCGGGCTGCGGCAGCCGCCGCCCGCGCAGCAGGTAGCGGGTGATGTCGTAAGGGTCCACCTCGGCGTACGGCGGCGCCCCCCGCGTCAGCAGCTCCCACGCGAGCACCCCGAAGGACCACTTGGGAAGCGGGAGGGAGCGGTGGGGCCGCGCGCGCCCGCGGGTGCCCGGGCCCGCGCGGCGCTCCCGGTGCGCCTGCCTACCACGTCCGACTTGGTGGTGAACTTCTGCGTCTGCAGGCTCTCCAGGGCCATCCACTTGACGGGCAGCTTGGCGTGGCGGTGCTGCCGCACGCTGTAGTACTCCTTGTCGAAGACGTCGCGCGCCAGCCCGAAGTCGGCCACCTTCACCGTGAGGGTCTCGTCCAGCCTGGGGGGCAGAGAGGGGCTCGGCCGGGCTCGTTGGGACGGGGTTAAGCCAGGACTATAGGGGTGTGTGGAGCCCCAGCAACACTCACATGCAGTTCCTGGCAGCCAGGTCCCTGTGCACGAACTTCTTCTGCGCCAGGTACTCCATGCCCAGGGCCACCTGCAGCCCGAAGCCGATGAGGTCCTTCACCGTGGGGCTCTGGAGGGAGCGGTGGCGGTGAGCGGTGGCGCGTCCCCGTGTCACCCGCGCCCAGCCCCGGCGCGGCCTGGCGTCGGGCTCCGCCAGCGGGGCGCCCTGCGGAGCCCTACCCGCTCTTGGGCGCGGATGAAGTGCCGCAGGTCCCCGTGGCGCATGTAGGGCAGCACGACGAGGGGCAGCCCCCGGCGGGGCAGGCACACGCCGATGAGCGACAGCACTTGCGGGTGGTGGAAGCTCTTCATGAGGATGCCCTCGCGCAGGAACTCCTCCACCTCCTCCACGTCCGTGATGCCTGTCAAGGGGCGAAGCCGTGGGGCGCCGCGAGCCGGGACGGCCGCCCCGGGGCAGGCGGGACGCGGAGGAGGAGGAGGGCAGAGGGGCTAGTGAGGAGGGCAGGGGGGCTACTGAGGAGGGCAGAGGGGCTGCTCACGGTGCAGGGACTTGACGGCGCAGTGGACGGCTCCCAGCAGCGGGTCCGTGTACGTGCCGTGGTACACGCTGCCGAAGTGCCCTGCGGGAGACCCCTCCGTTGGGTCAACGGACATCCCGTGCAAAGGGGTGCGCAAGGCGGCCGTGCCAAGGCGCCCGGGCACCCCCAGGCGCGGGGCACACACCTTTGCCGATGACCTGGTGCCGGTGGGTGACGAGCCGCTCCTCGGGGATGAGGATGTCCTTCACCTCCTCCAGCAGCTCCGGCCGCAGGTCCTCGAGGCAGCAGGACGTGGCCCTGAGCAGGGGCGTCGGGGAGCCGCCGGCCGCGGCGCCGGCGCTGGCGAAGCGGGCACGGGGGCCGGCCCGGCCGGGGCTGGGGGCTACGGGCACCACTGCCGGGGGGAGCAGGCGGAGGAGCCCGTCAGAGCCCGGGGTGCCCCCCGAGCGGGCCGGGCGGCCGCCCTGCCCTCCCGCCGGGCCCCACGTACCCAGCACCTCCCTGTAGTCGACGCCGGGGCGCTGGGTGGTGGCGGGGGGCTCCGTCCTGCCCGGGTTCACCAGCAGCTCCAGGTTCTCCGTCCCTGTGGGCACGAGAGCGCAGGGCTCGCACGCTGGCGGCGCCCGCTGCGGGCAGCAGCGCCGGGGCCAGCAGGGCCCGTGGGCACTCACCCCGCTTCCTCTTCCACTTCCATTTCAGCAGCCCGAGCAGCAGCACGCCGAGGACCAGGAAGGTGACGCAGGTGCCCAGGACGACGCTGGCCATCAGGTCCAGCGAGGAGGTGGCCAGCACCAAGCCCAGGTCCGTGCAGGCACCGTTGACGCAGATCTGCAGGGAGCGGGAGGCTCGACGTGCCCCAGGGCGGGCATGGGGCAGCGAGGGAGGCCCCGGGGCCGTTGGCACCGACCTGCACGGGCGCCCCGTCCGGGGGCAGGCGCAGCTCCCGCGGCAGCCGGCAGGTCACCTCGTTCTTCAGCACGTTGGGGTGGCAGTCGCGGCCGCCCACCGTCATGCTGATGTTCATGCAGGTGGCGAGCGCGTCCAGCCCGAATTGCTGCGCGCACAGAGCGGCCCTTGCCCCGCGGCTCCCCGAACGGGGCCGGCCCCGCCGCCGGCCCGGCTCTCCGCGCCCGCCCGCGCTCCGCTCCTCCACCTACGTGGATCTCGATCTCGTCGTCGCCGGGTTTGAGGCGGTACCGCCTGTCCTCGTGCTCGAAAGGGAAGATCTCAGGCCGGGGGTAGTAGCGCAGGCGGAAGAGCCAGCGGCCGGCGGCGCCGTCCAGCAGCACGCTCAGGTTCCCGGGCGCCGTCTCCACCTTGTTCTCGAAGGGGAAGGCCGGGCTCGGGCACAGCAGCCGGTCGGGTGCCCCCGGGGCCTGGCACAGCTGCAGGCAAGAGGCTGCTGCCACCGCGGAGCGCCCGGGGCTGCGCTGGGCCATCAAGGCCGCTTGCGTCCCCGCCGGGTGCCGCGACGTGCCGGCTCTTACCTGCGCCTCGGTCTTCACGCCGCTGGCCTCGAAGCGGATCTTGGCCCGGTACACGGAGTCCAGGTGCTCCCCGAAGAGGGTGAGCGTGGAGCCCCTGCACGAGGGCAGCGGTGAGCGCCCCAGGGCGCCGCGGCCGGCCCGGCGCTGTCCCCGGGGACGGGCGCCCGCGCGCTCACTCATAGCTGCAGTTGGGGGCGATGGCCAGCACGGAGGGGTCGGGACGGTACTGGAAGGGCTCCGGAGCCGGGAACTGCTCCCCGTCGATCCACAGGAGCACGGAGGCCGCGCCGAGGCCGCGGGCAGGGGGAGCCACGCACCGGATGGCACCGTCGCCCTGGCTGGGGACACAGAAGCGGTGGCCAGTGGGCAGCGTGGCACCGACATGGGGGTCCCCAGCCGCTGCCCTCGCGGCAGGCCGGGCGCACGCTGCCCCCCGGCTGCCTGGCGGTACCTGGGGTCCTCAACCAGAGGGCACTCGGTGCCGTTGAGCGTCACCCGCCAGCTGCTGCCCGCCGTGAGGTTGCCGCCGCGCAGGGTGATGGCGGTGCCGCCGCCGCGCGGCCCGAACGGCGGGTGCACGGAGCTCACGTTGGGCACCTGGGGCACAGAGGTGGCGGTGGGCAGCAGGGCCAAGGCGCCACCTCCCCGCCCGCCGCGGCGCGGCGCCCTACCACGAAGGTGAAGCCGTCGAGGGCGGCGGAGCCGCTGACGTGGAAGCCCGTGGGCCCCGCGG
>VZSG01001018.1:35444-84699 GCA_013398315.1 Nothoprocta pentlandii
GCGGCGCGGGGCACGCCGGGAGTTGTAGTAGCTCGGGAGGGAGCGGCCCCCGTTTCCCACGGTGCAGCGCGCGGCGGCGGCGGCGGGCGGGCCGCGGGAACGGGCGAGCGTCGTGCCGGAAGTTCCGGTTCCCTCCTCGGGCCCGGGGCGGCGGCGAGGTGAGGCCTGGGGGGCTGCGCGGCCGGGGCCGGGGCCTGGGCCTGGGTCGGGACCGGCCCGCGCCCCGGCGCGTGGGTGGGAGTCACGCAGCCCCCGGGATCGGCGGCCCGGCCCCCCGCTCGGGAGGACGGGGCTCGGAGCTTGCTCGGGGTTCCGGGGGGCCCGGCCGGTCCGGGAGCGTGAGCGAGCCCTGATCCCGGCGCCGGTTGCTCCCAGCACTGCTCCCGGGATGAACCCGCTGCTGGTGGAGCTTGCTGTCCACGGGCCAGTCCGGGACGTGAAATCCCGGGCCTGGCCTTGCCAGCCGTTGCTCTGCTGCCGCCGTCCTCCCGAGGCTCGACCCGAGGGTTTGCAGGCCCTCTCCTTGGGGAGAGGCGGTGGCAGAGATTCCAGCCGTGCGGAATCCCGCGTTGGCGCCCGTGCCGCTGGAGCGGGACCCGCCGCCGTCACCGTTCACTGGCAGAACCTCCTCCGGTGTCTAGATACCCTCTGAGGGCAAAGTGAGCGTCGTAAACCAACGATGACCTCCTTAAACAGCAGGGAGCTTTGGCCAAAGAGGAAGAAACCGCTTGGATTAAGCATTAATTGCCAGCTGCTGTTGGGTGACGGTGCTCGCCGGTCGTGCGCCAGGCTGCGGACGGTGGTGGACGGCGCAGGGTGGTGGAAAGCTCCCCATTTATCCAAAGCAAAATGTTTACCCCCTCCTTGTATTGACAGTTTTGTTTCAGAAGCCGTTTGGTGCTTGCAGACCGGTGCCGCTTTAACCGTTGCCCCTCTCCGTGCTCAGGGCCGGGCGCCGCGGTGGGTGTTTGTGCAGCTCGGATGTCCCCCACGCTCCTCGTCCCAACTCTTGGCGCTTTCCTCAGCGTGCGTGTTTTTTCTTGGCTTATTCCTCTTGGTGCTTGTTCAACAGATTTTGCCGTCTTGGTGTTCGTAGCGGGCGTTAATCCGTTTCTGGAAGCCTCCCAGAAGGAAGGAAAATGTGGGGAGACCATCGGCAAGGCAACAGAATGGGGTCCTATCGGTAAGCGTTCGGGCGGACACTTTGCTTCAGGAACGTTCTCGGACACAATCAGTAACAGGAAACGTCTCCTAAAATATCTGCCCATCTTCCTGTGGGCGGACTGTTCTTTTTTGTTTGTTTTTGTTTCATTTTTAGCTACTTTTAGTGTTTCTGTGCTTTCTCCACAGCCCTTTTTTGGGGGGATACGTAGTTTGGCTGTTACAAGCCAAGGTGCTGACGTGCCCAGGCTTTTGGTTCAGGTGCTTTAAGACCTACAAGAAATGCCTAATACCCTGATGTTGATTCTCTTCAACCATGATGATTGCTTTAATTCAGATTTAATGGAGAGTTAGACCATTAGACCCCAATATTCTTGGCTGGGCTCTTTCAAAAAACACTTGTGAGTGTCACTAGAACTGTTGTTAAGACTTATATCATAAATATATATATATATATATATAGGTTATATATGCACATGAGTTTATATATATATATATATATATATATATGTGCAGTATTTTCCTGATGGGATTTGTACTAGGAAAACCAGTAGCCTCCAGAACTTGTCTCAACAATATTGATGAAAGGGACCCCTGTTTGTGGTGATACCAGTAAAGCTGCTCTGCTGTTACTTCACTGGGTTTTACTGGCATCATTTTTCTACCCTGCTGGGTGGACAATCCTCTCCTTGAACTAGGTTTTAATCACTATTTTTTTTTATAGTGCTGAAACAGGGGCATTTCAGGGCAATAAATCTGGAGGCAGTTTGGTTAGCATTGCAGATGTCACCTTGCATTTTGCTGGTGAGCAGTCTGTGCAGTGAAACCCAAGAACTAGACTCACTGCAGTTGCTGACAAAACCCTTCCTGGCTAGAGTTGATTTTAAGCTTATTTTGAAAGATATGAGATTTTATTACTCCATGATTCCTTTTTCTTTTTAATAAATGTATTGGGGTCATACTCAACTGCAGAATAATTCGCTGAGAAACTGTCCTAGGAGGAAACTCCCCTGGAGTTTTGCTGTGGGAGCTCGTACTCGAACGGGCGCCGAGCGGGACCCCGGTGCGGGGCAGCCAGGCTGCAGGCCCAGGCAGGGGCTCACCTCCAGCTCGGGTGGTTGGCCCATTCCTGTGAGGCATCCCCCACGGCAGAAATGATGGTTCTCCAAGCCTAGACCCTGAAGGCCTCCATTGCAGCGCCAGGGCATCCCTATGAGCCTGTGTAGTGTGTTGGTAGAGCAGTGTGGTTTCCTGTGCTTCACGGCGACGTGTTGAGCCCGTGGTACCACCAAAACTCGCACATAAACCCGAGCAGTTCCCTCCAGGCTTGTGCTGGTGGTGCTAATAACCCCCAAAGCCCAGTCGGTGGAACCGTGAGCAGTGCAGGACTATGTGGATTGCTACCATCATTAACCCATTAATGTTGCAGGTTTTCCCTGTTGAGTGCTTCTGGAAATTGTGCTGAAATGGGAGCACCCAAGTTTACTTTCTCACATCTGTCGTTTGCTGCCTCATCTTAAACTGCCCAACATCAATATCTTCTGCGGATCTTAGACTGTTACCCAACTCTATAAAAAGTTTAGAGAAGATTGTGCTGCTGTGTAGATTGCAGACTCTAAGCACGTTATGAATAATACTGTCTTTATTTCTACAGTGGGAGCCAAGAAGAAAGGTTTGCTCCCGGGTGGAACAGGGAATATCCTCCTTCCCTTGATAGCCTTGCTCAAGAAAGACACTCTGGCAACTTCTCTGGCAGAGAATCACTTCCTTTTGATATCCAGGCACTCGCAGGCCTCCTCAATCCTCAGTTTGCCAACAGAGAGGAACCTTCTTTCAGCTTTGGAGCTAGAGATGGACCGCGTAGTGACTTCAGAGGCGGGGAGGGGCCCCGTGATTTCAGGGGCAGAGATTACCCCCCTCCCGACTTCCAGAACAGAGAGGATTCGCAGGTGGATTTCAGAGGGAGGGAGCCACCCTCGTCCGAGTTCAGGGGCAGGGACATGTACTCTGGGGACTACCGGGAAAGGGAAGGGCCCCCCATGGACTTCAGGGGTGGGGACGCCCCTCCCGTGGACTATAGGAACAGGGAGACCTTCCGTGGGAACTACAGGGATAGGGAAGCGCATAACATGGATTACAGGGGCAGGGACGAGCCCCCCTCAGACTTCAGGGGTAGAGGCTCGTTTGATCTGGACTTTAGAGGCCGAGACGGTTCCCATTCGGACTTTAGGGCCAGGGACGTGTCCGAGTTGGACTACAGGGGCAGAGAGCACACGTACTCCGACTTCAGAAGTAGGGACGTGCCCGATTTGGACTTTAGGGGCGTGGGTTCCTCTGATCTGGACTTCAGAAACAGGAACGCACCGTCGTCGGACTTCAGAAACAGGAACAGGGCCCGCTCCGATCAGGATTTTAGGAGCAGAGACGTGGCTCCTCCTATGGACTTTTCAGAGAGGGAGATGCCTCCCGTGGATCAAAACCTGGTAGATTTGAGGCGCAACCAACCTGCTCTTCCTTTAGTGGAAAGAGAGGGCTCTGGTCTAAGCACCAGCAAGAGAGAGGACCCTGCGCTTTGTCTAGATAGAGCGCCCTTTGGTAGCCAAAAAGGAGAATTTCAACACTCGGAGACGCCAGCCAGAGAGGAGGAATCCCTTGGAATGGGCCTTGAAGACGACGCTTCCCACAGTTTCCAGAACAGCCGCGGGCCTCGTGCTACTCTCCCGGACCAAGAGGAGCAGCAAGCTCAGAGCTTTGCTAACAAGCAGCAGCAGCAGCAGCTTTCTGGGGGGGAGCAGCAAAGACCCGAGTCTGATCTCGGGTTAAAGGGCGAAGGTGACCTGGATTTCCTTGGAAGGCAAGACACGGACTACCGAAACATGGAGTATCGCGACGTGGATCACCGGCTGCCGGGACACCAGATGTTCGATTACGAACACGGCAAGTCCTTCTCAGAGGGAAAACCCAGCAAAGATTCTAGGCTCTGTAAGAGCCTTCAGGTAGGTGCCTTTGTCAGTCCCTCTTTCTGTTAAACACTTTTTTTGGGGGAGAAAAAAGAACGGGAGGAGCTGGGAAGGGAGGAATCTTCTATCCATATTTCATCTCTGGAGTTCTGTCCTCAGTCGCTGTCCTTCTCTGAGCTCACGCTCGTGCTCCAGCTCGTTTTAGTGCGCCCTCCTTCCATCCCAGAAATACTCTCTTCTCGAAAATGCAGTTTAGCAATTGAGGATTGCTAAACACCTAAAGTACATTCGGTTTAGGAAGTCCCCGAGTTCAAAATGTCTGGACAAAGGGAGGATGTTGTGGGGAAGGATCTGCAGAAGAGCTCCCTCCGTTCTTCTCTGGGCATCTCTCAGAGGCTGTGATGGGCTGCTGGAAATGAGATACTGAGTTAGATGGAGCCACGCAGAGCAGCATCCATCTTCCCATACGTGCTTTATCTTTCCTGTATCGTTTAACTTCGAAAACTGAAGGTGGTAACTGCTAAATTAATAAACTCCAATGCATTTGAATCTCCCAGTTCTGCAAAGCCCATTTAGTTGTCTCGCTCTAGAAGCTTGGGAGATCCCTGTGACCCAGGGCAAGGGCAGCCTCTTGGATTATCCCGAGTTGTGGAGCTTCCAGCCCCACATCCTGAGAGCCTTCAGGCTGTTCTGCTTAGGGGCCCTGGCCCTTGAATCATGCCCTGCTTTATCTTTTATGGTTTGGCTCTGAGCTGCAAGGGCTCATTTGTTTAAAAAAAAAAACAAACAAAAAAAAACTGTCTTGCTTCTGTGAACTCAAGGACCAAGATTACCGGACCTGCCCCAAGTACATGAAGCCAAGCAAGCTCATTCGGCTCGGAGGAGTGCCCGAAACTGCCACCAAGGATGATGTAAGTGGGTTTTTTCCCCCCTTTTGGTCCAAAATTTGTTGCAGAGTTCCCAAAACCTCTATCAAAAGCATTTCTAAACTTCCTGCTTTTGAGCCTGGAGAATGAAGGTCACTTAATCTGTTGTTTTTATCTGATTATTTTCTGGGAGTCCAGAAGTGATGGGCTTTTCTGCTGTCACACGTGGGGCATTGGTGGGCAGAAACCTCAATTACCAGATTCCTTTTAACGTGCCTCACTTCTAGGATTGCTTGAAAGTATAAGTAAGATGGTTATGACTTGGAGCATGTATTTTGAACCAGGGGGATGTTTGGTGTCTGAGAAAGCTAATTCCTTACTAGTTACTTTAAGTCTGTCTCAATGCTTCTTATAAAGATGGAGATATCTCTGTTACTATTGATTTTAGTGAAAAATCTAGGTTTTGCTCTACAAGATGAAGGAAGACACCTGTCCAAAAGCTCTCATTTTTGGTTCAATTGGTTTTCTTTGGCTGTTCCAGACATGAGAACATCTATAGGCAGCAATTTGGGTGATCAAAGGCTTAATGGTGAAATCTAGGTACCGGAGAACTCGTGGCAGAAACTTTGTACATCAGAGGATGATGAAATTCAAACAGTCGCCCCATGTCCCATCATTTCCTTAAAGGCCTCTCTAACCTTAAATAAAGATCCCAAGTGAGGTCTCTGATGAACACCAGCACGATGACCTCTTGAGCAGGTGAATTCTGGTATAAATGAAGCTCACTTATTTAAACAAACAAAAAAATATACTCTCCAAAGATCAGTGACCAGTTCTCAGGTACTGGGGGAACGTTGGCAGGAAAATATTGTAGTTTGTAACGGAGTTAAGCCAGAAACAACAGACGTCTTGGAAAAAGAGTCCTGAATGTTAGCAAGTGCCAAGGTTTTGTTTTGGAGACTGAAGAGGATTTTGGTTTTCCTGCAGATTCTCAATGCTTTCCGTGGGCCTGACGGGACGCCTGTGAAGGACTTGAGACTGAAAGATTACAGTTCAGGTGAGAATATATATATTTTTTCCAGTGCTTCCTGTTTTAGTCTTTAAAAAAAAAAAAAAAAAGGGCTTTTTCTTCTCAGGCAATTGGGTTAAACTCCTTGATGCCATAACGGGTATCTTCAAAAGCAAAAGACCAGCGAGCCGTGTAGTTTGTCCTTCTCGTCATCAGAATTGGTGGCTGTGGTCACTGGTGCTTCAGAGGAAAAGCACCCGTCTTGGTACCTTTAGCTAGACCTGGGAAGAGCAGGGAAAAGGGAAGAGCAGGGAAAAGAGCAAGACTGCTTGATAGCCCTTGAGAATAAAACCCATATTGACATGGGGCAGTGGGCTAATTCCCTCTTTTTATTTATATATATCTGTATATATGTGTATGTATTTGTCATCAGATCTTTCTGGATTGTTTTCCATCTTGTTTGCATCTTCCTGGTGAACAAATCTTTGTCTTCTCATGACACCAGCCATAGCCCAATATTTCCCCTTCAGTAATACGAATCTGTTATCCCTCTTCATACCTAGGACAGGTTAAAACAGATATTAAAAAAAGCAAGTTTCACGGGTAGGTATCCAAATACCCCCTCAGGATGCTCTTCCTTTCAACAAATGAAGGTTTGCTCTACTTCCCATCACTAGGTAGGAGGCTGGAGGGAGGACTGTTTTACCAGGGTGCTGTGTGTGACCGTGGTGACACTGTCACAAAAGCGTGCGGGGTAAGAGAGGAGGGATGAGCCTGGGCCATCCATTTGGATCACACGTTTTTCCGTAATGGATCACAGTGTTTTCCATAGTTTAAACCCAGCACAGCAGAGGCTTCCGCCTTGGTCAGTGCTTTATTCCTCGCTGATGGTTTGTGGGTGCCAGAGCTGCAATTGTTTTGGGGTCAGATCATGCCCTGCCGGCTGCTGCTGCCTCCCGTAGTTGAGGAGAGAAACGGAGGCAATTGGCTCAGCAAATATTTTTGTTTCTGGATGCTGTCAAAGGAGATTTCCCAACCTTCTCGTGAACCCTTGACCCGGAGGACAAGGCAGTGTTGTTACATAATCCCCTTTGGCCCAACAGACAGGACCTGAAGGGTGCAACCAGTCTCGCTTGCTTTCTTCCCTCTTTTCTAAGCGTAGCTGATGTCATCCCTGCAAAACTGGGCACAACCCCCCCATTGCAACATACCTCTTTCTCTGCCCATGCTGATGTGACTTGTCTGGGTTTCTTGGTTTAGTTTTTTTTTTAATCCTGAAACAGGGCACTTTGGGTAATAAATCGGTTGAACTTGGAATCTGTTTGCAAAGCCTCGTCCCATGCACGTTACTAGGACTCCATGCCCCCCGTTTTAGAGAATTGTTGGCTCCTCCTTCCCCGTTTCGAAGGCTGCCCAGAACAGAAAGTGGTGCCCGAAGCTGCGGGTGGAAACCCTCCTTTCTGCCCACGGTCACGCATGATACGAGGGCCAGGTTTCTGGCATCAGGGTAGAAGCTGCATTCTGCTTCAGTCCATGCCCTCAGCAGCAGAGATTTAAAAAACAACCCATCTTCTGGCTTTTGTTGGGAGGGAAGGAATTAAGTTTAAAATTGGCTCATCTTTTATGAGCTTTTTAAAGCTGTTGTTAACCCTGTGCGAGCCCCACGAGTCGCTTGGGCAGCACAGTGCCATTCTAGGTAGCACAGACCCGCTGACGACTCCGGTTTTAATTGCATCCTGAGGCTGCTAATGCAGCTGCAAACGTGAGCAGCTTTGGGGAGGTTTCCGTCCTTGTTATGCAAGAGGGATCCATCGAGGCCAGCAAAAGCTTCCTGAGGTGAGGCCAGCAAAAGCTTCCTGAGGTGCGACAGCTTCGTACTGCAGTCAGGGACCTAAGAGCTGTGGGAAACTGAATCCAGCTCTTCAGGAAAGCGCCTGAAACAAGAAAATTCCTGAGATCTTGTCAGAAGTGAAGCCCGTTTGGAAGCAGCGGGCAGCTGCGAGCTGTTGTGATGGGCTGTGGCTACAGGCAGGCGTGTGCACTGAAAGGAAGCTTTATTTTGGGTTGGCAACGTCCGTGCTCATGGGGCCCGCGCTGCCGCGTGGCCTCGGTGACACCCGGCTCCCAGGGGCCGCGTCCCAGCGGGTTGGGTATTTTCCAGTGCTCTCCAGAAATGTTAAAAATACCATTAATCGCGGTTGTGCATGTACTTCGTGTTGAGTGTTTTAGAGAGAAGAATGTCTGCAGCTGTTGGAGAACGAAAGCAGCCAAAACAACTTCCAATTAACTTGAAATAAGTGCGATGCAGAGCAGTTCCACAGTAAGATAGCGCTCACCGTAAAGCTTATCTCAGCAGCTTCAACACGACGGTTCCACTGCGTGGTCTTTCTGGAGACTCTCTGTTTTGTGGCATTTCTATAGAGGACTTTTTTGGGAAAAATCAAAGCCCAGCTTTCCTCCGAAGGCCTTTCTGCCGGCTGCTTACGTGCTGAGGGAGGGATATTTGCACTGGAGGTTGTGCTGAGCGTGGATCCCTCTTCTGAGTGTCCCTGGTGCGGTTTTGGGTTGCGTACAAGCTGCTGCTGCTCGAGATGATCTGCTCGCAGAGGCAGAGAGGAAAACACTGGCTGGACTTTATAAAAAGGAGCAGAGGGAGTGATATGGAGAACTGTAATAATTCTATTTAAATCAGAGGCAGGTACCTGCAGACTGTGCCCAGGGTGAACTACTCAAAGGAGACCTCACAACGCTGCCCCATGCAGCATTTCCATGTATCTTGGAGTTCTCCCTGAGATGTTTGTGATTCGTTGCCTGTACGGTCAGACTGAAATGGGTGGTGGGAAAAGGCTTCCTTCCAACGTAAGACGTAGGCTTAAATCGTTGGCTTTTCTTCTCCTTTTGCCTTTTCCAGTGGGTTGGGTCTTATCTCTTCCATTAATGCTTATGCACCTTCCTCGTGCTCCAGCCTTCCTGGTACAGTACAGACCTCCAGAGGTTAGTACAGACCTCCAGAGGTCTGTACTAACATCTATAAGAGCTACTCTTTCATAAAGCTGCTCTGTCCTTGGGATCCTTTCCGTGCTCTCCTGGCTGCAGGAAGCAGGCAGGAGGAAGCAGCCTGGACGGCAGCATTTTAGTTTACAGCGTATAGGGCCCTTCACGTATATCTTTGGTTTAAGTGCTGCTCTGCACTGCAGAAACCTCCGGGTTTCTCCACAACTTTATTTTCCCTGCTCGCTGTGGAATCTGCGTGTTTGGCATCTGGGGAGCACGTGGTGCGTGTCCCTAACGGTGCAGAGACGCCAGGAATCTGCCTTTTCCAGTGCTTTCACCAGGAAAAAAGAGTCAGCAAAGCGAAGTAGGTGGCTGCTCCGACGCGAGGGCAGCGTGGGAATGCGGAGCGTGGCGGGCCGTGGGATGGAGAGCAGCAGCAGCCTTGCCCGGCCCCGCCAGGGAGGCCCTCGCCTCTCCACAGAGGAGCTGCAGGTGCCTTCCCGCCTTCCCGGGAGCAGCAGGGCGAGGGGGACGTGTCCGTGGCTTCACCGGCGAGCGCTGCGGACGGGTCCATCCTCTTGGCAGGGAGTAGCTCTTCTGAAGGAAGGGGAGCTGTTTTAGCAGTGAGGCCAGCAAAACAGTGAGTAAAGCGGCGCTTCCAGCTTTTGATAGCCTCGCTTAGTCTTAGCTTAGTCTTTCCACGCTTTAGGCAACCCGTTTATTGGTCTGAGTGTAGGAACGACACGGTCCGGGGTATCTCTGGGCCTCAAAACCTGTGTCCTGTCCGTGCCTGTTTTGCTCATTGGGTTGGAAGTGGCCCTCAGAGGTGGGTGACCTTCAAGACCAGGGTCCCCAGGAAGGAGGCCGTGCTCTTGAGAGGTGGGATCCTGGAGACAAGTCCCCGTTGCCTCCCTGCGACTCGCAGCGGGAGCAAGGGCTGGGTGGAGCAGGCCCTCGTGGCGCCCTCCACCAGGGCCCTGGCAGCACTCTCTGATGCTCCAGCTCTGCGGAGGGCAACGTGTGCGACTGCGGATCCTCCCTGGAAATAGGGAATTCCATTAGCTTTACTCCTTCCGAGTCCTAGGCACGTCAGAAAGCACAAGTGCTTTCCTTGGAAGCAATTCCCACCTCTGAAAATCAGCAGAGTTCCCCTTTTTAACAGGTCTTTGGCATAATAAGTTACCACAAAGTAACCCGTTACGGCAGATGGGTTGTCTGCTGACACCGTGGGTGTCTGGAAACAAGCCTTGCTTTAATCTCAAGCCCTTTATTGATCTCTTTAGTTGAAGCCAGAGAACGGCAATGTTAAGCCAGACTTCCCAAGGCTTTTAGCCAGGCCAGGGCATGCTAACAAGAACTTGACATTGGTCCATCAGAATTTATTTCACTAGATACCTCAGGTTCAAGGGCAAAGCTCTGCTGCTCTGCAGTCCCAGCGCGGCCTCCTGGAGCTCTACATGTGTCCTCCTTGCCAGGCCTCAACTGGCTGGGGCATTTTCAGTGCGAAAGGCGCAGGACAGGCTCTGGGCTCACACACAGGGCACTAAGGAGACACATCTGAAGGAACACGTCAAGTCCTGTTATGTGGCTCTCCTAAAACCCAGGGGAGAAGAGGAATGCGGATGTTTTATGGATAAGCTGGGATGAAAAACTGCATGAGCTCAAGTACCCGCTTTTGGAAAGTTTATTTGTAACTAGTATTTGAGCACGTTCAGAGTTTGAGGAGGAAGGTTTAAAAATAAATCTTTTTGATAGGAAATCTGTGCTGAGATGCTTCTACCAAAGCAGGTAGCGTGTGTGACTCCATCCCGCTTTTCCATGCATCCCAAAGCAGAGGTTTTGCACTAGTCAGTGGAAGAAAGGTCAGGGAAAGAAGATACGGGGATTTTATCGCATGATCTTCTCGTGAAATGTTAAACATGAAGTTAGGCCGGCTCAAGTCAGAGAATCTGCTGGCATCTTCAGCAGCGATTCTGCTGTGCTGGGGGGACTGCTGTGGTGTCAGCTTGGTCACCTGCATGATACGGGGGGCTGAGGAGGGCCCTGATGTGCTCTCCTGGTGGGATGGTCCTCGGTGCCACCGATAGGACCTGTGTGATGCTGAGCTCTGGAAGGAGCTGCCGGAGCGCGGGGCAGGGAGCAGAGCGGGGGCTCTGGGAACCCCCCGAGGGATGAATTCATCTCCCGTGTGGTTGTATTGGCGACGATCACGTATGGAAGGGGGGAAATCAGGTTTGTGGTGTTGGAGCGGCCCTAGGGATCCCAGGGGACGTGGGTTTGTGGGGTTTGTCCCTGGAGCGGCGAGGTGCGAGAGATGGCGCGGAAATGGAGCGGGACCAAGCGCTGAACGCGGCAAACGCGCCGGGGAACGGGCTCCGTGGAGAGCGTGGACAGCATCCCGGAGACCCGCGTGCCTGTCTGCGAGGCCCGGTGGGTGACCCGGGTCCTGCACAACGTGGTGGGGCGGCACCGGTGGAAGGTGGCACCTCGTTGATGCGGCCAGACCCGCATCCAGACGGGCGTCTTTGGGAG
The DNA here is from genome assembly GCA_013398315.1 of Nothoprocta pentlandii. Taxonomy (NCBI): domain Eukaryota; kingdom Metazoa; phylum Chordata; class Aves; order Tinamiformes; family Tinamidae; genus Nothoprocta; species Nothoprocta pentlandii. Next base: position 46,967 of record VZSG01001018.1, read on the forward strand.
GGAGGAGGCGAGCTGGGGCGATCCAAATGCCCAGTGGCTTTCGTGTCCCTCCTCAATGGCCCGAAGAGCAGCGGGGAGAGGGAACCAGGGCTCTTCTCTTGCTGCTGGCCCCGGTTGGAGTACATCAGCCTTGGATCATCTGGTTTGGAGCGTGTTGGCTGTGGCTTGTGCGGGGTGAGGTTGCTCCTCCAGGTCCTTCCTCGGAGCTTTAGTTCTCAGAGCTGCTTTCCCCGTCAAGGTTGGCTCTTAGGATGGTCTTAATTCCTCGTCATGTTCACCCCGCGCTTTGCCGTGGGACGTAATCCTTTCAGCAGAGGTAACTGGAACCCAGGGTTAAATCGGCGGCTCCTGATTTAATCCAGGGTGAAATCAGTGGCTTCCTTCTGCCGCGGCCTGGGGCGAGAGCTTTGTGAGGAGCGAGATGAGCAAAGGCTCTGGTCTCCTGCCTCCAAAATTAGCCCTACCCTGCACACTCACAGCGCCCTACGTTACTTTTACAGTAGCATCTCGTGGAAGGAAAGACCTAAACAACAAAGCTGGGCTGCTCCTTCCTGCTTCCCTGCACTTCTTCATAGTATGAGAGACTTGGGCTTGGAAAGGAAGGAGGTGTCGAAGGGAAGGGAGCAAAGCTAAGGAATCCCACTAGGTCTTTCTGAACATCACCCGAGTGCAAACACCGGCTCTTGGTGGGAAACACCTGCACAGCAGCGTCCTTTGGAATGGCTTGAGAGCGTTTGCCTTGGAGAGCAGCCTCCAAGGTGGAAACAAATCCAAAGCTCTTGTGCTGAGGAAGGGGGTTCCTGCTGCTGAGCTGTGTAAAGGGAAGCTGGAACACGGTGCTGTTAAAATTCTTGATGAAACTGCCTGGTTAATCCCCGCCCAACTAGCCCCTGCTTCTCTGCTTTTCGTTGTGGAGTAGAGGGGAGGTGGTTAGAGGGGTTGTCTTTGGAGGGAAAGGGAATTGAATATTGAAATGTGGCTTTCTTTATGACAAGGCACTAACACGACTCCCGTCTGTATTTAAATGCTGTTCCCAGGTTACGACTATGGCTATGTCTGCGTGGAATTTTCACTCTTGGAAGAGGCCATCGGATGCATGGAAGCCAACCAGGTTGCTTTACACTTCGGTCAATGCTGCTAGAAGATTTATGTTCTTTTTTTGGTGGGGTGGTGGAAAGCCAATGAGTGGTTTTATTTTTTGAACCGTTGAAAAAGAAGATGTGTTCTTGCATAAAACCCAACACTGCGGTTTAAATAACTGTTCCCAGAAGCTTGCAGAGGGCTTGGGATTGCCAGGGTGAAGGAGCTGCTGGCCACCGAACGGTTGGTCCTCTTTCCTCCCTAGCGTATGGACAGTCTTTGGCCCCGATGAGTTGGCAGTGTCCCAGGGCAATCCAGTTGGGAAGAACTTGGGACACGCGCATAGACCTGTGGCTGCGGCCTCTGGTGCGCAGCTCCGAGCCCAAGGTGCAGCCCGTCTTCGTGAGGGCTTGGCCCTCGGTTGTGCATCTCCCCATGGATCCCCATGGATCTCCTGGCCTTGGGCGAGCTGGAGTTGCGTACGAGAGGTCCGCCCCGGCGGCAGTTGCACCTGGTGAATCTGAAGGTTTCCTTTTAAATTGCAAAGTGGCTTAAAAACTCGGGAGAAGCCTCCCTGGGACCTGCTGCTCCCTGCTGGGGCCTTGGCCACCACACAAGGGCCTGGACACGTCAGAGAAGATGCACGTTAGCCTCCTCCTCGGTGAGGGTGCCTCCTTCGCGAGAAAGCCCCTTTCTCGTTGATCCTGTCTCCGTCCTGCCTTCCTCCTCCCCGTTTTCTTAAGGAAGAATTCATTCAGCAGCTTGTACCCGGGTTTTACGTCTCGCTGTTGGCAGGGTCCTGAGTCAGGCTCAGGGCTGGGCATGTCTCGAGGTCCCACTGGGCGTTTGCGTTTGTCTCTATCTGCAGTTACAGAGATAGTGTAGCCTCTAAAAACGTTTTACACAAGATTTCTGTTGCTGGGAAAGAGCCTGGCGTGTTCCCAGCAGTAGAGGAGAGGGACAAAATGAGGGAAAGTTCCAAAATTGTCAGTTATTTTTACCATTAGTGTTGACTTTTTTTTCCCCCCCTTTCAGGCACTGTCACAGCTCCCGATTTATTGTCTTGTCACGGAGAAATCTGTGGTTATATATGACCCTCCTTCTAACCAAATACTTTACATATAGTGCCCCCAGCTCTGCTTGCATGATAGTGTCTCCCTGTGCAAAACCCCTTCCCAAATAACTGGGAATTGGGGATTTCCTCCTGTTCTCTGCAAAAGCCCTTCTCATAAAGCTGGGATTTGGGGAATTCCTCCTCTGCCTGGTGTTAAAACCCATCCCTTCTCCTAAAGAGAGCATGCCATGGTCCTTGGACAGGATTTACCCTCCCCAGCTCTGATGAGGTCCGTTGCTGCAGCCAGGTGTTTGCAAGTGCCTGGTCCTAAACTGAACGGAGAGCTTAAGGGAGCCCAGTAAATCACTGAGCCGCAGGAGGAGGTCCAGGCCCATGGTCTTGTGGTGCTGCAGGAGTCCTTAGCTAGAGGAGGAGGAGGAAGGAAGGTGGCTCAAGGAGACGTGTAACCTCTGGAGCACCTCGTGTAGGTATCAGATAGGTATCAGGTACAGATATGTATCCGATATCCCGATATGTATCAGATATCCCGGCTCCGTGTCTTCAGGGTGGAGCTCTACAGGACTATTGCCTTCAAGTGCGAGTTAATCTGGATTGTTACAAGCTGCAAAAAAAAACCCCGAAACTTGTATTAGCTAAACCGTAGCCTTTGTAATTCAGCCGTTTTCAGGAGCTTATCAACTCTCCTTGTCAAATCCCATTGATAGGAGAGCACAAACAGGGAATCGGGGTCAAGTCCCGGTGCCGTCCTGGCACCTCCCCAGCTAGCCGGGCTCTTCCTCGCTTCCCTGCAACAGCAGCTTTTCCAGAAAGAGCATTTTAATGCTGCCCAATGCCCATTTAACTGCCCCAGCTCCGAGGACAATTGGTTACAGCCCTCTATTGTGTAGTCCCTGTGGCGAAAAGTCCTTTCCTTTTGTTGGACCCAGCCTGGCCTTGGCTTCCGATCCTTTCCAAACTTGCTGAGCGCAGATTTACCAGGTCCAACTGCCGCCGTTCGGCGAGGCCAGCGTGTGCACGTGGCTGCTGAGCTCTGAGGGGGCTTTCTGGCAAATACCCCGCGTTAAACACCAGCCCTCTGCCATGCCCTGGTTTTGGATGGGTGTTTCCTCCCACTTCTACCTCACTGTGGTGAAAGCAACTGAAATAACCCCCCTTTTAATTGCTTTTCCTCGTTGCTTGTTGTGGGGCAGGTCCTTGCAGCTCCGAGGTCCCGTCTAAGGTGTGTGGAACGCCGTGGGTTGCCCCTATCGCTAGGCCAGCGGTGGTTGTGCTTAGCCTAGAGGCTAAGCTGGCTTTGGGCTGGCGCTCGCTCGGGCAGGTTGGAGGTGTGTTTGGCTCATGTTGGTTGTCACCTGGCTCTGTCGTTGACTGTTAGAAGACTTCTCTTTGTGCCCAGCTGCTTGTCCTGTGGGGAGGCAGAACGATTTTGGGTGGAAAATGGAGTTTGCCTGTGAAGTTGCGTGGCTTTTCCTACGTAATCTTCCCCTCCTTCGTCCGTCCTCTCTATGGTTGCCCTGTGCCACGTGGTTTATCTTCTGGCGTTGCCTTTGGTGCAGTCCTGCCTGGGGGCATCGTGTTGGCTGCCTGGGCCACAGCCCTGGGGACATCTCCCATGGGTTTGTTCTCGCCATGTGGTGGGATCTACTTGACCACCTGATTTCTCTTTTCTCCTCCTCCATCCATAGAAGCCCACGCTCAAAAAGCTCATTTTTGGTTACAAGAAGGTCGGATGGGAAGTGGAGGGGCCTTTGGGTCCCTTCCTTTAGGATAAAGGCTGGTGAAGGAGAAGAAATGGAGGGATCTGGGCTTTGCTATATGGAGATGTTCCTGTTTCCACTCAAGCAGAGCTGCCCGTTACACATGTGGAAGCAAAAGAGTTTGTTGGAAGCCCGAGAGCAGAGGGTTGGTTTCAACCAACAATATCAAGTCAAGTCTTCCATGTTCCCTGCAGTCTCAAACATAGCGGCGCTGGCAGCGTGGCCGTTTCCCAGCTCTTCTTGCCCTAACCCCTTCCTGCTCCTTCCCTCCTGCTCCTCGAGCAGGAGGTGAAGGGGTTGATTTGGAGCATGACCTTCTGCAGGTTCTTCCATAACTTGCTCTCGTGTTGAAGCCTTGCACTGCGGTGGACCCTTAGCTGGGCCCTTGGGGACTGGGGGATCCCCAGTTAAGCGCTGAGGGCGCCTGTGGGGCCCTGAGAAAGCTTCAGCTCTGGTGGTCTGGGGCACCGAGCGCTTCCCAAGGCCTGTTCTTGTGCGAGGAGCAAGAAACGTGTTGGGGTTTTTGAGAGAAACTCCCTGTCCAAATACTTGGGAAAGAAAAACATTTTCCTTCGGGGGGCTATGTGGGCTTGTGTGTGTATGTGGGCCCGGGATTTTTGCCTAAAATCCACCAATCGCATCCAGGAATGGAAGCTGATGGCAACCTCTTGCGTGTTCCCACCAGCTACCTCCCTTTCCCCAGATGAACCTGCTTTTACCTGTGCGGATTCCTCTGGTTCCCCGAGCTGCTTCCGTGTGGGAGGAGAGGGGCCCGTGGCCCTGGGCTACCTTTCCCATCCGCATCCCAGGGCTTTAGCCAGCCTGCGGATGAAGGAGTCGCCCTTTCCTGGCTCGGCAACCCGCAGACGTTGTCGTTAGATGGGTGGCTTCCCGAGCAGCGCGGCCCACGTGCTCCTTGGGGCCTGTTCATCACGGGGCCTGGTCACGAGCTCGTGCAGCTCCCACCTCGTGGGACGGCCATGTTGAGCCCTTCTGCTCCTTCCCCCTTGCTGCGTCTCGCTGCCCGTGGCCTTGGACGGGCCCTGGCTTTGGGGGCCCAGGCAGCTGGTGCTGGTGGGGTTTTGGGCGCGTATCCCGCCGTGGTAGAAGCACCCGGAAGGACCGAGCTCATCCCTGGGCATCCGGGAGCCCTTCCCGGAGGGAAGAATCCCAGAGGAGGGACTCTTATGTTGTGAAGTGTAAGTACGAGAAAGCTCGGGCTAACGAGCTGTGCTCGCAAGACCTGCCTTGACTCGAGTCCCTTGACTCGTGTCCCTTGTGTCGTCTCCGCGAGCTCTCTTCAGTCCCCCGAGCCTTCCTGCCCCTGGCACCAGGAAGCCTTGTGAGATCTTCTGGCAAGGGCTTCACACCCTTCGTGCGCTCGGGGACGGTGCCTGTCAGGCTGTTTTCGCTGTCCTTGCCCGGGTAAAACTACGGCCTCCGTTCTGCCCCGTCTCGGGAAGGAAACCAAATGCCAGCCAGATTCTTTTAAAATAAAGTGTGCCTCAAACTGCGAGCAGCAAAATTGAAGCCACGTCTTCTAGCTCCCTCTTAGGCTCCCAATTTACCACCTCCCTCCATTTCCCTGTGCTCCTCTTCCCAAATCCCATCCCGTTCCCCTCCAGCCTCCCTGGTAGGGCCTGTGTGCTCTGCTGCTGCTGCTAAACTCCTGCTCCATCGTGGGCTCCTCGGATCACGTAGCAGAACCCCCCGAGTGTCCCCGGTTTGTGACAGAGACGAGCGACATGGCAGCGGGTGTCTCTGCCTCGAGCGCTGCCGCCTGTTGCACCATCGTCCGCTCCCGGTGTTGAATCTCCCTGAGACCACTGTACAGATAGGTTGTTCCCGCTGCATAAATGGGTTATTCCAGGTGAAACCCGCTCCAAAACGGAGCTGCCTCTCTCGCTCTGGTCCTTGGCCAGTTATTTTCGGCTCGCTTGATTTTCTCTGGTGGGTTGACGGGAGCAAATGTGCGATGGTGTCGCTGTGAAACATCCCTTCTTTCCATGTAGCTCAAATGTCTTGTTGACGGAGTGTTTCTCTGGGATAGATGCTCTAATTCGAGTGCCAGGAGCTCGAGCTGGCAGGAGGGAGCAACGTGACTACCTGAAAATTGTTTAAATAACTTTATCTGTAAGTAATTGCCGAGATAAGCGTCCAGGCGTCCCCGGCGGGCTGATTTATGGTGTGCAAGTGCTCGCAGTGCTGCCTTTACTCTGTTGGGTGCTTTGGAGGTGGCCTGGGATGGGTAGTTCCAAGTGAGGATCCACTGCTGGGCAGCAGGACCTTTGGCCGGGCCTGGCGTGGCTCTTGTAAAGAGATGGGGCATGAAAGCTTTGGCTTGCAGAGGTGCAATGCAGCGCGCAACAGTTAAACCCGCTCTCTGCCTCTCCCGCAGGGCTAAAATTACAGCCTAGAGCACTCGCTGGCAGAGCAAACTCTGCAGGAACAGCTTGATTTCCGTCGGTGCCAGCGTGTGAAGCTCTTCCCTGCACAAGGTGCTGTTTGGCATGCTTAGGCTTGGTGTGTTGGGGGTGTTTTGCCTTGAGCTCCAGCACTGTGTTCCTTGGGATGCGGGTGCTGCTCGCTCTGTGTTACCGTCAGCTCCTCTCCTCCCAGCCCCTTGCTGGAATATCCTTGTGTCCAGCAGGAAAACGCAGTCTCCAGGGCTATGTGTAAGTGCAGGTTCTCCTTAAAACAAGGGGCAGTTTTTACCCAAGAGCGTGCGCTGTTCCTGTTCCCAGGTTACGTGGGTTTTGTCGTGTTGGCTTTTGAGTTTGACTTAGGAAGATCTGTAGAACATCCGAGTGTGCTGTTCTGTTGGCAGTTGTTTTCCCCTGTGGCATCAAAAGCGCTTCAGAGGCGCGTGGCAAATGAGCTAAGAGGGGCTTGGAGCAGAGCGCTGGCTCGTGTACGAAGCCAGCTGGTGATCGCAGGAGAGGCACTGAAATCCCTTGATCAGGCTCCTGCCCGAAAGTCGCCAGGCCTCCTGCCCCTAATTTGTGTTGGCGCTTTGAAGCCGCCCGTTTAGAAAGCCGACAATTAATAAAGCTGCAGATGCGCTCTCAGAAATTCCCTCTGTAGTCTGGAAAGCGGCTGGTGCTGGCGTGGCTGAAGTGGCTCAAAGGCAGCGCGGTGGCGGGGAGGGCAGCGGCTGCCTGGGGGTTCGGTGCTGCTGCTTTCCTTCCCGACGCACGAGCAGTTTGCTGGGAACAGGAGAAGAAGAGGTCGAGTCTAATGGCCCGAGAGGAAAATCGACCCGTGCCTCCTGGCATCAAGGGAGGCAGAAGAACTGTTTGCTCCTCTCCAAAGAGAGGTTCAGGTTGCTTTTCTGGCAAAGCGTGGGATCTGTCTGCGGGGTAAATACTGGGATCGTCTTAAGAATGGGGGTCTTGGGCTTTTCTTTCCCTCTCAGGTGTGCGATGAACTCTTGCAAGTCAAGAAATTCAGGGTTCTTGGAACTGGGATACATTCAGAGAGAGGAGCTTGAATTTTACCACTTCTGCTGAGATTATTGGAAACTTGCAAGTAAAAGGCTAAATATAGATGTTCCATAGTTTGAAGATGCAAGATCAAAGCTCTGGGAAACAGTGGGCAGTCAGCAACTTTGATGTGAGGACTTCTGTTTCCACAGAGTTTGACTGGAACTGTCTTGGGGATGAGGTTCTTCACTAGTAATGAAATACGATTGAAGTGGAGAAACAGGGGCTGAAATGCCTGCGTGGACTGTGGTGTCTGTTACCTCTTGGTCGAAGAACTTGAGGAAATGGGTTTTAGCTCAGAAAGGCACCCAGTGTTGTCACCTCATTCCCCTGCAGGCCATGGGACATCTTCAAGGCTCTTTGTAGGGCTTGAATTGCTGCAAAAAGTCACAGCTCCCCTTCACATGCTGCAGGAAGAGCCTGGAGGTGGTTGAGAGCAGCGGGTGCAATGAGAGGGCTGTCCTCTGCACCTCAGAGGGAAGGCACACGCTTTCCATCCTCCCTTCTCATCTGAGAATTGCTTCTGGCATCCCAACTGGTGGCCCCTCTAAGCCAGTATGTGTGGGCAGGGCAGCAGCTGGATGTCTGGACAAATACAAGTGCAGGGTCCTGCACCTGGGGAGGAATAACCCCAGGCACCAGGTTCAGGTTAGAGGCTGACCTGCTGGAGAGCAGCTCCACGGAGAGGAACCTGGGAGTCCTGGTTGACACCAAGTTAACCATGAGCCAGCAGGGCCCTCATGGCCAAGAAGGCCAATGGGCTCCCAGCTGCATCAGGAGGACGTTGCCAGCAGGTCAAGGGAGGGGGTCCTGCCCTTCTGCTCAGCCCTGGTGAGGCTGCAGCTGGAGCCTTGGGGGCAGTTCTGGGCTCCACAGGGCAAGAGGGACATGGAGCTCCTAGAGAGGGTCCAGTGGAGAGAGACAAAGATAATTAAGGGACTGGAACATCTCTCGTATGAGGAGAGACTCAGTGAGCTGGGTCTGTTTTCTCTGGAGAAGAGAAGGCTGAGAGGGGATCTGATGAATATGTCTAAGTACATGAAGGGGGAATGTAGGGAGGAGGGGGCCAAGCTCTTCTCAGTGGTGGCCAGTGACAGGACAAGGGGCAGTGGGTGCAAGCTGCAACCCAGGCAATTCCATCTCCATGTGAGGAGGAACTTCTGCACTGTGAGGGTGCCTGAGCTCTGGAACAGGCTGCCCAGGGAGGTTGTGGAGTCTCCTTCTCTGGAGGTCTCCAAAACCCACCTGGATGCAGCCTGTGCCCCGTGCTCTGGGTGTTCCTGCTGGAGCAGAGGGTTGGACTAGATGATCTCTAGAGGTCCCTTCCAACCTCAACCATTGTGTGATTCTGTGTGAGAGGTCCTCAATGCCACCGGGTGAGCTTCCTGCCCCTTGGGCCGTGAGGAAGAGGAGCGTCTCCAGCAGAGCATCTCCACCGCTTGGCACCGCCTCTCAGCACGGTTAGTCATGGGCTGGGCAGGATGAGCAAGCCGCTGCCGAAAGTGGATCTCCCAGGGGACAGGGAACTGAAATCTAATGTGTCATATAACGAATTACACTTCTAATGAAGCTCGAGGTTGTAAAGCTCTAAGCCTGAGATGTAAATATTTAGATCGCTGCAAGTACCTTCTTTAGATGAAGAAGAGCCAAGTATCTCTCGACTGTTTCCATAAACAACGGGGGAAAGCTTAGTTTTTGTGACATGCAGTAGATGACTTAGCAGAAAATGAGCAACGTTCAGAGAGGCTTCGTGTACCTCATTTGAGCCAGGATGGCAGTAAAATCCCAAGCAAACTTCTGCTGTATTTTTCCATCCCTGCTCTCAGGAGCAGAGTTGATAGAAGAAGTGGTTTTTAGTCCTCGGAACCTAATATCTGTTTTCTTACGTGGAAAATGGGGCTGTGAGGTCTCACTACGAATGTGTTACAGCCCTAGGCGAAGGCCCAGCTTGGACATCATTGGAGAGCAGCGCCGAGGGCTTGTTCCTCCTGGCAACGTGTCCTCCTGCGCTCAGTCCATGTGAGGTGAATTTACCATCCAGAGCCAACTGCTCTGTCCATTGCACTCAATTAACTCTGTATTTTCTGCTTCCAGCGTGTATGGGGGCTTTATTAAATATCAGAAGTGCCCTTCATGGTGGGCATCCCTAGGCGCCAGTCCCCCGGGAAGGATGTCCGTGCCCGCTGCCGAATCCACGAGGCGCAGCCGGAATTTCCATGCGGAGAGCAGAGGCAGCCCGCGACGGCTCCAGGCGCCCAATTAAGCGAACGCGGAGGGGAGCTGCGAGACCTGCCTTGGCAAGGAGCAGCCTTCAGGCCGCTCTGCTGCTGGTTTGGGCTCTGCGTGCGCCCAGCAGACCCCGGCTGCTCTGCTGAATATCCAGCACTGCGCTCATCACGCTGGGCGGCCGCCGCTGGGCAATCTCCTGCTGGAATGTTTGGGCTAAAGGGCACGTCTCTGGTTTGCGTGGGCTCTGTAAATGCGTGATCAGATACACTGGATGGCCTAGGAATAACTTTGCACCGTGGAGATGGTTTTTCCACCGTGTTTTTTTCCCCCCGCAGGATTGGTGTTTAATGTGTTGCAGGTTTGGATACCGTGTTTCAAGTGTCTAGGTCGGCAGCTGGGCTTTTCCTCCTGCCCTTCCAGCTTCCTGTGGCCTTTAGTAGTTACAAAGTCCCCCTGAGAGAAGCCTGCAGGAAGGGCCTGGGGTGGGTTAGTGCATCCGATTGCCTTGTGCTAACATTGTTTAATCTCTGTGTTGTTTAGCAGCTGTGTGGGATGAGACGACCTTTGAACGAGAACGTGGCTGTATAAGTATTGAGTAATACGGCCAGGCAGCAGAGCAGCAGTTTGGACACTCCAAGTGTGTGTTTCACAGTGAGGATGCAACCTGGTGCATGTTCTTTTGAGGCCCTGGTGGAGGTTTCTGACTTGGTGTCGTAGCTCCCCCTCTCACAGGTCCTTAACTCACCCTCTAACAAGTCCTTAACCCACCCCATGCTTCTCTTAGCTGTGGCACCGAGCCCTGCTGCTAACAGCAAAGCGTAAAAGTTCTCCCCACCTTAGAGACTTGAGCTCCTGATGTCCCGTGGTGGGTGAAGGTCGGTGAACAGTGATGAAGAGTCTGCTGTGAGTGACTGGATCAGAGAAAGAGCTGCCAAAGCATCACAGATCATGCATTTCAGGTCATGTATGGCCCAAAGCTGGCCCTATAGCGTGTAGAGTCCCTAGGCACTTGCTTGGTGGTTGCAGCACAGAGCTGTTGTCCTCCTGATACATTTAAACCAGAAGCACTTGGGAGTTCCCAACTTGGAGAGGAACTGGGGGTGAGGGGCAGAGCAATAACATGTAGAGCGCTGGCATAGTCTGGGAGGGAGCTTGGGGGTGTATTTGCAAAAAGGGTGTCAGCTGGGGGGAGATAGAGCCCTGGAACAGGCTGCCCAGGGAGGCTGTGGAGTCTCCTTCTCTGGAGGTCTCCAAAACCCACCTGGACGCCACCCTGTGCCACATGATCCAGGTGTCCCTGCTGGAGCAGGAAGGTTGGACTAGGTGATCTCTAGAGGTCCCTTCCAACCTTGAACATTCAGTGATTCTGTGAAAAGTCCTGCTGTGCAGGAGGACTGATGTGCTGGGAATTTATCCAAGGCTAAATTGAAGGAAGACAACAGGAGGTGTCTTGGCAGCTAGATAGGGTGTCTGGGGAAATAGGAATGCACTTGAAGGATGTTGGAGGAAGTGGTGGCTTCTGCTAGAGGACAAATGACCTGGGTGGCCAGAAGGAAAGGGAGTCCCAAGGAAGGCTGTCCGGGATTAGGGAGAAGTGGAAAGTTGTACATCATGGAGATGGTCCCAGTGCAAGGGGGTAATGAGTTTTGTGTGAAGCGGGTTTGAAAAGAGGCACCAGGTGCTGCCTGGGATAAGATAATCCCTAAATTTGGTGTATTTAGCACCTGCATCTTTAGCACTCTTAAGTTCTCCTAATGCCCAGCTCCGCCTCGGTGCCCGTGTTGCCTGATGAGCCTGAAGCTGTGCCTGCTCGCTCAGCGTTGCTGGTGGCAGCTTCGGGCTCCTGCTCTCAGCAGAATCGCTGCGAGATTCGTTTCAGCGTTGGCCTTGGCACAGCGTGAGATGTGTGCTAGTGCATAGCAAGGGCTCTTGGATCCCTTTGGGGATGTGACCGTTCCCAGAGACCCACCACTTCTGCAACCATCATCTTCCACTGCGTGTCTGGAATCATCATTGCCATCTGTCGGCCACTCTGCAGCAGAGTTTTGGACACCAATAGGCCAGGTCAATAAAAAAGCAGTCAACTGAGGAGCAGGAGAGGGAGGCCGAGAGCCCTGAGGAGCAGGAGAGGCAGGCCGAGAGCCCTGGAGCAAAGTGCTGCTCCATCCCCGGCCCTTTTGTGCTGTTCTCCTGCAGGAACTTGTTATCGGTACCGGATCGGTTGTATATGCCCAGGCTGTGGTGCTCGTTTGCCTTCTGCTCTCCCTGTCACGCTGTGTTTCTCCGTGTTTAGTTCCAGGCGGGTTGGGCTTCGCGGGCTCTTCCCGGCTGGCTGCTCTCAGGGGTGAGCAGATCTCTGCCTGTTGCTCTGCAGAACCGGGTCTCTCGTGCGGCAGCAGCCCGAAAACCTGGAGATAAGACTTCAGCATATGGGCGAATCAGGGTGAGAAGCCACTTTCTGGGGCCGCGAAGGCTGCTTTTTCCAAGGAACCCAGGTGCTCTGCTGCCGTCCCTGGAGTCTTGCTGCTGGCCCCCATGCCCAGAAGCTGCTGCCTCGCAATTCCCACCAGCAGCTGGAGCTGGAGCTGTGCGAGTTGGGGGGAGCTTTGGTGTCAGACCCCGTCTCTTTGGTTTTATGTGAAGTCGAATACCTTGAGGGTGAGAGCCCTGAGCTCTTGTGACCAGCTCGCCTGCCTCCGTCGTACTGAGACAGCAGCCCTGCCACTAAAACGGGGAGACTGTGAAGGTTAGTGCTGGCCTTGGTTCCGTTTGCCTTTGTAATCCTCCCACAGAACCCAGGAGGAGAAACACCCGAAATCGGGGTAAAAAAGACGGGTAGATACCCCAACTGCAGCCCTCGGCTTCATCCAGCCTCCTGCCTCCCTGCGCTCCGATGCGGCGGCTCCTGAGGACGGTGGGATCTTGCTGTCCTGGGAAGCGCTGCAGGCTTCCCCATTCCCACTGGGGATGCTATCGAGGCTCCCGAGGCAGGAGAAGCCAAGTCGTTAATTAATTAGAAGAATTTTTAACATGGTTGTTGTGCAACAACTCTGGGCTGGCCACCCTCGTTATAATAAATATGCATCAGAAGCTGAATTAACATCATACGAGCGGGGCCGGTTTTGATATTTTAACGTGGCTGCTTCGCCGTGCTGCCCGTAAGCGGAATTTTGTTGCGAGCTTTGTGTGCAGTTTTCTGTTGTTGCAAAAGCTGTTTTTCAGTTCGTTTTTAACAGTGGAAGTGCCAGTGCGCTCTGCCTTGGTTGTTACTTGGCGAGGTGGACGCAGGAGCCTTCCCTTTGGTGGCACGGTGATGCTCATCCGTATCTCCATGGGGTTTGGCAGCCCCTGCGGTAGCTGTCGAAGCCTGACCCATGGGGTGAATACTTGGAGAGGAGTCAGCTCTTTGTTAGCAGGGATCTCTGAAATGAGATTTTACTTTGGCTGTAAATGTTTGGCCACGTTTGGTTAAAGCAAAGGACGGGGCTGATTGGAGGGTCCTTGCCGTAGTGCAGAAGCTCTTGACATCTCGAGCTTTCAAGCCACGCTTGGAAGCTCCAAGATTTCCAGAGGAAGGGTTTGGGAAAACCTTGGTGTTGGTGACGCGTTTCCTCCTGTGATCTCGGTCTTGGAGAGTGTGGGTCCCTGTTGCTGGTGAGTTCAGCCCTCCTCAGACCCCAGATATCATCCGTGTGAGGTTGCCAACAAGCATGAAAAAATACCAGGGAGACAAGTGCCAGTGCTAACTGGGAGAAAAGCAGTCAAAGGGGTAATTCCTAAGACTGCTGCCATTCCCAGCCTCCTAGAGCTCTTATCCAGAGCCTTCCGCATCCTGGGGATCCTTGCTCGTGTATCTGCAGCTCTCAGTCATTTCCCTTGCTCGTTGCAGTTAGCTGTGGTCTGCTCAGAGTAGGGGGAGAGGTCCTCTCCTTGCTAGAGTTGCAAGGAGGTTAAATGCAAGATGATTTAGGACCAAGTGTCCTGAGTGATGGTGACATCTGCTAGGACGGGGGGTTGGGATCTGCTAGGATGGATCCATCTAGAATGGATGTGCTGGGTAGTCTGGTTCTTGGTTTATGGTTTGGGCTACCTTTGCCATTTAGATAACACAGAGGCGCCTTCAATGCTTTTCATTTAACTGCCTTTAGTCACAAAGACTTTGGAAGCTGCTCTGGTAAAACCGGTGTCCCCTTTATGAAGCGCTGCGCTCAGCTAACAGGCTGTCCCCAAAATACTCTGGGGACAAATTTCACCAGCTGTGACAGATGCAGGTTTTTTCAGGAAATTTAGTTGAAATGACTTTATTTCCTGTTGTATCCTCTAGACTGTTGCATCTTTAGCAGACCTCTAAGCAATAAAATGTGTAATTACATGTGAAAAGGCATCTAGCAACAACATAACACATTGCTGCCAGCAGCAAAGCGCCGAGGCTCCGTTCTGATGAATGTGGCCATGCAGAGTCGGGAGTCAAAGCTGGTGGTATCTGGCAGGCTTTGGGTTTCCCTCACCAAAGAGCTTCGTGGTGGAGCAGAGCAGAGCTGTTCGCAGCCCTTCCCTACCGAGCCGCTCTGTGATCCCTCGTCATTTTGAGGGAGAAGCTCCTTCCTGGGAGAACCAAGAGATGCTCCGTTAGCAGAGCAAGGTCAGAAGGAAAAGCCCGAGGTGCTCAGGGGCACAGGGCATGGAAAATCCCAAAAAAGGGAATTACCAAGCAAAGGGCAGGTGAGTTGTTTATAGAGGGATGGGATAAAATATGGGAATAGAGAGGAGCTGGTCGTGGTGTGGGGCACGTAGTGCTGTGGCGTGTCCTGGGCTTTGCTTTGCTTCGTGCTCGCCTTGAAAATCGTTGTAGCTTCCCAAAGAGCTGCCCTGTAGGAAGCGGTGAGCTGAAAGCTGGTGAGTTTTATCCAGAGCATTTTGGGGGGGAAAGGAGCAAGATATAACGGAAGAAGAAGCAGCAGCAATGAGGAGGTTGAGAGGGAAGAGGAGTTGGAAACGCCTGGGATGGAATCTGTTAATAAAGTGGGGGAACGAGGAGTTTACAAATCCCTGAGATACAGAATCAGGATAACGTGCGTGCTAAGCGAAAGACACGTTTTGGTGTTAAATGATGATTGCAACCCGGAGCACGGCTTTATTAGAAGGAAATCAAAGCTTGGAAAAATGAGCAGGCAATCAGCGGGGCGCTAAGGAAATGGGTGATTATGCAAGTGACACCTTTGGCAGCCTCCGAGAGCTGAATTCGCCGCGGAGACCAGCGCCACGTCCACTTAAAAGCAAAAAATGTCTTGCGTGAAGAGAAAAACAAGAGGTTTCTGGCAAGCTGCAGCCCCAGCAGCTGGGGGAAGAAGGAAGCTGGACGATGCGCTTGCCCTGCGAGCGGAAGGCTCCTCGGATGGCTCGACCTCCTCCCCAAAGCCCTGTGCTGGGGGAGCCTGGCCAGCCGGCTGCTGCTCCACCTGCAAAGCGGAGTTTAACGGCCGCGTAGTGGGAAGGAAGCCTTAAATGAGTTAAATGTATATGGGCCTAGGGGGATGAGATGCTCTTGGTCCGTGAGGAGCGGCTTGCAGAGGAGGGGAGGTGGTGAAGGGCTGCCCTGTGGTGTGGGCAGCGCCAGGAGGGCACCTCTCTGTGCTCTCCGGCTCTTCCCTCTGCCCCCTGCTCCGTAGCAACTCCGCTGCGTGCGGCACGACGGGGCACGCGTGGATGCGGTGCCAGTTCCCAGTACTGGCACTGGCACCTCGTTCTCTGGGGCTCTCGGCTTGCTGTGCAGCGCCCCGAGGGCTGCTTGCAGCTCCCTGCCGCCCGCTGCCCCGTCGGGGAAGGGCAGAAGGGCAGAGCAGCCGCTCGCCCGGAGCATGCGAGCCGGGGACCTGGGCCACAGTGGTGGCTCGTGGCGCTCGTGGCTTCGGCGAGGGCAGCCCGGGGGTCCGGCCGGGACGCGAGGCGTCCTGTGACCCGCTGTCCTGGCCGTGCTGTCCCTGCAGAGCGTCGGTGCCGCTGAGCTCGGTGCGGAGCCGCCTCTGCCCCGCGCGTGGCCGCTCCGCCTGCGTCCCGTGCCCCTGCCGGGAGCGCCGCTGGGAATGCCGCCCGCTCCGGGCGCCTGCCAGGGCAGCCTCCCAGGGCTTCTCTTCCTTAAAAGCCCGGACACGGGCTTGCTGGGCTCCCCGCGCGCCGCTCCAGGGCCACGTTTCCTTGAAGGAACGTCGGGCTGGCGCGAGGGCTCCCGGCAGGAGGGCGCCGCTCCGGTGCCGCTTCCCCGTGCATTCCTCCTGGAGGAGCAGCCTAGGGAGGCTGCCCGGCCGCCCCTTCCTGGCGCCAGGCCCCAGGCCAGCTCAAGCAGGGCCGTGCCGTGCCATGCTCTGCCTGCTCCGTCGCTGCTCCTCCTGGCATCGCTTGCCTGGTTCCTCTGGAGCGAATCCGCAGCTCCGTAGCTCGGGGCTAGAGCGGGCGAAGCTCCTGCAGGCTGAGCCCGGTGACTTTGCTCCCCTTCTCCGTTTCGCTGGCGAAACGAGACCTTTAGTAACGGGGAGTGTTAAGGCCTTCCTTTGAGCCTTTGAGCAGCGCCGTGCGCCCGGCACGCTCGTCACTCACGCCCTTGTCTCTGCAGGGAACGCTCTCCATCGGCGGCAAGGAGGTGACCCTTGAGTACACGCCGTGCCCGGAGTTCTGGCGCTGCAAGCGGGTGAGTGTGCGCCGAGCCGCCCGCGCCGCCTGCGTTAGAGACGTCCCCGGGGCTTGGACTGCCTTGAGGGGCAACCTGTCCTGAAGCTCCTGCATCTTCTGTGTTTCCCCTGCCGCCTTTGTGCTGGTTTTGTCCCTGTGCTCTTCCCGTGGCTCCTGCAGGACAGATGCTTCCACCTAGAGTCACCTGGGGAGGAGCTGGAGAGCACAGAGCTGGGCCTGTCGCCCCCTTCACCCTGACTGCCAACAACCAAGAGGTGGCAGCAAATTGGGCAGGGGATTTGTTTTGCGGCCAGCATCACTTGGGAGGGGGGAAGGTCCAGTCTGAGTTACTAGCGAAGCACCGGAGCGGTGTGAGCAAACCTGGGCTCAGAAGTTGGGTGAAAATCCTGTCTGTGAGGCGGTGCCAGCTCTGAGCTGTGCCAGCTCTTCCCTTGGCCCAGTCCCCTTCCTGCTGCCATTGCCCATCCCCTTTCCCAGATTGCCACCACAACTTTTCCGGGGCTATACCTTGCTTCCCCCGCCGTGGCATACGCTGCTCCCGCTGCGTTCGCGACGCGGCTGCCTCATGCTCTGCGTCTTCCCTTGCAGTGCAAGGTGTGTACTGTGGGCTACCGCTCCTCCTGCTCCTACTGCAAGCTGCCAAGAGACGGTGAGTCAATCCGCTGCTCCCCCTTGCGTCCTGTTTGGTGAAAGCTCCACCTGCCCTCGCGAGCGAGCTCGCGCCTCCTGGTTTCGCTGTGCTCCCGGGGGATTCGTCGCGCAACGCTGTGGGGCACTAGGAGTCCCGCTTCGTGTAGACCCTTCTCCCCATCTGCTGTGAAGGTGCTGTGGGTGCACGTGCAGCTCCTAGGCTCTCGGTGCTTGTGAGGCCTCGTGGCGAGGACCCACCTTTGGGGTGGAGGGAGCTTCTGGCAAAACACGTTCCCTTCAGGATGCACTTTCTTCTGGGTGAGCAGGCGAACCAGGTGCTCTATAAGCTTGGTCTCTGCCATTATCTTTCAAGCCAATTCCTGGCTTTCTTGCTCATGCACCCGAGGCAGAAGGTCGTTTCGGTACCTGCTGGTGCACAGCGCCGTGCCCTGACACGCTGTCCCCACGGACACCCCTTGCCATGCCCAACACGGCTGCGGGTTGTAGTCAGAACTGCCGAGGAGCAAATTAAGGAGAGCCTTAAGGTGCTGTGAGGAGTGATTGTGCACGTGCCTCTTGCCGACTTGGGTGCGGGTGTTTTTTGGGTTGTGATAATGCCTCTAAAAAGATAACCCCTGTATGACTCTCAACTGCAAAGTGAAATAAGTCTCTAGGCATGTGCAGTCGTTACTGTGGCTTTGCATGAGTGTGTGCCTGCTGGGCTTGAGGTGGGTTTAACACGTGTCTCTTGCAGGGAGCAGAGCAGGCCCCGAGTCCAGAGGTGGTCCCGAGGGAGAGGAGGCGCCGGCTGAGCGAGAATTCCGTAAGAGAACTGCTCTTCTTGCCTCCGGGGCTGGGCTCGTGTCCCTGGCGGGGGCAAGTTGCTTCAGGGCCCTGTCTGTAAAGGTGGGGATGAAAACCCATCGTTGGCAGCAGTTCTCACTGCTGCACGCGCAGCCAGGTTTCACGTGCCACGTTTACACGGGGCGCCGCTCGTGGAGGGTGGCCAGAAGTCTGCAGGCTGCAAGCTGGAGATAAATTAGTGCAGGACTATCCAACACGAGCTCTGCTGACAACCAAGCAGATCAGCGTGCAGCTGCCTCCACGTTTGGGTGCCAAATGGTTGCAAGTTCCCACTGTCCAACTGGAACGAGAGCTTGGAAATGCTCTGTGGGGACATCTAGGGCAGCTTCACCGTGCCAGGTCTTGAGCTCTCATTCCTTCCTCTTAGTGGGAAGAGACCTCAAGATCTCAACAGCGGGTAAAGGCTGGTGACCTCTGGCTTTGCTGCCCCATAGCTTAGGCTTCCCTTTCCGACAGCTTTAAAAACGTAAGGCGAGGATGTCTTTTGAAGTGAGACCTCGTATTTCAGAGGCCCTCAAGCACAGATCCTTGGTGGACTTTGATTTTCCTCTTATGGCATAGCCAGCCTCTAGGGAGAGGGATTCCATATAGTGTCCTCCTCATCTGTGGGTGAGGAGGTGCCTAATAAAACTCAGTGATTGAACTGTGCTGCATTGCACTTAGTAGCCATAGCTTGTTTGTCCCTGGTTTTCTTTTAACATGGAGATAGGGTGACAGTTACTGGTCTGTGATGCTGCTCAGCCACGGGGGTTCAAGAACAGATCAGGTAGAGTAGCGGTACCGCTACAAGGTGGGTTCTTGGGGACCTGGATGGGCCCAATCCCAGTCCATCCTTGATGCACATTTGGCCAGGCAAAAGCCAGTGCCAAAAGGAGTCAGAAAAGCCTCTTGGTGAAGGACCCCCATGAGAAACAAGGCAAGGGAAGGATGAGCTTATGTATCTAGCTTTCCTTTTCCACACTGTGTGTGTGCATAAAGTGTTAAGACGTGGGTTACACAAAGGACATAATCGGTTAAGTAGTCTTTTCTAAAGTCAGCTCCAGTTGCCAGAGGACAGTGGAAGAAAAGATTTGCTGAAACTCTGAATATGGAGCCAGCCCGTTTATCTCTTCTCTAATAGCAGAGGCAAAGCTTGAAAAACCGGAGCAGGAGCTGCCAGGACAACCAGGATCTCCCAAGCAGCCTGTGCAGCCCGCAGCTCCTGCTGCAGAGCAGCAGTGCCAGCCTCAGGAACAGGAGCCCAGGAAGAGAGATGAAGGGAGAGAGCGGCGGCCCTCGCAGGAGAGGAGACGGGACATGGACCGGCACCAGGAGCTGCCTTCCCAGAGAGAAGCAGAGGAGACGACGACGCAGGACGGTGGAGGAAGCCGAAGTGAGTGGCAGAGGGGCCAAATCTGGGCTCCCAATGGGTGCGTTGTGTGAGACCATCAGCAAAAGGCTCCAAAAGCATTTCACTATAACCTCAGGATGGTGTTTCCATATGGAAAAAATCCATGGCATTGGGTGTGATGATGGGCTCTCCAGCTCCAAAGGTGTTGGCGAGTGCCCTTTAGGCAAGCTAGATCAGGGTAAGATGTCTCCAGGCTGGTGCAGTCAACTTAGCACAGCACCAAGAATCACTTTGGGCAGAGTTTTGGGCATCCTTTTTGCCTTGGACTGGACTCCTCGGAGCAAGGGCCTATTTTCTTTCCCCTGGGAAAGGGAGGTGAGCAATCGGAGAGGGGAGTCTGAGTATCATGCAAACGGGAGAGGAAAAGTGGTGGCTTTCAGAGTGCAAAGCAGCCAGCAGCTCAGGCCTTGCTCCCCAGCCTGTTCTCCTCCCTCTTGCAGTGCAGGTCAGTGCAGACACCCCCCCACATTGCTCCCCCTTTCCTGGAGCAGAGCAGGGCTGTGTGTGTGGTCAGCGAGTCCTGCTCAGGGCAGATCCCTTCATCCCAGGGGGAGAAATCCACTACAAGAAGTCATGACATGGACTCCTACCGTTTTAGTTTTCAGTCGGGATGAACCTGGGCTTGAGTTAATCTTTCTGCCACGCTTTTTGTCTCCCCCTTCACCCTGCTGCCGGCCAGCCCTCATGCTGAAGCGCATCACTCGCTTCACCCCGCCGGAGGTGATCGTGGGGCTCCTGGCGCCGTACGTGCGTCTCTCCACGTCCAGTGTGCGCATCATGAAGAACAAGGCTGGCCGCATGGGGCAGACCTACGGCTTCATTGAGCTGGAGTCGCACGCCGTGAGTACCTTCCTGCCCTCTCCCCCTGCCCCTTCTGGCCTCTGTAGGCGGTGGAAGTTGAGAGCTGGAGGGAATGGAGGGATTAACTGGATCTGTGAGGTAGCTGCCCTGCAGCTGTGGCCTCTCCTGCTTGCCTGGCTGGATGTGGGGAGTATCTGTGTGCTCTGTAGCTTCAGGAGCCAAGGATTAACTCTTGGCATCACCGCTGGGATGCTGGAAGAGTTTCTTGCTTCGGTACATCCTGTTGTAGACCCTCCCAAACTCCAGATGTGTCTCTTGCATGGACTTTTTGTTTGCAGGGGCCTCCAAATTAATGGTCTCTGTTTGCAAAGGGGCAAGTCTTAACAGGAGGTGTCTCATTGGAAGGTTCATGTTTCTCCTTAGTCAGGGTGATACCCAGAGTCCATATCCGTGTTCACATTGATCAAGAAGGTATTTGGGGCAATAGCAGCTGTTGTGGTTGAGGTAATGGGAGAACGTGGTTCTTAGCTAGCTGCTGAAATGGTTGCAGGACAAGCAAAGAACCTTCCAAAGCATATGGCTTTTCTGTGACATCCTAAATACCTTCCAGTAATGGTTAGACAGATGTGTTGTATTTCACCCCCACCACGATCTTCTGGCTCCTGGTGTAAAACCTTCCCTTCGGGCAGGTAGGATTTGGGAAATGGGCTTCTGTTTCCTCCTCGTGAACGTGAAGTTCTCCTTCATCTTCACAGGAGGCACTGAGGTTGCTGAAGATCCTGCAGAACCTGGATCCGCCAATCTGCATTGATGGGCGCACGGTGGAGGTGAACCTTGCCACAGGGAGGAGACGGTACGGACGGAGGAGGCAGCAGAGCTGTCCCTTGTTGTCATCCCGAATGCCAAAAAGCCGGCACGTCGGTTAGCGCCGACGTTCCCACAGCCTACAAATTGGTAGGAGAGGTGAATCAGAGCAGGAGCTTCAGTGACTGAGTGGGTTGGGATGAACCATTTAATCAGGTGGCCTCCCTCTGTGGTCCAGCCATCAAATCTCCTTCCAAGGAGGTTCATAGGTTTGGCTTTTTAAGGAGCATTTAGAGAGTTGCCTTTCTGCTTCCGCTGAGTGCGTTGGCCTCATTTTTATGTCAGTCAAAATGCCCGGCTGTGTCCGGGGACGGGCGCAATCCGACGCGTGGCCGGAGGAGATGAGATGCCCTTCCTGTCTCTGTGGTCCTGCGGCTGGTGTGGCGTGCGCCGACGTCCCGCTGGTGTTTTTAACCTGCGGCCTTTGTCTCCACAGGAACGACTATGCGGAGCGTGGTGACAATTCCTACTACGGCCCGGTAGGTCCGCAGAGCTTCCCAGTGGAGACAGGAGGGAGCACTGGGGAAACGGGCTGCTCCCTCTGGGCTGCTGAGACGTCATCGTGCTGGAGGTGGAACAGTCACCCAGTGCGTTCTCCACCGTGCCAATAACGCTGGCATGACGACGGGCCCAGAGGTGCAGATGCTGCTTGAGAGAGTGGTGGGCTGGAGTGTTGAATATTACACCCTTATAGAGCAGCTCTCTTCCATAAGCAGCTGTTCCTGGGCTGCAGGGCTCTTCCGTGCAGAATGGGCTGGAGATTTTGCTCTAGGTTACCCTGAGCACCTCGTGTGAAGCTGCTCTGGTGCTTTGCAGCGCTGCTGGCCCCCCTATCAGATGAGAAGGCACGTCAGCTTGATTGCTTTTTAGAGTATTTACATGATTGTTTTCCTGCACTCGGAGCCTGTGGGAGGGAGGAGAAACAATGTGGTGTTTGTCAGAGCCTGATCTGTTTGTGTTGTTCACTTATTCCAGGGCAGAAGAGGCATGAGGGACAGGAGGGGCGGCGAATCGCAGAGATGCACCAGAGCACAGTGTAAGCTAAGCTCTGCCTCACTCCTGCTGTGCAGGCTTTTCTTCCTTAAAAGGGCACTGACATGTAGAAATCATCCAGAAAATATTTTTAAAGGCTTAAAAGTAGGTTTCCTTGCTACACCCACTTCTTAGTTCCTTTGCCAATTTTGTTTAGTCATATTTTCCTATTCAATAATGTGCTTCTCTCTCCTCTTACTGTGCGAAAGCTACATGCAGATAAAGGAAAATTGCTACTTGCTTTCCTTGTTGTGTCAAAGTGATGGAACAAAATCAGCCTGGCAATTACCAGAGGAGACAGAAGAAAATATGCTCTGTGCAGCAGGGCCAGTAGCTGAAAAATCTCTCCTGATGATTTTACTGGTGTATGTGCAGTACTGCTGAGTTCTGTCTAATAACAGTTAGGAAAGAAAGATTCCTCATAATATGGGGCACAAAGGCTGGGCTTAGCCCTGTGTTTCTGCTGTCCCTGTAGAAGCAGTTGGCTCTCCTTTCTTGTCAAGGGCTTTTGTGCACTTACGGGGCACATGGGAGCAGAGGAGATTTTCGGACTTAAGAAAGGAGATTTTGCTGGCAGGACTGCAGAAGGACTCTGGTTCACAAGGAAGCAGAGCTCAAACTCCTCACCCCGTTCTAGGGGAATTGCTGCAGTTCAGGAGAGCTTTGTTCAGTCCAGGGTTGTCAGCTGGTGATCTCTGTGCAAACACCGGGGAAGTTTTCCCAGAGTTTTAGAACCATTGTGAAAACCCATCTCCCTCCTTACCAGCTGTAGAATGAAAGACGTAGGTGGAATGATGTGAAGATACTCGTGCCTCCCTCGTCAGGATAGAAAATTTCTTCTTTCCCTTCCTGATCCTTTTGCTGGTGCAGTATTTGCTAATGCTTTTTTCTTTCCAAAAGGCAAATTCTCCTTGGGAGTTTCTGATGTTGACTCTTCTCTCTCTGTTCAGCTCCATCAGACGTGTCCACATACATTTATGATCCTGAAACTGGGAATTACTATGATCCCATAGCTGGGACATACTATGACCCCCGGACTCAGGTAAGCGCCCAGGAAGGAAGCTCTGCCCATAGCACCCTCCTACAAACTGCCCTTCCAAGAGCAGCTTTTGCAGCTGGAGCCGGAGGAGGGCTGGGATGGGACAACACAGGTGGCTTTTCCTCTGATTACGTAAAAGGGATCCCTTTAGGATCAGCTTGATGGGAGGCAAGGCCAGGAACCCCTTAGCTGGATGTTCAACCGTTTACCTTGGCCTGTGAAGTCCAGTTTTTGGAGGGCTTTTGGACTCCTCTGGCTTGGACAGCCTTAGAGGCAGAGGGTCCTCACTAGTTTTTATTGGAGATATGGGAGTTAAGACTGTCAACTAAAAGAGGGACAGCAGAGCTCTGCTTCCATCTGGGGTTTCTTTGCTCCCCAGCCCAGTGATAGTTACAGGGATGCCAAAACCAGCCATCTGCAGAGGTTCCCTGGGGCTGCGGCTGTGTTTCCGTGAGCCTCTCCGTGCTGCTGTGGGCTTTGGGCTAATCTGCTCCAAATGCCTCTGAAATTTCAGAGAGATATCGCCATAGACCGAGACGCCTGCTCGTCACCTACGGAGAGCAGGAGGCGGCGGCATGGAAGCCAAGAGAGGACGAACGAAAGGAAGGAGCCGCACGGCAGGGACAACAGAGACAGAAAGGAGAAAGGGAAAAATACTGGTGCTAAGGTAAATCCCTTCTGCGGGCGCTGTGCTCAGAGCGAGGCCGGGAGGCTGAGGTAAGAAGTGACGTTAGAGGGGGGAAAAGAGAGTGGTTTACAGAGGATTTAAAAGAGGAGGAGCAGCAAGAGAAAGTGGTGGGATTCGTGTAGTCACCGGCAGGAACATGGTTTGGTCTGGGGCCAGGTGGGAGTAAGATCTTGTGACACAAAGTCGGGGCTTGTCATGCCCTTTCTTGTGGTAAATGATTCAGAAACGGCCCTGGAAGTGGAGACACACTCATCCTGCTGCAAGCAGCCGAGTGTTGTAACAGAGCTAGCGAAAAATAGCGGGGCTGTTGGAGCAGGTTAGATCAGAGGGCCCTTCAGCCCTGCCCTGACCACAGATGCTGCTGCCGCCGAACGTCAGCGGCCGCGCGGCTCCACGGCGAAGGTCAGCGGGGACAGAATGCAGGAATTGCCCCCGCTCCCGCTTCTCCTGCCTGCCGGGTTTCCATGGATGCTCGGAAGCGGCGTTGCGCTTGCTGCAAGCACTCCCTGACCCCCGTGCTGCTGACGGCCTAATGCCTGCTGCGTTTTTGGTTTTATGCTTTCAGAATGAGGCCAGAGAGGAGAGGTTTTTTGCAGAAGATGTCTTCAAAAAGCCCTTACCTCCCTCCATGAAAAAGGATGAGAGTGCAAGCCTGGTAAGACAGCACGTAGCACCTGCCCTGCCCCGCTCCAGCACAGTAGCTGAACTGGAGCTGTCACGGCCCAGGAGAAAGTGGGAGCACAGCAGCACTGAGAGCTGCTTCAGTTGTCTCTGAAACCCCAAGGGAGAGACTCTCAGCCACGTGTCTCACCAAAACCACCCCCTCCTTTCTGCTTGGAAGCCTGTTATGGGGGTGCATAACCGCTGCACGCAGACGTCCCCGGCACCGGTTTGTGGCAGTCTTAACCCCCCATTTTGACTGTTTCAGAATGAGCCTGGAGAGGAGAAGTTCTCTGCAGAAGATGTCTTTAAAAAGCCATTACCTCCCTCCGTGAAAAAGGACGAGAGTGCAGCCCCGGTAAGACGCTCCCTGGAGCTACTGTTTTTCCCTTCGTGAAGCCTGTGTAGATGATGGGGGGCTCTCCGAGGCTGCGACTTGGGTGGCAGATGTGGCAGCTTCTCCTGCAAGAGGAGGGAGAGCAGCAAGGAGAGTTTGCTTTATAGTGCTGAGCTGGTTTGGGGGGTTCTAGAGCAGAGGGATAATTTGAGACTGGCATCTAACGAGGCCTCCTCCCTTGAGCAATTGCCGTGCAGAATCCCCCAGCCCACCTCTGGGCTGAGCAAGGCCAGACCTCGCCGATCCTTGATGCCTGTGACAACCAGTCCGTGCCAAATAGCTGCTGCTTTGGTCAGCAGCTTGTGCTTAGGTGTGTGGCAGACTGGGGAGGCCTGGCACTAAAGCATGGCCTGTGCTGAGAGCACAAGAGCTTCTACCCTCTGGGCTTTGAATGTCCGTCAGGGTATCCCCATTCCTGTCCGTGCTGCTGGGATGCTGCTCTTGGGCAGGAACAGAGCCGGGAGGGATGGGGAGATAGGCTGGGGAAGCAGAGCTCAACGTGGCAGAGTAGGTGATGCCACAAACTGTCATGCTCTTCTGCCTCCCTGTCTCAGCCCAAGGCGGTGAACCCTCTGATAGGACTGCTGGGAGAGTATGGAGGAGACAGCGACAATGAAGAGGAGGAGGAAGAGGAGGAGCAGGCGCAGGCGCAGTGGCTGCCGCCTGCCCACCCTCCCGCGCAGCGCGAGGAGCCGCCCAGGAAGGCCAAGGGCAGCGACGACAAGCTGACCGACTGGAACAAGCTGGCCTGCCTGCTCTGCAGGAGACAGTTTCCCAACAAGGAGGTGCTCATCAAGCACCAGCAGCTCTCCAACCTACACAAGGTGCGGGGAGCTGGTGGCCGGCGGGGTGGTGCCCGCAACTGGGTGCACTCCTGGTGGGAACAACAGCCGTTGGGTGGGAAAAGCTGGGCTGGGTGGGCATGAGCAAGCGATGTAGCCAGCAAAGGGATGTGGGCTTGACATGGAGAAGGATCCAGCCCATCGTGCCCGGGGCTGCAGGTAGCTTCCATCGGCATCGCTGCTTGCCGCTGCTGTGGGAGCACTCTGGAAATACACCCATGGCATCGGGCTGTGACTTGTCAGGCTGTGTTGAGGTGGCTCAGGATTGGGGTGTCTGCAGGCTCGAGTGTGATAGTAGAAAAATAATAGTGAAAGACGGCGGTAAAAAAAAAATGTTTAGCCATGGCTGCCTGTGTCCCGTGCTGCCCTCAAGCTCGTCCTGCCTGGAGGGCCAAACTGCGTGCGGGTGAACGTGGTAGGTAGCCTGCTCTGCTGTGGAAGGGAAAGCTGGCCGTGTGGAGGAGCAGGAGTTTGGGGCTGCGTGGGGAGCCTTTGCGTCTGGCACGGTGCGGGTGCAGTGAGTGACCCTGACAGCCCGGATCCTCTGCTGACACTGGCTTCCACTTTCCTCCTTCCAGCAAAACCTGGAGATACACATGAAGATCAAACGGTCTGAGCAGGAACTGGCCTATTTGGAGAAGAGAGAGCGCGAGGTGGGTCTGTGATGTTGGACGGGCTTCTCCCTGTGCTAGGGGAGCATCGGTCCCAGGGAAACTCCCTGCATGTGCCGTTGTTTCCGGAGGTATCGGGCTGCAGCCTGGATATCGAATGCCTCCCAAAGAGCTTTAGGCACCGAGCTGTGGGCCACACTCTGCATTTCGATAGCCCTGTGACTTGTAAGAGGAGGATCCCTTCTCCCAGAAGGGTCTGGCCCAGCAAGGCAGTGCTTGCGCTGAGTGGGTCCCACATTTCTATCCAGAGCAGCCGCAGAGTGGGGGCTGCTGCTGCCCAGCCGGGACCAGTGAGAGCTGTAGCTGCCCCTTGTTCAGAAGCCGGCAGTGCTGCTCCCATTGGGAGCAGCCACAGGTCCCAGACAGCCCAAAAGATGCCATCAGGATAGACTGCGTGGATAGTGGGTCCTACAAATACCCAGAGCTTGTGGATCTGTAGGACCTGTTTCTGCTCAGCTGGGGTAGATGAGAGCTTGCTGCAGAGCAGTCTCCTGGGGGGCGATGAATCCTTCATAGCTCCTGCACTCACTTTGTCCTTTCTCATATGAAGGGGAGATACAAAGACAAGGGAAATGACCAGAGAGAGAAATACCAGCAGATGGATTCACCGGAGAGGAAGCGGTTCCGATACGACCGGGACCCCGAGAGGTAACGACTACTGCGGGTCCCATCTCGTGGGGGCCGCTGGCAGGGCGGCGTGCGGGCAGCTGCCGTGCCAAGGCTGTGGGCAGGATCTGCAAGCAGAGCAGCCTGCAGCTTCTGCCCGAAGAGGCCCCGCAGCGTGAGCCTCTTGGGCGGAAGGACTTCTCCAAGAAGGCTGCAGTGGAGAGGAGAGCATAAGGAGAGGGGAGACGAGCTGTCAGGTGGGATGGTGGTTGTGAGGGTGCCTGGCTGGGCACAGGAAGCAGAGTGCATCCTGTTGGCAGCTACCCCATCTCTACGGCGTTTGCTGTCCTCCTGCCTAGGCATGGAGCCATCAGGAGAAAGAGCAAAGCTGTGTTTTGTCTGTTCCACTGACTCAGAAAACATGAGGAGCCACTGCCGTCTCAGTCAGAGTGGGAGGAGGAGGAAGCAGCGTGTGCTCTGCAGGGCTGTGAGCTCGTGTGTTCCCGTGGGCTGAGGAATCACGAGGCCTCTGTTGAGGACAAAACTCATCATGGGCCTGTTTGCTTCTGATACAACATCACAGCAAGGAGGAGAGCCTTGATGCAGTTTAGAGATCTGTGTCTTCCCTACTCTTTCCCCAGAAGAGCTCTGGACAACCTGAAGCAGTTTGCACGGTGCCATTGGCAGGGGCTGGAGTGCACTTCGCTGAGTGCAGGAAGCTCCTCCTATGCGGAACGGTTTCAAAACTCTGGGTTCTGAGGAATGATCTTGGATGAATAGTAACCAGGAGGGAGAAAGCGTGTCCTAGTCAACACTGCATCAGTTGACCACTGCTCTTGCAGCGCTGGAAGAAACAAAAGATCTAACAGAACAGCAGGGCTTAGACTTCACTTTCTTGCTGTCACTGAAATTCAGGTTAAGAAATACAAAGTGTTTGCACAAAATGCTCCTGGCCTTCTCATGCCATAAATATTTTGGAGCCGGAGCTCATTTCCTGTGTCCTGGTTTATGCTCCCCTGAGGTTGGACAAGGAGTTACACGGGCAGAGGTGCCTGGGCCCCTCACACAGAACGCTCTGAGTGGAGTTTTTTGGGCAGTGTGCTGCTTAAAAACAGCTTGGATGTCTCTCAGGAGAGGTCGGGGTGTAAATGGAGGTGCCATTAGTAGGGCTAGAAATCCCTAGCGTGTGTGTGAAGCACCATAAAGCTGCATAATTGAATGTCTCTCTTCTTGCAGTGACTACGACCCAAGGGTTGACGGTGACAACAAAGGAAACCGAATGTTGCAGTCCCCAGGGTGGAAGAAAGGCCTGGGCTACAACCAGCAGGACACAGGCTCACCAGCAGAGGTAAATCTCCCCCTCCCTTCAAAACAAATCTCTGCCTTTCCACCTGCAGTGTCTCCCAGGAGGAATTCACAGGCGGAACGGGAGTCGGCGCCCGCTTGTTGGAGCTCTGCGTGCGCACGAGTTAAACGTGCGGGCCGGGAGCTGCCACTGCAGCAGGGGCCGTGTGAGGGTTTACGGGGGGCTGAGCCAGGGCAAAAGAAAGGCCTGTTCTCTGCGGGTTGTTTCCAGCTCCATCTGCCGTGGTGGCTTTAGCTGCCCGGCTGCTTTGCTGGCCGGTGTCGGCGCTGCGACACGGCCGCCGCTCACGCGGCAGCGCCGAGCGTGCGATCGAGTGCGTCGCTGCAGGCAAACACTTGAGGCTCTGCCACGGGTTTGCTGGAGGCCACCCACGCAAAAACGCGAGCTTCCCTCTTCAGCTCGGGCAGCGAGACCCGGCCCCAGCTGTCGGTCAGTCCTCGCTGAGAGCTCTCTGCAGCCGTCCAACGGGCTCTGTGGAAGAGGCAGCTTCGTGGCGGCGCTCTGGGGGTCTGACCTACAACCAGGCTCCCCGCGCTGGCCGGGGGGAGCTCATCATAAGACATGGCCCTGTGAAGACCTCCCAGAAGAGCCCTGGTGCAGTGATTTCTTCCCTCCTCCCCAGCCCTGCTGGGCGAAGCCGTGTGTCCAGTTCAACCCTTAGATAGCTTTGATCTCTCCGACTAATTGGTCGCATCCCTGGTAGCCAGATGCAGCATGCTTAAAAGGAAATAAAGCCTCCAGCCTCAGGCCTGCTCTCCTGGGCTCGAGCTGGGCAGGTAGAGCTGAATAATTTAGATGCTGGCTGCAAAAGCCAGTCGTTAAGAAGCAGTTGAAATGCAGAAGGAGCTCCAGGAGCCCGGGGGAGCTCCATTAGAGGAGAGAACAGCTGAGCTTGTGCTAATGCAGGCGAGCTGCAGCCCAGGCCCCCGGAGCTCGGCTCTCTTGCTGACACTTCCCTTTGCTCGGCGTGGTCCTCGTCTGCCTCTTGCCCGCTGCTGTTGCGTGTTTCGGTGCCGGCTCCTACGCCATCGTGCGCTAGCGTTGCTCACCGGCACCGGGCCCCACAGATCGGGTCCCTCCCGGCCTTGGCCACGTGGTTTTAGTGCTTGCAAAGGCTCAGTAGTTCCTCCCAAGCAGTTTTTGGGGGCACGCAGCACTCCCCTCCGGAGATCCCCAAGAAAGAAGTCAGCTAAACCTCTCCCGGAGCAGCCCTGAGGAACAGCCAGGCCTCCTCTCTGCGGGAGGAGTTGCTCATTCCGGCCGGGTCTGCTTGCAGGAGGAAAATCGGAAGAAGGGAGCTGACTTCGGAGCCCAAGGGAAGCCCGGCAAGAGGCAGTCCAACGAGACGTATCGCGATGCCGTCCGGAGGGTCATGTTTGCCCGCTACAAGGAACTTGAGTGAACGGAGGGGGCTGCGCCAGCCCTGTCCCTCTCCATCTCTGTCTTTTTCTCTCTGTGTCATGTTTTCTTGGGGATTGGGTTGGGGATTTTTTTTTTTTTTGAATTGTTAAAGGTTTTGCTGCTAGAATTTTTTTTAATAAAACTGAAAATTTGTCAGCGGTGTTTCACCATCTCTTCCCTAGAATGGCGTGCTCGTGGAAGCGCGTGGCGTTTCAGAAGATTCCCCTCGTCTTTTCCCCTCCGCTGCTGAGGTCCCTGGCGCTTGTGGCGCTGCCGGGGGGCTCTGGTGGCAGCGCGTTGCCATCGTTGGTGGGCGGCTGCGTGAGCACCGTGGTTGGTAGGACACGTTCAAGTCGGCTCCTGACTCCGCTGGCCCAGGTCATGGGCAGTGTGGGGGACGAAGCAGCAAAGGTGAGTCCAGGTAAGGGAGGACATTGGTCCTGGTGGGAGAAAACCTTGCAACAACTTGGCAGGAGGGCGTTGAGTGGGTGCTGCCCAGTAACTATCCCAAAGGAAGGAAAACCAGTGGTATCCAGGGTGCTGGAGTCCACAAGATCTGGAGGCGAAGGGTCACCCTGCAGTGGGCGCTACCTCGTGAAGGGAACAAGAGAGCCGTGGAGGCTCGGGTTCCTCAACGCTGAAGGAGACCCCGGGGAGGTGCAGAGGATCTGCTGCCCAAGATGACCCCACTCCTCAGCACCCACCACACTCACCCATCTCCATGGCTGTCGGGGCAAATCCCAAAATTGAGTCGTCGTCATCGTCCCCAGAACATAATTCCTGACCAAAATAGGAAGGACCCTTTGCAACCACCAACTGGCTGAGCCCTTTCTTACCTTTTGGATCACTTTGAAGTGCCTGGTGCATGTATCACAGTGGTGGGTTTTAACTCTGAGTGATGCTTATTAATTGCAAGATAGGAATTTGTTTTCTTTGGACAGATGGCCCTCCCTGAGCAGGATGTGTTGCTCTGCACTGCCTTGCTTTCGCTTGGTTGCTTGCTTGTTCTCCCTGCGACGCGTGTGTGCAGGAGGGGAGAGGCAATGCAATGGTTAGGAAAACTGCTTGCTCAAGTTAGAAGAAAAAAAAAAAAAAAAGAGGAACAGACCGCAGTGAAAAGAGGAGGGGAAAAGAAAACAAAGAAGCAAAACAAAAGCAACAAAAAATCTGGTTGCGTGATGCCCATCTGCAAGCGAGAGGAACTCTTTTTCTCGGTGGAGATGATGCACCTCCCATTATTGGTGTTAGTCACAGAAAATCCTGGCTGTATCGGCTTCCATTGTTTTGAGAATTAGGAAAAATCGGGTTTTTTTGCGTCTTAAGATGTTGGCACAATAGTGTGTGACTAACAAGTCAGTGGTTTGAAGGGGACGCGTCTTGTGACTTGAACGGGGCTGTTGTTCAGGCTGAAGAGATCGTCCCAGCACTAGCTGAAAATCAAGGTACTCCAGAGGAATTGAGCAAAGGGGCTGAAACAGGAGCTGCCAGAATCTGAGGTTTTAGGCACTGGGGAGCCTCGTTTTTTAAGAGGTAACTAGAACCACAAGCTGCTTTTGGGCCCGAGCAGGAGGTCAAGCTGCCCGTTTCAGGGACAGGGAAGCACAGGCAGGGACCTTGTATTCCTCTTTGAGCTCCCCTGGCTGCCAGGCTGGGGTGCTGGAGGCTGACCTGGGCGTCTGAGACACTCTCTGGAATGAAAGCTGCGTTTTCCTTTCCTTTCCCCGGGAAAAGCAAGCAGATGGTCTTTGATTTCCAATACTTACTCATATTAAAACAATATTAATATTGATGACAGTGATTTATGACCTTGCAAATGGAACAAATCAATATTGAAATAGAAAAGATGAAGTTATACTTTCAGCAGCGTTGTTAAAATCAGGAAAGAGCCAGGTGGAAGAAGGGAAGCATCCTTAAAGGAGAGGACGAGAGAGGAGGAAACCAGCGGGGACACTTTGCGCCCAAGGAGGACAGCTGTACCCTGCTGCAAGGGGACAAAGGTGCAGGTAGAAGGAGGAGGTTCCACGTTGCACCCTCAACAGCCCAGAGCTCCTCTGAGCAGCCCGGACAGGTTGTCCTGCTATTGCTGGGCACCACGGGGAGCATCCAGGGGTGCTGCATGCTCAGTACAAGCGTGGGCAGACTTGATGCTTCGGCCAAGTCCTCAGCAGGCCAGGATGGTCCCCAGCAGGCAGGAGCACCGACAGCTGAAGGTCAGGGGGCTGTGGTTGCAGGGCAGGAGCCTGCTCACCAGTGCCTCTTGCAGGGAATGGGGTTTGGCCGGGTTGCTCCGGGGTGGTGTGGGGAAAGGGGCTCGATGACATGAGCTGGCTGGTGCTCAGCAGCACCCCTTGCCGTAGATAAAATGACATCAGCCCCGGGAACTAGCACCGGGAGAAAGAGCTTTTTGTCCCATGGTGATGGGAAGCCAAGAGGGACTGCCCAGCTCCTCATGTCTCCTCTCCTCCCAGGGATGTGCTTGTCCTGCTGGCAAGAGAAGCAGCTCTCCTGACAGACAAAAATAAGGGGAGGAGGGCATTTCCATGCATGGAATGGGGAAAAAAACACCTCTTGGTGCAAGCATGGTGGCCTGCTGAGCAAAGCACCACGGCCCTTCCCGGGGTGTGGGAAAGGCTCCAAGGATGCGGGAGGCTCCTTGCAGAAGCTCTTTGCCCTGTGACACTCAAGAAGCAGTAGGAAGAGGTAGGAAGCAGTTTGACAGCCCTGCTGTGCACAGGGCCCCTGCGCTGTCTCGGGCAGCTCCGAGCTGCTCCAGGAGTGCGTTCCTGCTCCGCACGCTCGCAGCTCAGCCTGGCAGCCCCCGGAGGAAGCCGCTCTCCTCCGGTTTCTTACCTCCCACGCTGACAAATGTGTGCGGAGCTCAGCCAGTTCCCCGAGCCTCCTCCTGCTCTGCTGTGGGTGGCACATGCCAAAGGGTGCAGCTTTTCCCAGCGCTAAGGTCCCAAGGAGACCACGACATGCTCTCAGTGTTGACCTGGCACTGAGGCAGAGCACGTGAGGCCAGTGCTGCTCCTCTTCAGCAACACCACAGCCCCTCCAGGCTACCCCATAAGGAGGGGAGATGGTCCCTTGGTGAGGACCTGAGCTGTGGTCAGTGCCGTTTCCTCCAGCGTCTGCAGCCTCCGGGGTTCCCCATGCTGAGGGGCTGGCTCCTCACCGTGGATTTACTGGCTGCTCCGGCCTCTCTTCGTTGAGATGAGGCAGCGTTGCCTGTATCAATAAGAAAGAACTTTGTGTGAGGAAACAGGAGCAGCGCTACCCAAGAGCAGAGCTCTCCCTTAAGCAAAAGTTCTCAAATGAGGTGCCTGGCTGTAGAAAGAACAAGCCTAGAATAAACCCTGCTTGATGCCTCTGGGCCCCCAGGGATCACAGTGACAGGCAATTCAGGGCATGAGTTAGACAGGAGGCAAGCGCAGGGCCGAGGAGCCCCCCGTGGCTACGTCTCCTTGCCACTAACACCTTCTGCACCCAGTTCACAGGTTTGGGAGATAAGTCATGACTTCAGCCAG
Source organism: Nothoprocta pentlandii (assembly GCA_013398315.1). Taxonomy (NCBI): domain Eukaryota; kingdom Metazoa; phylum Chordata; class Aves; order Tinamiformes; family Tinamidae; genus Nothoprocta; species Nothoprocta pentlandii. The sequence goes on from VZSG01001018.1 coordinate 80,055, forward strand.
GGGCTTTTCTGCTCTGCTTGCAATGCAAGACACTGAAACTCCTGTTTTGGTACTAGTGCTACCCAGACCTGGCAGAAGTCCTGCCTCCTCCCCCCTTGTCTGACACCAAGACAAGGTGTCTCTCTTGTCTGGGAGGTTTCTTGGGTTTTCATGTAGACCATGCTACAGCTTTTGAGGCATGGATTCCCCCATAGCCACCAAGAGCAGCCAAGAATGAGACCCAGGACTTGTGAGGGAGCAAGCCTTAACACAAACCAGTTAGGAAACACCATAGGCCAGAGAAGAACGTGCAGGGGTCCCTCACAGCCTCTTCTTCCTGACCAGAGGGGGAAACACTGCACAAGAAGTCACCGAAGTCCTCAGGCTCTGACATATCTGTACTCACACGTACAAGCAGTCAAGGTTTCCTTACATATTACCTGCCCCAGGAGGCAAAGGCTAAACAAGAGGCCAGGGAGGCCGCAGGCTGGCCTAACAGCAGAGAAACATTTCCTTCCGCAGGACTCTGCAATGTTGCAGCCTACCCTGGCATGGCACGGGCCTCAGTGCAAAGATGAAAAGCTAAAAATCTTGTCTTCGAGTGCTAAGAACCTTGTCTTCGAGTACCCATACTCTCCACTGCTACAATTGGGATTGAGGGATTTTGCTTGCTGCAACACCCCAAAGCAAGGTTTGATTAACCAAAATTACCTTGGGACCCTCTAAATGGCTGTGATAAGTTCAGATCCCTGAGGCCCAGCTGCCAGGCGTATGAGAGGCCATGGGTACTAAGCCATGCTCGGTAATTCAGTGCCTCCAAATGAGAGGCTCATGAAACGAGCCAGATAACTTGCTCAGAGGCACAGGGCAAAGCAGAGAACCCAATCAGATCTTCCTGGAACAAGGCCGTACCACACACCATGCAGCAGGCTGCAGTCGAGAGATCAGCGGTGCCAAGCAGGAGGAACGGGTGCCCCCAGCCCAGCTAATGCAGCCTGGAGCCCTTCACCCCTTTGAGCCTTCATCAGCTTCATCCTCTGCCTGCAGCAGGCTGGGCCCATGGCCACTGGCAGGACAGAGATGGGGACCTCCATGGCAGCATTCAGACAGCCATCCTGCACGTCTTCTTTTCTACCTTTCATCTGTGCCACAGAGCCCCCCCAAAACGTCCACAGCACCAGGTGGGGACCAAGCAGACACAGGCACAGATAAAAATTCCTCCGTTTCCCCCAGCACAGCTGGAAAAGCAACGACCAGGCAGCAGCCCTGCAGCCTCCTGACCCCTGGCTCTGCCCTTGGACATGCCCTGCACCTTCTGCCGCACTTGGTGAGCCCAGCTCAACCAAGACAGCCCGCGGACATGCAGAGCTTCGCCCTATTGCAGAGCGAGACTGGGGAGGGGGGATTAAACCGAAGGCTCCTCCCTGACCTCCTGGCCATGCCCTGGAATAACGCGTCCCACAAGCAGAGCCTGATTCCCGCTATCCGCCCCGCTTCTCAGCGCCCCCCCCTTCCCTAGACTCTCCCATTGCGGAGCTGCGGGGAGCGCGGGCGCCCTCCGGCGGCACCGGCACCCCCGCCATTTAACCCGTGCCTTGCCCTCCGCCCCGGCTCCCCGCAAGCCCTTGTCCTCGTTTATTCCCTCCACTTGGCTCCTTTCCCTGTGCCCGGGCCAGGGCTTCCCGGGGCTGCGTCCCCGTGGCGCGCTGAGCAAGGCGCCGCTGCGCGCCTCTAACGGCCAAGGGTAACGGTCACCTGTAACGGCCGCGGGTAACGGCCACGGGTAACGGTCACATGTAACGGCCGCCGCCTCTAGCGGCCGCGGGTAACGGTCACCTGTAACGGCCGCGGGTAACGGCCGAGGGTAACGGTCACATGTAACGGCCGCTGCCGCGCACCTCTAACGGCCGCGGGTAACGGTCACATGTAACGGCCGCCGCCTCTAACGGCCGCGGGTAACGGTCACCTGTAACGGCCGCTGACTCTAACGGCCGCGGGTAATGGCCGTGTGTAACGGCCGCCGCCTCTAACGGCCATGGGTAACAGTCACCTGTAACGGCTGCCGCCTCTAACGGCCGCGGGTAACGGTCACATGTAACGGCCGCCGCCTCTAACGGCCGCGGGTAACGGTCACATGTAACGGCCGCCGCTGCGCGCCTCTAACGGCCGCGGGTAACGGTCACATGTAACCGCCACCGCCTCTAACGGCCGCGGGTAACGGTCACATGTAACCGCCACCGCAGCGCGCCTCTAACGGCCGCGGGTAACAGCTGCCGCCTCTAACGGCCGCAGGTAACGGCCGCGTGTAACGGCCGCCGCCTCTAATGGCCACGGGTAATGGTCACAAGTAATGGCTGCTGCCTCTAACGACCGCAGGTAACGGTCACATGTAACGGCCGCTGCCTCTAACGGCCGCGGGTAACGGCCGCGTGTAACGGCCGCCGCCTCTAACGGCTGCGTGTAACGGCAGCCGCCTCTAACAGCCGCAGGTAACGGTCGCCATGCTCCTCTAACGGCTGCGGATAATGGCCGCGGGTAACAGCCGCCACACGCCTCTAACGGCTGTGGGTAACGGTCACTTGTAACGGCCGCTGCCTCTAACGGCCACGGGTAATGGCTGTGGGTAGGCCGCTGCCTCTAACGGCCGCAGGTAAAGGCTGTGGGTAACGGTCGCCATGTGCCTCTAACGGCTGCAGATAGTGGCCACGGGTAACGGCCGCCACACGCCTCTAATGGCCGCGGGTAACGGTCACATGTAACGGCTGCCGCCTCTAACGACCGTGGGTAACGGCCGCAGGTAATGGCGGCAGGTAACGGCCGCCACACGCCTCTAATGGCCGCAGGTAACAGTGTCTGAGGTAAAGTTTGCTCAGGGGAAGGGCTGTGGTGGAAGCAAACAGGAGTCTGGAACGGGGGAGCCCCCCTTGTACTGCCTGGTGCTTCCAGGCGGGAATGCAGTGCTGCAGCTGGGACTTGTTGGGATAGCTGGTGCTGAATCCCAGCGGGTCAGGAAGAGAAGGAGAGGGAAGAAAAAGCCTCGGAATGCCCAGCGTTTCCATGCACCTTGGCAGCGGTTGAGCCCTGAGGGAGCTGTAGGTGGAGAGGGAGCTCTGTGAGCTCCTGGTGTCCAGCAGGTCGAACAGAACAGCCTTGGCTTTGGACAAATCCCGTGTGCTAGAGTCCCGTGGTTCCCATTTTCCACCTTGTACAAGTATATATTCTCTCTTTTGTTTGAATGTTGGGTTTCTTTTAGCAGGACGGGCTTATTTTGCCTTTTTCTAGAGGCTTCTGTCCAGAAAAGACAAAATAATCCACCCTAGCAGTGGGTGGATGTTTTTGCATTTAGCCTTGGCCTTGCAACCTGGAGCTATGTCACCTCGCCTAACTGATTCTCAAGATCTCGAGGTCAGGAGTCACTTGTATGCCATCTCCAGCAGCTCCAAAGTGTGACCAGGCTTCACCCATTTCCCGAGCAGGGCAGAACCGCTGAAGATTTCCAACTGTTCAAGTACGTCTTGCTTCCCTGAAGAGCACTTGGGTGTGCTTGAAGGAAGCTGGAAAATGAGAGTGTTACACACCCAGAGACAGGATCCCAGCTCCAACACAATGCAAGGATGGGCTTGTCCAGAGACAGCGGAGAGCTGGATGAAAACATCGAGTTTACTCCCTGGAACCACCTTTAATCAGCACCTTCAAACGCCATTGTTATAAACAACGACACAGGAACAACTTGTGCACAGCAGAGTGCCTGTCTACATAAATGTGCCGTAACTTCATGTCACATCGTGCTGGTTTGATCTGGAAGCAAGGAGAGGATGTGTCCGGGTAGCTGGAGTGCCTGGAATTGGGTGTTGTGGCTTCCCTTTTTCTGAGGAGCAAAAGAAGGGATTGCCAAGGAGGCCAAGCCCAAAGCTGAAAGTCACCCCAGCTCAAGCAGTGCCCTTACCAGCTGGGGTGCACCCTTGAAGGACCCACCACCAGCATGGGGTTAGTGACAGGTCCCAGCAACAGCCCTGGCCAAGCAGGAGACATGACTGGAGACAAGGCTTCCTGTAACATTGGTCCCAAGTTCCTCCAGGAGACAGAGCAGCCAGAGACAGGGCTGCCTACAAAAAACAATCTCAGGTCTGTGCAGGAAGACCAGCCAGCAGGTCAGGAGCCACAGCAGAGCATAGACACAGGCCTGGTGGCCCTAAGGGCTGAGCTTCAATGGAGCTCCTGGACCAAGGGGTTCTAAGAGGGTGGATTGATGGGTGGGAGGTCCAAGGGAGGCTGCTCAGGGCAGATCAGACCCATTAGAGTCCTCAGGGCCCTGAAACCTTCCATACGATCTTGGGCAGCTCACTTGGGTCCTTACTGCTCTTAAAGACTTAAGGAACAGGCTGATCAGCATTCAAGGCCTTGGTCATATAAAGTCCTCAGATACAAAAGCCCCATTGGGCTATGTCTACATTAGTTTGGGTCAGGGGAGACCTTTCAAAACTGCCAGCTGTCCCCACTTTCGATGGCGTTCTGGAGCAGCCTTGGAGAGCTCGGTCTTGGGAGAGCATGAGCCGGACAGCTGAGCGGTGCTCCAGGGATGCGCCTAGTGCTCTGCAGCCACTAAAGGGCCTTGGCTTTTTAGGACCAGGCTAGAGCTTGTCTGGAGTAAAAAAAAAAAATAATA
>VZSG01001018.1:84764-111618 GCA_013398315.1 Nothoprocta pentlandii
AATAATAATAATAATAATAAAATAAAATAAAATAAAATAAAATAAAATAAAATAAAATAAAATAAAATAAAATAAAATGCCCTGACATATGGATAATACATGCATTGGGTGTGCAGCTTTACAGGCCACTCACAGTCCAAACCATTCCCGTTTTCCACAACCTTTGGTGTGCGATGGATGACGAAGCCCACAGGCCAGCACGGCCCAAAACATGCACCACTAGATGGCATTTGGTGCCCACGGATAGGGCAGGGCCCCGGTGGCCGGAGGCTGCGGTGACATGAAGCAGCGGAACAGATGCTTTTGGAAGGGTTTTATGAATGAAGGCTGCCTCCAGATGACATAACTCCTCCTGACTCCACCCTGCTGCTGCTGCAGATCTCAGGTGCTTTTGTTTTGCTGCGGGCAAAGCGGTGCAGCTCGCGAACTCGCTGCGGGGCTGCTCGAGTGACCACAGCGCACGGGCACGGGAGGTCCGGGAGGCTGCTGGGCTGGTGAGTAGCAAAGCAGTGTGTTAGCTGTCTGTGTGCATGGCAGAACTGCCTGGAGTATTCTGTACTCTTTCTCTCTCCCGGAGACCCAGCTCCACTGTAATTCCCGGTGGGATCAGCTCAGGGCAGCTCGTCCAGGTCAGACCACTGCGAGTGAGCGCAGGACTGTCTTTAAAAGCCGCTTGTTGCATTTTAGGTCTGTGAGCAGAACAGTGCACAAGTGAGTTCTCTTTTCTAAAGCTCTAAGAGAACTGACTAGTCTGTCAGTTCGCTGTAGTGTGTGATGAAAGTTTGTAGTAAGCCTGGTTTTGATGATTAACGCCTTAACTTAGAAAGTTTAATTTCAGAAAGTTTATTATTATGGTAGAATTGTCTCTTTTTTTTTTTTTTTTTTTTCCTGTGGCTTCTTGACTTTGATGCTATGATTTCCTGCTACTAAGTTTTAAGGACTTGAGTCCCATATGGGATAGATTTTTGCTAAATGGTTACTCCATCCTGGGGACTTTTCCACCGGTCAAAGATGACTTTGTTGGATTTCCCCCACCCCTAAACCAAAATCGATCATTTGCATTCTGGCAGTTCTGACAGCCTTGCTCTGAGGAGAAAAATTCTCTCCACGGTCTGCAGAAGGAATTACTCCTTACTCTAACTGCATGAGCTTAATCAGTACAAAAAAATCCTTTTTCTTGGCTGTCGAGCCTCCCTCCCTGCAACGCCTCACTTCTCCAAAACTTTGGGACACAGAGTAAAGCAGGGAGAAAAGAACCAGAATCTGCAAAATGCAGGGTACTCTCTAAAGGAATCGTCTAACTAATAACCCCCTGGGCTTAGAGGTATTTCAGAACCCAGTTATTGATGATGGGGAGGATGGAGAGTGTTAAACTGCTGCAGAATTTAGAAAGAGGTGGATGTTTCCCTGCAGTGGTTCTGTGGTACTTGGTTTGAGAATGTAAGGGGGAAGAAGAAATGTTTGTTTATAGAGAGAAATATATATTATATATACATACATACACATTTATATAGAGAAATCATAAGGCGTTTGCCAAGCTTAAATTAAGACAAATGATGAGAGCTGTTTCATCTTCTCCTTGAAGTGAGACCACCTCTGCTGTGAAGCGCAGCTTCCGAAAGCGCCGCGGTCCCCCCAGCAGCCCTGCAGACTCATTGAAGGATGCCCTATCCAGTGGGAATTGCAGGGAAGCATCTAATGGGTTGGATATAGCTGCCTTCGTTAAGCCACAAGCATCAGGTTGTTGCCCTGGCTGTGTTTAGCCAGGCTGTTTTTCAAGACAGGACTGTGCATCAGGCTGATCTAGCTGCTCCTCAGCTGGCATGAAATCTTTCTCAGCTAGAAACTACCATTTTCTTGACGCAACCGCGGGCCCAGGGGAGGAAGAGAAAGTGCTCTGGGGGAAATGGCCATAGAATTGGAGGCCGGGATGTTTATAGAGAGCCAAAGCCCGTTTACTAACTTCCCTAGCCTTTGCAACGGGGAAGTGCCGCTTTGGGGGCTCTTCCTTCACCGCAGAGCTCCCCCTGAGGACACCACGACCCGCTTGCTGTCTGCAGGGTTTGTGTCTGAGGTTTTTTCTGGACAGCCCTAGCCCTGACTTCAAAGGCAGGGTGCTTTGGCAGCCCTGATGTGTCTCTGACTTGACAGCTCGTCCCGTAGGACAGGGACCAGAGGGTGGGTAGCGCTGATGGGGGTGTCGTGTGCGTGATAAGGAGCAAGAGAGGGAGGCAGCATGAGCTGACAGTTACTGTAATGTGTAAAATTTTGTAGAGCTAATGATATCAAAGATGACAGCAAAACAAACACCTTATGATTTATAAGCCAAGATGGGGAAGTCCGTTTGAATGCCAGGGCAGAGATATCAGCTCTGCAAGAAATATGGGAAGAATTCGTCCCTAATCTAATCTCCCTGAATTCCACCAAGATGCAAGACAGGATTCATTTGCTCCAGTTTCGTAGCTGAGAATTAAACAGGAAACCCCCCCAGGATGTAAATTGTTCTCCCAAATACCAAGGTGCATTTTGTATGTGGGGGCTGGAGAGGGGCTGCTACTGTCCGAATCATCTCTGTGTGACAGGTCAGAGGCCCTGGGAGGCTGTGGAGCTTTCAGCAGCCCTGAATGTGAACAGAAGGGGCAGGAGGTGAGCCCAGCAGAACGGGATCCGCAGCAGAGCCCGCTGCTAATGATGTCCTTTGCAAAACCGAGCCCTTGAGCCGACGAGGCTGGCAGATATTATCATAGGTGAGGGTCTGTGGCTTCCTCACCCTCTGCGGTGCTCCCGTGACACCCTCTCAGAGGCTGTTTATAGCAAGGATGAGGATTTGTTGTAAACCTTGACTCTCAGAGCTGCCTCTTCCTCCAAGTTTGGGCTATTCTCACTCCCAGTTGGGTTCCAGCAAGAGGCATCTTGGAGAGCCCAGGATAGCTGGGACCTTTACAGATACTTGCTCTCACGGATACAAAGTTGGTGTTGAAAACAAGTACGGCCAAGACATAGAGATGAATCAGCTCAGGACAGGCCTTGGGGTGAGGCTGGGAATGGTTTTCAGCCAGAGGATGGAGCAGACTGGGAAAAGCAGAGGTGTGGTACCCAACCTGCACATCATGAGGAGCCTTGCACGGGGAGGAAGGTCTGCTCAGGAGGGCCTGCTCCACTCTCCTCCGGATGGCAACTCGCTCCATGAAAGAGGGGAAAAATGGCATTACTCATTTCGGAACAGGTCTCAAGTTTGAGACCTCCTGGCTCGTTCTGTGAGTTACTTGTCACCTCCTCATTTATTCCCCACTTAGTGCCTTGCTCTCAAACGTTGGGTGCATCTTCTCCTTTTCTTTTTACTGGGAAAATTGAAGCACAGAGTGGCAAAGCAACCAGCCTAAGGGGAGATCATAGGGGGCCAAATCATTCTGTCTCCCTAAACACGTGGTCCCCATAGACTATTCCAAATCACAGCCATCTAGAGATCAAGGAATTACAGAGATACCCTGAGACCAAGACTGCAGATCTGGCAGTGCTGAGACTGAACAGAGGCCAGCAAACAAGAAGCTGTGTGTCCAGCTGCCACTGATATTCACGCTTTATTATAAAGCATGAGATAAATCTTTATTATTCCTGGATAAGGACATTATATGAATATTGGCACGTGGGGATATGACTTCTCTGTGCTCTCTATGCTCTAGTCCAGAAGACACCCTGGCCATGCTGTTCCTGCACACACTCCCCGTGCATTTTTTGAGCGGGCACAATTCAGCTCCACTGCTGCATGGCAAAGAGCGTACTGGTTGCAAATGTCACACCGAGTTGGATTGGGAGCCTGCCCAGGATATGATTTCCCTGGAACAATGTGGTTCACAAGAACATGTCCATGTGGGGTTATTGTTCTTGTCCGGCACGCTGGCAAGGTGCCACGTATTGTGTGCGGAACCCACTTTGCTTCTCCCACCATCAAGTTCAGGTTAGTTCCCCTGTTTTCTAGGAGGAGATCAGTGATGTCAGCTAATTTGGACAGAGTTCTTCCCAACGCGAACGAAACCGGCTTTCGGTTTCAATCTGCCCATTGTCCAGCGCGAGAGCTGTTTGTCCCACGGTGCTTGCTTGTCCCCAGGGCTGCAGTGGCAGCTGTGCCACTGCGTGCTGGAGCCTCCGTGCTCACTCACACTTGGGCCTGGGTAGACACAGCTTCACTTTGAGCTTCCTCACAGCTCCAGTGTGGGCAGTAGGAGGATGATCTACTGTTTGGAAGAACATGGGATACTTGTATTTACTGGCTGCTCTGCTACTGCTCCTTTCTGGCCATTAGGAGGTCACTTAGCCCATCTGTGCCTCAGTTCCCCGTTGGGACCGTTGGGACCGCATCACCTTAATCACAGTGGCTTTTCACCCTGGGATGCCTTGGGGGTAAAGACATTAAGATCTAAGAGGCCTTCACATGCAGTAGGGATTGGGCAGGAGCTGTGTGTCTTACACGACCATCTGAGGCTCACAGTTGAGTTTTCTCTGTTCTGACTGATAAATTAAATGATTGCAACACGGGGAGCTGTCTGCCTTGTTGCTGCTGCCAGAAGAGTGCCCTGTTTCTTTTCTCAGAAGATCAGCAACCGAGCTGCCCTAACGCCTGACAAATGTGCCTTCATGTGCCTTTGCTTCCAGCTCACCCTACAGTTGACCTGGGCCAGGATGTCTCTCCTGGGGAGGACTGAATGACTGAGTGGCCAAATGGGCTGAGTGGCCTGGCATCCATCTGGTTGCTAATTCCTGGGAGACACCCTCCACAAAGGCTGCACCTGGGCCTCATCCAGTGCTCGTTACTCCAGAAAAGCCCCCCTTGCCTTCTCAGGCTGTCACTTGGGTAGGGACTGCAGGTTTGCTCAGCAATTTGGGAGCTAACCGGGACAACCATTAAGGAAAACTGTGTTTCTCTGGTTTTTAGTCAGTTAAAGGTGTCTCTCTTCTCCTCCTGCTTTCCCATTCCCCCTCCCAATCCAAGAGAGGGGCTGAGACCAAGTCAACAACAGCAGCACCGTTCAAAAGCAGCAGGAAGACGGACGCTCCCAACAGCACGTCCTGCCCGTTAGCGTGGGGACACAGGCAGCAGCGAGCCCGAGAAAAGGGCAGCTCTTGTTGGAGGCTGCACAAGCCTGAGGCTCTGCAGGGGTCCAAGCCACGCAAGTCAGGGAGCTTAGCAGGGAATCCGAGCTGTAATTGCTGAGCAGTCGCAGCCAAGAGGCTCTGAGAAGAAGCAGATAAGGGTGCAGGAACCCTTCATCCTCATTAAAATATTTTCTCTGGCAAAGCCCCCCACGCCTGCTCAGCCTGTTCCAATTAGTGCAGTGGGCCAAGGGAGGCCGAAGAGCAGGGTTCCTCTGGATGAAAACACTGGAGAGCTTTCAAGTGCTGGGGGGAGGCAGGTGACCTTGGCTCGGGACAGGGAGAGGCCCTGGGAGCGCAACACGCAGTGGTGTCACCTCATGGCACTGGCCAAGAGTGACTCCAATGAGCTGCGTCACCGAGCTAAGGAGCAAGTGCCTCACAACCACCTCCTGCATGAGAGTAGCCCTGGTTTCAGCAGTGGGGAACTGTGGACCCCCTGCCCAGTAGGTCTACAGGTTCAGAGCAGTAGTTCTGTTGTGAGTGAAGTTTGGCAAGTCATCTAAATACACTGCAAAGCATCTCAGCAGCTTACGGTAGCAATAGCAAGGGGCTGAAGAGCCCCAAAGAAGACAGCAACCTAGTCCATGGAGCAGGGGTGCTTCTCCCCAGGTGTTATAGAGAGGCCCATTAGGATGCTGCTAAGTGCCCACAAGGACCCTAACCATGGTCACCACTTCTTTCCTGGTTGCCACTGAAGGACCAGCAGTCTGATAGGCTTGGTGACAGCATGATCTGCCAGGCAGTGACCTAGATAGAGGTGAAAGGCACTGGGATACCCAGGTATGACCACCTGCTCTCCCCAGCAGAGGCTTTGCTGGCAGGTCGTGAGGAGAAGCACTAGCAAGCCTGTCTCCTGGCTGGAGTGTTTGTGGACTCCTAGCCTTGGGGAGCCTCTGCTGGATTTTCCCACATTCCCGATTCAGCCACATCTAGCTCCAGAAGCCTGCACTTCAAAAAAAATGCCTCCTCGGTGGGCTAAAACCCTTGAGCCTTTCAAATGCTATATTGAATATCAGCCATGTGGTGGACAGGTGACAAGTGTCGGGTTCAGCCCATGTGCTGGCATCTTAGTACAAATGGCTCTCAGGAATGTGGCCGAGTCTCTGGGGACCCCTGCGGCTTTGGGGATCTGGCCCATCAGTGGGGTGGGCAGGAGTGAGGCCCTTTGATACCTTATTTGGGTACTTTAACATGCCAGTAGGGAGGGCAAGTCCCACTGCAAACACGAAAGAATTTAAACTTCTCAGCTCTGGTAGGAGGTAGGTTGAGGGTTTAATACGCTAAGCAACCCCAGCGCTGCCTTCTAATAGATGGGCTGACATTTGTGGTATGGTGGCTACCAAAACCAGTGAGCTAGGCTGTGCAAGGGCGGCCGATACCCTCCGGTATCTGGGCTCTGGGCAGTGCTGCAAGGCAGGGCTTTCACGGAGGGACCAGTTGCCATCCTGCCGGCGAGGAGCCCAAGGAACAGCAGGAAATGAGGCCACGCTGCCGGCCTCGCTGGAGACACAATTGCTGCGCACTTGTCTCACCTCCCTGACCCCCGGCTTTGTTTGGGGAGGAGCGCAGCCTTCTTCCTCTGAGCAGGGCCCTGCGCAGCTGCCAGCTGCCTTCCTGGCCTGGTTACCCCCTCCGTGAAGTCTTGGCAGCTTCCCACAGCCACGTACCTATGCCGGGGGATTGGCGATTGGACTGGGGTGCTGCTCAGTGCTGGGGAGGCCATCGCCAAAGCTGCAAACTGAGGTGTGGGAATGTGGCATGGGATGGCAAGGGGAGAGCTGCAGAGTCCCAAGAACCCCCTACATGGGTGGTTCCCCATGGGTTGTGTCCACCTCACTCAGCAGTTCTGAGGCACTTGAAGCTCTCTGTGCTCTGGAAGTGTTTTAGGAGACCAGAGATGTGCAAGGTGGACTTGTGCTCTGCTTCCCTGCTGTGAGCAGGTTATTTGCTTTGGCATGAGGGACAGGCTGCAAATTCCTGATCGGGACTGCAGGTCCCTCAGGCAAGACCCTCCTGCTATTGGCAGGAGGTCGAGGTGAATTAGAGGGATGAACAGCTGGGGTTACCCTTGACGGGTGCTACCTGGTGTGAGCAACACATGCAAACAACCCAGCCAAGTCCTGAGGGAACCTGAGGCACGGGACAAACCGCTCGGCCCATCACCAGGTACGGAGACAAGCCCAGCTGCTTGGCCACCTTCCCGGCCTCGCTTCTGCGAGATGAGAGATCCCACATGAACCATCTCCCCAAGCTATCCCACGGGAGGGAGGGAAGGTAGGGGCTGCGCAGCCCGCAGGCAGGGAGCAAGTGGCTTTCCCAGAAAGGAATTAGAGCATTGTTACAAGGGAGACAGCTCTTTATCCCTTCATAAACACTTATTAATAACACGACCTTTAGAGGAGAGGCTGAATTGTATCTCCCAAGCAGAAAGATTTTCTCCTCTAAAGGTTCCCCCCCGAAACAGGTGGAAAATTCCCTTCAGCACGAAAGAGCAGAGACAGCTGGGATTTGCCAAGATCACGGGAAACTCTCATGGATGTGGTCACTGCCTGGGATGGATGTGGCTTTGCCAGTGCTTCAAGGGACACAAAATGAAACCGCTCGCAGAGCTCACCCCCTGAGCTGGTCGCCTCTAGTGTCCAAGCACCCAAGGTCCGTGTTCACACAGCGGTGCAGAAGGGGCTGCACTTCATGTAATAATACACCAATTCTCAGGGATCAGGAATGCTTTTGCATCAGAGAAGATAAGAAATAAAAAGTGAGCAGAGTTCTTGCTCCTGAGTGTGGAAACAAATGGTAAGTCCTCCTGATCCTACCAAGACCTGCCAGGTTTCCCCGCCGAAGCAGCGGAGTTGTCTGTGCCCTGGCTGTTGCTAGCACGTACCTGTTAGCAAGGAGCCCTCCTGCGTGGCCGGGCAGGCAGGGGGCAAAGCCAGCGCGCCCGTGGGGCCGCGGGGCCAGCAGCAGCTGGAACGCGTTCCTTCATGCGCTCAGCGCTTGGCACGCTTCGGCCCCAGCGCTTGGCAAGAAACAGCCCCCGGGATAATTGTGATCGTAGCCTTTAATCTGCCGAGGCAGGCGTGCTGGGGGCCAGCGGGTGATCTCCCGCCTGGAGCGGGGCCTGCTGGCCAGGGCGGCTGGGCAACAGTGGAGAAACTTGAGAGAAGCTCCGGCGAGCTCGGCGTTGTGCTGCTTAGCGATTCCTCTGCTCAAGCGCTGCAAACACGCACCCTTTCCTTTCTCTTCCTCTTGTCATACACCTTTGGGATTGTGCACGGGCCGTGTGCTTTGGGCACGCGTGTCCTGTGGGGCTCAGTGGCAGCAGGGGAAGGCACGGAGGGAGCCGAGGGGCCTCGTGGCTTCGTCCTCTCCTTCGGGAAAGGCCAACAGCTGCCTCCCCGCACTGCCCCGGGAAGCAGGAGCAGCAGCAGCTGCTGGCAAATCCATCCCGGTGCACGGGATGGAGGGAATCAGCCCAAACCCTGGGCTGAGAAAGGAGCATTTCCGTGGCCCAGACCCGCGTGGGCAGCAGGAGGGACAGGAGTCCCTTTGTGAGAAAGGCCCCTGCACCTGCACACAGCGGTGTCTGCCAAGACCCAGGGCTCCTAGACTCTGTTCTCTCCCTGCACAGGCAGAGCAGCGTGTGCCCAGGACTCACCTCGCCGCGTGCAGACCCCAGCCACAAAATAGCCTGTGCAAACGGGCACGGACGGACCGAGCCTGGGGAGGGAGAAGGACAGACCCCCACGATGGAGGGGCAGAGCCATCCTGTCCTCGCAGGGCTTTTCTTGAGCAAGGGCAGGCGCTGTCAAGCAATAGGAGGCCTGGATCTCAGGACGTCACCTGAGGAGCCAGGGGAGCTAAGGGAGCTGATCTATTTGTGTGTCTCGTATAGTGCCAGCCCCGTGTGGGGACTTCAGCCCCCTGACACTCTCCTATCTCACGTCACCTCTCACGTGAGGTAGCCCAGTGAGGTCTAGTGCAGGGTTCTCTTCCCCAGGGGGAAGAATCCCCCAGGGGATTGCTGAGGTTTAACGCTCGCTGCATCGCAGCCCTGCTGCTGGCTGCTCCCCTGAGGTCCCCCAGCTGTTGGGGCCCTGCACTTTAGCTCCTGGCCATGGCCTGGCCGGGCCCAGAGTGTAACTCAAGAAGGCAATAGGCTGCAAAGGGAGCTCACGGATTAGGCAGGAAACAATCGGGGCCTGTGAGCCGGGGAGAGCACTTGCCAGGCTGTGCTGCGCCAGGAGGAAGCAGGAGGTATCGGATCTTAATGCAGTAGGATTGCTGGAAAGCTCAAGTTCCGCACGCCCTTCCGTCCCGGGAGATAATCCATAGCCTGATCCACCTACTGCCAGCAACCTTCCCCCTCTCAATTTTGGGCAGTCGCACTGTTCCTGGCACTGCAGAAAACAGGCGTTGTCAGAGGGTAAGTGATTCCCTCCCATAGCAGCCTGTTTCAAACCCGGGAGATCTGTCTTGTCCCGGTGCTGCTCGCTGTCCCCTACACGGCTTTCCCTGGGACTTCTGCAGAGGAAGAGCTCGGTGCAGGGGCACCAAGTGCCGGGTTTAGGTGGTGTTCCAGCGCCTTAGATCTGTTAGGCTCCTGACCATCACTGCTAGCAGAAAGGGGAGGAAGAGGCACAGGAGAGCTGAGTACTCGCTGAGCACTTCACTGATCCAAGATGCATTCGTGGAGTGACACAGGGCCATCACGGGGGAGTGGAAGCGTCATAGGGGTTGGAGTGCAGTGCAAGGCAGGGCTACAAGGTGTCCACATCTTCTCCAGCGGTCCTGCCTGCTTGTACAGCTGCTGGTAGCGTAGTGTCAGAACAAGAAAGCAGGCAGAGGAGTGAGGTTAAAGAGCTGAATTCCATGAAAAATGTGGCTGCCACTCTCCTTCCTCGCTGCAAAATCCTTCCTCTCCCTCAGGCCCTCCTGGTACCCAGGGCATGAAATCTTCGCTGCCTTAACCCAGCCTCCAAGGCCAAACCCGCAGAAATCCCCTCACCCCAGCGGTCTGCTCTCATCAGCAATTCTCTCTCCAAACTGAGATAGAAATAGTTGTAGCTCAGGACAGTTGATTATTTAAAGCTGTCGGGAGTGTTTAATTTAACCCTGGATTCATCATCCGCAGCTTGTTTCCATCTACAAGACACCCGCTCTCCCCCTCTCCGTGTAAACTCTGCCTGTGACAAGCTCTTCACCTCCAGGAATATTTGGGCTGGGGTTTATAGGAAGGGGCCGTGACCCCGCTGCGTGTTTCCAGCCACTTCCCCAGGCAAACGGGCACGGCCAAGGATGCCTCCGTGCCAGGCCTCGCACACGCAACCGGGCAATTCCCACTGGGAGAGAGCTGGGGTTTGAGCTGGGCATTGGATGTGCGTCGCGGAGGGAGGCAGCTGTGCCCTGCCTGCCATTGGCAGCTTCCCGGGCCCACCCGGGGATGTCCTGGAGCTTCGGGGCATGAACGTGCCGACCGCTGTCCCCAGACGGAAGCCTAGCGCGGGCTCTGCTCCCTTTGTGGGGAGCTGCAATTAGAGGGCGAGTGCTCCAGCAACCACATGTGCGTTGGCAAAAGCTCTTGGTCACATCGCAGTCACGTTCTTGCCGTGACCCCGGGATAACACTGTTCGCTCAGGCCATGACCATGAGAATGCAGGGGAACAGGTCTGCGCGAGGTCTTCAGCTTTCTGGATGAACTGGGTGCATTTTGGAAGGGTTGAAACTCCCAATTTCCCCTGCACAGAACTGCTGCTCTTCACCTCTGCGTGGCAGGAATGTAGTTAGTGAGGAGACCAAACTGCAGACACCAGGGTGGTCAGGGGACACCTCTCTCCATCATCAGTGTAGCAACCAACGAGCGCTTTAAACCTAGCAAAACCCATAAGCATTTCTATCTATTTATTTTATAGACAGTGAAGGACCTGCCAAACCGAGAGCTCAGACAGTCTGCCCAGGGGAGAGGTGGTTTGAGAGCCATGGGGAACAACCCCAGGCTGAAACATGACCCACCAAATGGTGCAGCATCTCCCGAGGGTCACAGCAGGGCACTGCCAGCTCTCCTGGCACATGGGGTGGCATCAGTAGAGAGCAGCAGCAGGAGGGGACACATGCACATGTGTGAGGCTGGAGAGCCTGGTGTGGATGAGGAATGAGACTGGATTTTCATGGCTTGAGTCCAGCCAGGGGATGGCACTTGGGCCTGCACGGTTTTAGGCTGTAGCTGGTTAACACCAGTAAGGACAAGGGAAAAAGCCAGCACGGGAGCTGCCCCGAGCACTGAGCGCAATCCTGCACGGGACAAGGACCCTCCGAGTGCAGAAAGGGATGGGAAAGCTGCTGAGCAGCAGATCTGGCCATCTTCTGTCCCCCACCAGAGAGATAACAACCCATTCTTTTGAAAGCCTGAAACCGGGCCCGTAGGCTCAGCCTGGTGCTCCGTCTTGTGGAAGATGGGGAACAAGGCAGTTTAAAATGCTTGGCTTCCCTGGGCTTTGTCTGAATGTTCACTCCTACACAGCCTGTAACGGAGACAACAGAAATCCCCTATTCCTTGGGCCAAATGCCTCTACACTCATTTTAAGTCCTTCAGCCAGGAGACTCATGGATCTGAACACCCATCAAGAGTGTAGGAGAGTTGGAGCTGACCTTTTGAGACCAGGACATTTATAAGTAGGAAAAGATATGGCTAAATTGCATCAATTAGTTGCTGAGAACTGCCAGCCTGGCTCTGCTCCCCTCTGGGATGCATGGGAGTCGGTGGATAAGGTGGTAATACTGTGTCTGGGGGTGTGTAAATGCAAGAGAGATTAGCAATGAGCCCTGTGGTTAGTGTCCAGGAGCTGCTAAATGCTGGCCGTGCCTTCCGTGGGCCCACAGCCGCCGCACCATGCGCATGGCAGAGCCTCCTTGTAATAGCCCATCCCTGGAATTCTGTTACGGGAAGGGTGTCCGCGCGCCTTGGCAGCAGGACAAGAAGCAGCCTCCCAGCACAGCCCGCGCTGCATCCCATGGTGCTCGAACGGGCCGAGCGAACCAGGGCTCCCCGAGCGGGAGCTGCTTTGACAGCTCCCAGAGATGTGCCCGGGGTGCACGGCACCCTCCTGGGAGCTGAACCGCTCTGAGACGTGAAGGCATCCAGACCCCAGCGCCCTGGCCACGTCCAGAACATCTCCTCCTCATCAATAACCATCGAGGCGGCAAGGGAGCCCTCGCCTCGCTGGGCCTCCTGCTTTTCCTCCCACCTGTCACTTTAGGCTGATGGAGCCCTTCAGGACGGGCCGTGGCTCTCCCCGAGCCTGGCTTTCCCGGACACTGCCGGGGCCTGGCCCTGCTCAGCGCGCCTGCAGGTGCTCTGCTCAGATAAACAGTCGCGACGCGCGTTGTGGCGAGCGGGCCGCGGGGCCTGCAGGAGCTCAGATACCCAGCCCCGCCGTCCCCGCGCAGGCTGGGGGGCTCCAGCGCGCCCAGGGACCGCCCTGGCCCCGCTCTGCTCCGCAGTACTGGGTGGTCCTGCAGCCCGGGGGCTCTTGGCAGAGCGCGGGCAGCTGGCCTGGCTCCTCCTCAGGTACAGGAGAGCTGCCCTGCTGTCCCTCGGGACGGCTGCAGCCACCCAGGGCTCTTCTGAGCAAGGAGGCTGGTAGGACAGTCCCATGCAGACGTGCAGCTTCCCCCTTTCCTTCTTACAGCTGCAGGTGAAGGTGGCGTCTCTGTGCGTGGACCATGGCACCGTGAGGGGCAGCCGCCCCGGCCCCCAGCAGCAGAGCGCCGAGATGAAATCGTCCCTTGGTGGCCGGCTTCGCCTCGGCACAGCCCTGCTCTGGATCCTCCTGCTGCACCCGGACACCGGCACGGCCTGGAAGCAACATGCCCCTCGCCTTCGCCTCTCCTACAGAGGTAAGAGGGTCCCCGAGGCTGCTGGCAGCTGGGATTCCTGGAGGACCTGCGCCTCATTTCGAAGGGCTGGGAGGAACGTGCGGGGTGGCAGGATGAGCCAGGTGTCACAGGAGGCGGGAGGTCACGGCTGCAACGTCTCGGTGCGTGCCAGCCTCGGGGGGCTTCATGGGCTGTGGCTGTAACGGCGAGCACAGCCGCTGAGGGGGCAGCACTAGTGCTGCTGGCTGCGGGGAACGGCGTGTCCTGCCTGGGTACAACGCAGGGTGGGGACAGCCAGGGACGTCTCCCTTCTGCCCAGACTCACCCCGTGAAGCTTAGAGCGCGTCTGGGGCTGGAGCTCACCTGAGGGAGCCTTCCCCGACCTGCAGGGCAGATCTCCTGTGATTACACTCGCAGTGCAAGGGGGACCCTAAGCCCCAGGCATCTCGGGGGGTGCACTGCGAGCTGCTCAATCTCCAGCACGATACCCCAGCAGGGAGATGGGAGCCAGCTCAGAAAGGCAGCCAGGGCCTGTCTGTCCTCAGAGGCTGAGGAGGCTGCTCAGCCAGCAGAAACACAGGGAGCTCCTGACTTCAAAGCGCCACGGCGTGCTGGGGCCAGGCACGCCAAAAGCCCTCGGTCTTGGGCAGAGGCAGGAGAGGAAGCTCCCAGCATCAGGAGGGCTCCAGGACAATACGAACAATGACAGGGGATGTGACTCACGGACAGCACAAGGCAGGTTCAAGGACACAATGGCCTGAGAAGTTTAGGTTTAAAAATCCCTCGGAAAGAAACAAAAAGGATTACATCCACCCCAGCAGCTACAGGATCAGCCTTGCTGTCAGATCCCAGCATGGGGGAGGCAGGTGGAGCTGGCCGGGGAAGGGGGGCACGTCAGCAGGCGCAAGAGAAGGAAATGACAGCGCCGAAGGCTGCGAGAGCAAAGGAAGGATGGGGCATGGGGCAGGGGGCCAGGAACAACAGCGGCAGCTCCCGGCCCACCGCGGAGCCGAGGAGCAGGGTTAGGCCAGCCCGATGGGTTGGACGCTGCTTGGGTAAAAAAGGGCAGCGCCGCTCTGAGCTCCCGTGGCTCTGATAATCCGGCGCTGGCCCAGCTAGAAGTTGGCGAATGGGGTTTCCAGCTATCTGTGACGGAGAGGCAGCCCCGCCGGGCAGGATCCAGAAGCCATCGCGCTGCGGCGGCGCGGGGGGCTCTGGTTATCTGCACCAAGAGCTGCCCCGACGCAGCCCTTATCAGCCACGGGGCTCCAGGGGTCGTCTCCTGGGCCTGGCTCCTTCTTAGGGCTGGGGAAGGAGGGAGAAGGGGCTCCCGGCAGAGCCGGCGGTGACCCCGGGAAGCCGGGGGTCACCCTGCGCGGAGGGTGTTGGCGCTGAGGGGCAGGCAGAGATGATGGATGGGACGAGGCAGTTTCGGCGATGCTGACAACAAAGGGAAACCCCCCCTGGCCTTTGGAGATAGCACAAAAGAGAGGATGCTTCTCCGGGCTCACCCCTCTCCTTAGCCATCGCACAGCTGCTTCAGAGACCACCTGATTCCCTCCCTTAGGGGCTGGGGCCGGATCAGAAGTCCTGTTTGTATCGACGGACTGGGGGCAAGAAAGGTCTGTGCTCATTTAGCAGGCAGCTTCCTGCCTAGACAGCACGGGAATCAAAGCCATTTGGGTGTCCCGTCTGTTTGTAAAGGAGCAGAACCGTGGCCCAGCACGAGGCGGGGATGGACCGCGGTGCCCCTCGTCCCGCGGAGCCTGCCGTGGATTGCGTGCTGTGAATCCCTCCTGATACCAGGTCAAAGCCTCCCACCCCACGTTGCAACGCTGCAACAACACCCCACGTTGCAACAAGACCGGCAGGGAGGGCTGGGAGTCCTGCCTGCTTGGACAGGGCCAAGGCAGCTCCCAGCACCAAGCGGTGAGAATAGCAGCTTTCTCCTCGACACAGGCACGTCCCCCACAGCTTAATTGCCCCACTGGCTTAATTACACACCTATGCACTGGATGAATCATTGGCTTTGCCTCCCCCTCCCATCTTCCTTTCCGCTGCCTTGTCTTACATTTCCGTCTGGATCCTCCGGGTGTGCAAGGGATGAGTGAACTGGGACCGAGGAAACTTTTTCAGGAACGGAGTGAGGGCTCTTCCTCCTGGCAAGGACCACCCTGGGAGCACTTGCTGGCAGAGAGGGGGGATTTCTCTGTCTTACAGTAACTAGAGCTCCGATCCCAGCACGGTGCAGCCCGGAGGAAGGGGAGAAGGAAATGCGTGGTCGGAGCCTGCCGGGCTGCAGCATCGCGGTTCCGGGCAGGGACCCTGCTTGCCGCGTGTGCCCCGGCAGCTCCTTTCCTCGCAGGCAGAAGCGGACGTCAGGGGCACTTCCAGCTCACAACAACTGGCCCCGCTTCCTCTCTCCCAGGGAAATGGGGTGGAAGGAAGAGAGCAATAGCGTCTGGGAGCCGCGGGAGCCGGGGTCGTGGCCACGGAAGCAGGCACGCTCTGCTCCCTGGCACCCGCGCTGTCCTCCCGGTGGCCGGCACTTGCTTCCCTCCTCCAGCACCAAATGGGTGCTGCCAGAAGCCCCTTTCCTAAGCCTAATTCTAATTCTAATTCTAATTCTAATTTCCTAAGTCTAATTATAGGTTTAGGCTGTGTCCCAGAGCAGGAGACGTCAAAATGTGACAGAGGCAGCGGCACAGCAGCACCCGAGACGCAGCTGGAGACCTGCTGCAAGCTCCATGGCCATGCAGCTGCCAGGCTTGGGGTTGGGGTGAAGCCCAGCAGCTCTCAGGCACTGAGCAGTAAGAAAGGAGCTGGTCCAAATGTCCTGGCCGGGCCAGGGTAGTCAGGTTTTCATACAGCTTTTCATTTGAGTTTCACTTTGCTCCAAGATTTGCCAAGGCACTGGCAGGAAAGTTGCTTTCCCGTGGGTAGGTGGTGAGAGCTGTTCCTGGGAGAAGGAAGGAGAGGGTCTCCTGCTGTCTGCTTCCTCATTGACTAATGGGTTTCTCTTTCTTCCACCTTCTGCCCTGTAGATCTGCTGAGATCCAACAGCTCTCGCCTGTTGCTGGCGTCAGCGGATGGGCTGGATTTCCAGGCGCTTTTGCTGAATGAAGACAGGGCCTGGCTGATGGTGGGAGCGAAAAACCACATCTTCCTGCTCCATCTCGACCATCCCACCAGGGAGCCGGAGAAGGTCAGTGCTGGGGAGGAGGGTGTGAACACAATCCTGGGCCAGACCAGCCTCTTCCTCCCCGGTTCTCCCGGGAGCAGCTCTCCGTGCCGGTGCCAGGGAATGGAGGGGGATGTGGTCCTAGCTGCCATGGGGCAGCGTCACCAAGAGACACAGGTTTACTGGGCCGTCTCAATCAATGGGGGTCAACCAGCTCCTGGCCCGTGCACTGGTGTTGATCCCCACTTGGGACAGGCCATGAGAGCCTCCTGCTGCAGCCAACACCAGGAAAGGACAGGGCTGCTTAGCCGGGAGCCAAGATCTGGGTGGGTCCGGGCTGAGGGTGGAAGGGAAGCACCCAAAGCCCGGAGATCACACCATAATCACTGCTCCTGCACGATCTGAAACAAATGGAGTGCGCTAATGTCATCCCAACACATCCTGCCTGTGGGGTGCACACTTCAAAACCAACAAAAGGAAAGACCATTAGCACATTGGGCCCTGGCGTTCCCACAGGCTGGGATCCAGGAGCTGCCTGCCGACTGGGTGTGCCGTGGCCCACCCAGCGCTGTCCCCCTCCGTCAGATCTGCTCCGACCCTGTCTGGCAGGCTGCCCGCTGAGCTCAGCTGGCCCTTTGGGACCCAGAGGGTGGTCAGACCTTTCGCAGTGCAGCCCTGCGTCCTCCTCGTGTGCCTCAACCCTGCAGAGGGAGTTCACGGTCAAGCTCGGCCTTGGGGGACATGCCCATGGCAGGCAGTGCTTGCAGGAACCGGTCAAGCTGCCCAGGAGAGCAGAGGGCACCAAGTGGGGCTCAGGCTGGTGGGGTTTGTGTTGCAGATTTTCTGGCCAGCCCCCCGGGAGCAGGTTGAGCATTGCCAGCTGGCGGGGAAGAACGCAGAGGTAAGCAGGCCTGCTGCAAGGGTAAGGTTAGGAGCACCACGACCCCAAAAACAGCACCCTGGGGAGCTGCGTGACACAACGGTGTCCAGCCAGCTAGGCCTGGTATTGGGCCTCAGCAAGCTCAGCCTGCTGACTCCCCGGGCAGCACCTGGCTGGCCTTCCCCATCCTGGGAAGCCCTGCAATACGGCTGGCAGGGAGTGCCCCTGCACGCGTTACCTGCGCTCTCACCATCGCCAACGTTTGTCTCCCGAGCAGACAGAGTGTGCCAACTTCGTCCGCCTCCTGCAGCCCTTCAACAGGAGCCACGTGTTTGCCTGTGGGACTGGCTCCTACCAGCCTGTCTGTGCCTTCATCCAGCTGGGAGGCAGAGCAAGGGTGAGGGACACCCTGGTGAGCCATGTCCCCGTGGCCCTCCTCCTCCCAGCTCCTTCCTCCTCCCTGTCCTCCTCTATAGCGGGGAAGGGAGGGGAAGAGCGTGTCCGGACAGTGTGTCCAGGCCCGGAGCCTGGAGCCCGTGCAGGGAGCTTGAGGCTTCCCATGGGGAAGCCATGCCCATGTCCAAGGTGCCCAAAGAGAGGTGGTACCTGTTCCTGGCAGTGGCCAGCACAGACCTTCTGCTCCCAGGCTGAAGGTTGTGCAAGTGAGAGGGACATCCCGTGGGAGGCATGGACAGGCCAAGGGAGGTGGGGGCAGGTTCCCTGTCTAGGCTGACGTTTCCCCTCTGGCTCTGGCAGGATGCTGGGGCCCTGCCCATGCGGCTGGTGACCCACTCCTTGGAATCGGGGCGAGGACGGTGCCCGTACAGCCCCCATGAACCTTTCACGGGGCTCCTTATTGGTAAGTTGAAACAGGGAGCAGAGAGTAGAAGTGGGGACGGGAGGATGGGAGTTCTGGGAATGGCCTGTGCGGAGGTCCCTGCATGCCAGTCCTGCGGAGCCTTGTCGTGCTCAGGTTCATCCCAGCCCCATGGAGAGGTTCCTGCTCAGAAACACGAGAGAGGGGCTTTACAAATGCCGTGCATGCATGGGGGTGTGTGCAGGGTCCCTTGCTGGCCCGCCTTGTAGACCTGGTGGGTCATGGGCCAGGGTCAGCACCATTGTGACTGTGGCTGAGGAAGGGACCTCTCCTGATCCAAGGCTGCACCATGGGGAGCCCTGCCAGGGTGCCAGCACCCCGGCTCACCCACATCTCCTTCCCTGACCCTGCAGACGGGGAGCTCTATTCCGGCACCTCCAGCGACTTCATGGGCAGCAGCGCTGCTTTCTTCCGCACCTGGGTCCACAGGGCTGAGCAGAGCTACATCCGGACAGAGCAGAACCAGGATCACTGGCTACACGGTACCGGCGTGGGGAGAGGCGGGGGGACAGGCTGCTGCATGGCCCGAGGGCTCCCCTTGCATCTCCCACGGGGGAAGCAATGGCTGAAAGTCTCTGGCACGTATTGCAAGCTCAGACGTAGCCGGGGGAGCTGCCAGCACCGGGCCACGTTGGGCTGCTCCTCCTCCTCGCAGAGCCTTCGTTCGTCGGCGCTTACGCCATCCCCGATACCCACAACCCGCGGGACGACAAGGTCTACATCTTCTTCCGGGAGACGGCGCTGGAAGCGGGGCAGTGGGAGCGCCGGCACGTCCACGCGCGGGTGGCGCGGGTCTGCAAGGTGAGTCCCACAGCTCTGGCACCTCGCGCGCAGCCACGCGGCTCGGCTCGGCTCGCCGGGCGGCCTGCGGGCTCCGCTGCCCCGGGGACACACACATCTGCCCTCCTGCCCCAGCTGCTGCCGAGCTGCGGCCAGGCACAGGTCTTCTGGCCACACACGGGCTTCCCCAGGCACCCTCTGGGCTGGGGGGACGTCCCAAATAGGGGCAAATGACACGGACCGGGGTGGAGGGTGTCACCACGCACGCAGCGGGCGCGGCGATGAGGCCGGGCTGAGCGCCGCGCTCGGTGCCCGGCAGAACGACGCCGGCGGGAAGCGCAGCCTCATCAACCGCTGGAGCACCTTCCTCAAGGCCCGCCTGGTGTGCTCCGTGCCCGGGCCCCACGGCACCGAGACCCACTTCGACCAGCTCGGTGAGCGCGCGCACCGCTTGGCGGCACCGGCAGCGGGAGGCAGGCGCCAACGCCGCGCCGTGAGCCCGGCCCTGAGCGATGCCATCCCCGTGGCTCCTGCCACAGCTGCCACCCGCCTCTCTCCTTGCAGAGGATGTTTTCCTCCTCCGCACACGGGACCCGCAGAACCCTCTTGTCTTCGGCCTCTTCACGGTTTCCAGGTGAGCCCCGGGCTCTGGCTGGCCCTGTGGAAACACCCAGCTGGGCAAGGAAAGGCCGCAGGGGACACGGGTGCCGCGGCTCTGGCTCCTGCGGAGCAGCAGGGAGACCAGCAGCTCTGCCCTCCCTCCCCTGCAGCGGCGTCTTCAGCGGCTCCGCCGTGTGCGTCTACTCCATGGGTGCCGTGAGAGCCGCCTTCAGCGGCCCCTTTGCACACAAGGAGGGCTTCGACTACCGCTGGGTCGAGTACAAGGGCCGCATCCCCTACCCCCGGCCGGGCACGGTAAGGGCTGGCGCTGGGGAGCAGGCGGTGGGAAGGGGCCCGGGAAGCTGTCTTGGCCATAACGTCGCTGCCCGTGGTGCCCGCAGTGTCCCAGCGAGACGTACGACCCGCTCCTGCAGTCCACCAAGGACTTCCCCGACGAGCTCATGAGCTTCATGCGCACCCACCAGCTCATGTGGGAGCCCGTGTACCCGCAGCACCGCCGGCCCGTCCTCGTGAGGGTCAACGTGCCCTACCGGCTCCTGCGGCTCCTGGTGCACAGGGTGGAGATGGAGAGCAGGCACTACGACGTGCTCTTCCTCGGCACAGGTAGGGGCTTGGTCCAGCTCTGGGGACGCTGTCACCACGTGATGACACCCAGTCCTGCCCGGGCGCATGACACCCAGGCCGGACAGCTCCCTCTCCTGCTGCATTCACAGATGACGGCAGGGTCCTGAAGGTGGGTCTGGCCAGCGGGACGAGCCAGGGCATGGAGGAGCTCAGCCTGGAGGAGATCAGTGTCACCAAGGTACAGGGCCCTCAGGCAATGGGATCGAGCAGTGTGGCCTCATCCAGCCCCCTGGCCTCCATGTGGGAGGTCCTTAGCCTCACTGCTCTTGTCTCCCAGCCACCCTGAGCAGTAGTTACCATCTCTGCAGGGAGAGGAGCAACGGTCACTGGTGGGCTGAGGTGCCCAGGGAGGACCAACCCCACTGCAGGACTAACCCTCTTCTCTTCCAGGTGCCTTCTCCCATCCTGGACATGCAGTTGTCACCAAAACGGGTGAGTTCCCCTCAAGGCTTCATCCTGGGGTGGCCAAGGGAGGGGACAGCTGCCCCAGCCTCTTCCCCTCAGGCCCAGGGTTCGCCCGTGTAGGGAGCAGGCTCCACCAGTTCAGCTCGGGGTGGAAGCTCAGCCCTGCACCTCGCTGCTCTCCCAGCCTGGCACCCACCCTCAGCCTGGCACAGGGCAGGTGCCCAAGTCGCGGGCCGGTCTCCTCCCCACATGTCCAGCCTGAGAGGGCGCTGACAGCATCCATTCTCGTTGCCTGCGCAGCAGGAACTGTTTGTGAGCAGCACGCAGGGGCTGCTGCAGCTCTCCCTGTACCGCTGCGAGCTCTACGGCAAAGCCTGCACCGACTGCTGCCTGGCCAGGGACCCCTACTGCACCTGGGACGGCAGGAGCTGCGCCCCGCACGTGCTCACGGAGAAGAGGTGAGCGCCCACCTTGCACCCTGCGCGGCAAGGACGAGGCACCGGCCCTGAAGGCTCTGCCGTCCGCGCCGCCCGCCACCCCTGCCATGCTGCCCCCGCGCCCCGTGCCTCGTTGCTGTGCCCCGTGGCGCCCAGGCACACAGCCGAGGTGTGCTCGCTCCCCAGGCAGGCCCGCTGCCAGGACGTGCTGCAGCCCGACCCGCGCAGCCAGTGCCAGGACACCACGGAGGGTGAGCACCAGCCCAGGCCCCGCCGGCAGGCTCCAGCACCAAGACACCGGTGCCCGCCATGGGCACTGGGAAACCAGCCGCCTCGCCAGGCTGGACCCCCTTGTGCACAGGGCTGGGCAGTCACCCCCTCCTCCCGCCCCCTCTCGCCCACAGGGACACCCGCAGTAGAGAAGCTGGTTTTCGGTGTGGAGAAAAACTCCACCTTCCTGGAGTGCCTGCCTCGCTCGCCGCAGACGAGCGTGCGCTGGCTGGTGCAGCACGGCGAGGAGGGCAGCGCCAGCGAGGTGCGGGGCGCGGGGCATGGGGCGCGGGCGGGCGCAGCGCGGGCGGCCCCTCACACCCTCTGCCTTGGCCCAGCTCACCAGCAACGGCCGCTTCCTGGCGCTGGAGCAAGGGCTGCTGATCCGGCAGCTGGCGCGGGAGGACGCGGGGAGCTACGAGTGCCGCGCCGTGGAGCGCTCCTTCTCGCGGCCCCTCACGCGCTACAGCCTGCGTGTCGTCGGGCACGAGGCGATGGAGACGCCACCCTACAAGCGGGGCAAGGAGCTGAGAGGGAGCTACCAGCCACCTCTGCCCCGAATGGACCCGCAAACGGGCTACAAGGGCTTCCCGCGGGCGCTGGGGGCACCGGGCACCAGCCTCGACATCTACTGCAGTGCCCTGCGGCTCCAGGAAAGGCAGCGGCAGAAAGCCTGGCCCCACAAGTGGCAGCCGCCTTCCCCAGAGGGCAAGAAGGGCCGAGTGCGCCGGCACCCGCCGCGCCTGTAACGGAGCGCGCGGAGCGGCCGGCACAGCCTGCGCACCGGGGCCTCCGGCGCCTGCCCCCTCCGCCGGTTCGGGCCCTTGCAGGCACCAGCTCCAAGCCACCGCTCAGCCTCCCGAGCAGAAAACGCCGTGCGTTGACTACCTCAAACCGCGCCAGTGCCCCGGGCCTCCCCGCGCGGCCCCGCGGAGCGCGGCAGGGCTGGGGCAGCCCAGCCGGACTCCAAGCCATTCACGCCCTGCTGAGTATTTATTCTCCTCCTACCTCCCCTTACCGGTGATGGTTAATAGCAGCAACAGCGAACGCAGAGCACCCAGGAGGGAAGGAGCCGGTTTCGACTCGGCTCCCGCACCGGGCAGCCTCCAGACGCCGCCATGGACATGAGCGGCCCCGGGCACCTCACGGCGGCACCGGCACCCAGGGAGCTGCTTGTGCAGCGGGGGGCTGGCAGCAGCACCTCTGGGGTTGCCCAGGCGCGCCCTGCTTCGCCCCACACCGCTTCTTTCTCGTAGCAAATTGTGTTTGAAGCTCCTTTTCCCACAAGAGAGCAAAACGCCGGGCAGTTATACCAACTTACAATTTATTGTTTTTTAAAAAAATGACATGAAACACAAGTAAAAATAAATACATCATATAAACAACAAATTGCTCAAAGTCTCTGTTCTGGGAGGTCGGGCGCGCACGTCCCGCTCGGCAGAGAGAAGAGGGAAGCACATGGTCACGCGTGGGGCCAGCCGCCCAACCCACCCTGCTAGAGATCCTCCTCTTTCCAACCACAAGACAGGCCACAGACTAAGGCGGTCGTAAGAAAGAAAACAAATGAAAGCAGCCCCCTGCCCGCCCCCAAACTAAACCAGAGCCACCGGCGGATTCATTCAGGCTGCCCTCCACACGTGGGGCGGCCCCAGAGGGCCCAGGTGCGAGCCGGGTGGGAGGCAGAGCGGCGCGGTGGGGCGGGAGGCGGCCTCCCTCGCCCCGCGGCCTCCCTTGGAGCCCCGCGTGCGGGGAGCCCTCATCCCCAGCGGGACGGAGCTGGACTGAACCCCCCTTTTGAATCTCTGCCCCCCACCCCCTGCCCTTCCAAGAGTGGACTGACAAACTTCGTCCTAGAGTAGAGAGAAACAGCAGTTTAGCAGCTCCTTGCCGCGCGTGCCCCTCTGGGCCTGGGAGCCAGCCGCAAACCACCAGCCATTTTGTTGCGTTCCCCCATTAGCCGGCACCAGTAAGTGAAGCAGGTCCTAGCGAGGCGCCCGTGGCAGTCCCGTCCTTGCCTCCTGGCAGCGTTTCCGTATCTGCAGTCACCCCGCGCAGCTCCCGGCGCCCGCGGCAGCGAGCGGGCCCGGCGGTGGGTGCGGGTGCGGGCCGGGCCCTGCCCCCCGAGGCGTCCGCCACGCTCCAGCACCACCCACAGCAGCAAAGGGCGCCCAACCCACGGCGGTGGTCGCGATGGCCTTGGGCGCCTCACGGCCGCGGGTCACTCCCCACCCGCCCCCGGGGTGTCTCGCGGGGGTGTCTCAGCTTCACCCGGCCATCCCGGCTGCGCCCGGGGAGGGAGCGGAAACCTCCCTCCTGCGGGAATTGCTCAGAGGCGCCAGGGGACCTCGGGGCTGCGCTCAGGAATCCTCCTTAGCGTCCAAACGCCTCTGCGGAGAGTCCTGCCCCGCTGTCCCCAGCGCCGCCCGCAGCGCGGCCACCAGCTGCCCCCAGCGGTTCATCGAAGACAAAGTCAGCAGCAACACAAAAAATCCAACCCGCGCAGGGGCAGCCCCCGTTCCAGGCTCCGACAAGCGACACTGGACCCTCTAAAGCACAACTAGGTGCTAAAGAGAAGGCCGGAGGGGAGAGGAGGCCCTGGGAGAGGCGGCGTTTGGGGCTCAGAGAGGTCACCCCGTTCGGAAGGAGCCCGGATAACCCACGTTATCCGTGCGGCTTCAAGGGCGCGGAGGAAATCCTTTCGCGCTGCCCTAGAGCCGGACCACGAGCCGGTCCCTGCGGCCCCAGGACGGCTCGGAGCAGCCCCGGCAGCGGCGGCTCGCTGGGGCCGCCCCAGACGCGGTGACCATCTCTGTGCCGAGGCTCTGACACGGGGCAGGGCCCCCGACACAGCGGGTGGCTGAAGGGTGAGGCAGGGAGCCCCCCGGGTAGGTGGGGGCAGAGGCGCCGCCCTGCCCCGTGCTCAGAAAGGGCCCCTGGGACTCGGGCGCTTTCGGAGCAGGGGCAGCGCGCCTGGCTCTTGCAACGGAGGAAGCCCCTCAGGGTGGGTGGCTTTGGGGGGCGGCTGCGCAAGGGGCTTGCTGGCCGCCGCAGGGCACCTAGTGGCACGGGGGTCCCTTTCCTAGGGGCGCCGAGCGCGTGCGCCCCACGCTGCCGCGGCTACGGGCGCCCGCGGCGGAGGGGACGGCGCCAGGAGCCGCTTGCCACAGCACCGGCCGCTCTGGAGGTCCAGGTGCTTTCCTGGAGAGGCAACAAGCAGAGCAGAAACCGCGCGGGCCCCGCGGGCAGCGCCCCGAGCCCCCCAAAGCCACACCGGGAGGGTGGCGGGGGCGAGCGCGGGCCCTGCCCGCGGCCCCGGCGCAGCCAGGCTGGGAAGGGCCCCGGGCTCCCTCCGCTCGAGCTCCCAGGAGCCAGCGGCCTCCCGCGCGGCCTCGCGGGTCTCAACCACTGGCTACCCCGGCCAAGGAGAGCCCAAACGCCCCGGGAAGGCGCCGGCCTCCCGGGGCTGCAGCGGACACGCGGGCGAGCTCGCGCTACAGTCAGCGGCGCGGGGTCGGACACACAGAGCACAGGAGGGCACCACTCACAGACGCAGCAAGTCAAGTCTTTGGAGAAACTCGCATGAACAGCATCAGTTAATTTGCTTTGATACTTTTGTGGGGGGGTTTGATTTTTATTTCCATGGTGCATCCAAAGACAAGTTGTCCAGCAGTTTGCTCAGAACCCCTCGGTTTTCAACTCCTAGGACATGTTAAAGAAGAAAGCACTATTTTAATGTTTGTTTTCTTAAAAAAAAATAAAATAATTTGCATAGCTAAACTGTTGTTCTAAGGCTTCTATGAACAGGGGGGTTACGTTTGACAGACAACGTCCATTAAACAGAGAAAGACACTAGGAAAGCCCCGTAACGTGTTTATTGTGGTTCCGCGTGACGAGCGCCCTCGCTCCGGGAAGGTCCCGTCCTCCGGCCGCTGGGACGTCCCCTCCTCTGCTCCTACCCCTGGCCGGTCCCGGTTGCTGCTGCCCGGGAAGGCAGCACGGGCCCCGGCCCTGCAGGGAGGACATGGAGCCGGGGGCTCCCGGGAGGCCCCTGCACCCGGTGCCCCACGCGGCCTCCGGGCTCCCTGCGCGACGGGGCCCGCGACGCCAGCGCCCGCTCCTACCCTGCGCTCTGCTCCACGGCTGCTTCTCCCCACGCGGACACCCCCACGAGCAACCACGGCACGATGCAGGCCAGCAGTTTATTTTTCTTATTTTTTTTTTCTTTTTTGTTTTCTTTAAACATGAAAATTAATTTAAAAATAGAAAGAAGAGAGTCCCCCAAACAATAAATATTACGCCTTCATGAAATAAATTAAAGCAGGAGATGGGGTCGGAGCAGGGAGGCGGCGGCGAGGGGCGCCGGCCCCTGCGCCCGCGGGTGCCGCGGGGAGCGCGAGGAGGCGCCCGCGGGAGTCGCCAGGACTCCCCTGCAGCAGCAGCAGGAGGGCACAGGGACAATGTCCTCGGCGCAGGGACAACGGCCCCGGCCCGGGGAGCTGCTCCCTGCCCTCCCGCCGCGCCGGGCACCTCCCGCTCGCCGTCGCCGGGCGCTGAAGAGGATGACGAACAAACCGTGGGTTTTCGTGCCTGTTTTGCTTTTTTCTCCTCCTCTCTCTAACCCGAGTATCCCCCTGCCCACCCCGAACATGCCCAACAGAGAAGCCCTCCCGCCCCCTCCCCAGTAAAAACGCTCCGGCCCCGGCGCTGGCCGCGCGGGCCGGCTTCACAGCTAAGGCAGTTCCCAGGGAGGTGCTCGAGGCCGGGCCTCCAGGCCCCCAGCCTCCCCCTTCCAGACAAGACAGAACAGAGACAGACAGACAGACAGAGCCGGGCGGGGGGGGCGGGAGGGACGGGGCTCTCCTAGGGTCTGCGCCGCTGCTCCCCTCCCTGCCCCGGCTCCCCTCGCAGCTCCGCTCCAGCCCCCCGTACAGCTCAGACCCTCGACAGCTAAAACCCAACAAAACCGAAGGAAAACAAACCGAGCTCCCCAGCACCCCCCTTCACATCCTTCTCCACCCGCTGCCTTGGCCCAGAGGGGAAATCCTGCCTCCCAAAAAGGTCCTGCAACTTTGGCCTCCCGGCGGAGCTGAGAGCGAGCAGGAGCCGGGCCCGTTATTTCCCTGTGATCTCTATCACATCGTCGTCTTTGTCCTCATCATTGGAGCTGCATCCCACCTCCGGGACCTCCTGGGCTTCAAACTGAGGCACCTGGGAGCGAAGGAGGCCGCCGGGCGGGAAGCCCGCGTGGGGGGACGCGTAGCCAGGGTAGGCGGACGCCACGCTCCTGGGAAGGCTGCTGGGCAGGACGGGGGCTGGGAAAGGAGCAAACATCCTGGGCTCGGGCAGGAGGGACTGCGTGAAGGGCAGCGAGTAATTGGGCAGCACCCCCGTCAGAGAAGGGTTGAGCATGAAGGAGGGGACGCTGGCGGTGGCTGAGGTAGCAGCAGAAGAGCTGGCGGTGCCGGCTGGCAGCAGAGGGTCAGTAGTCACAGGGAACACCAGATGAGGGTCTGGGAGTAAATTGGGCAGCTGGTAATAAGAGGAGCCAGTGCCCACGTATAAGGAGTTTCCCGGCTGGGAGGCAAACGGATGGGGTAGGTTGTGGTTTAGAGAGACAGGAGGCATGGCGAACCCACCAGAGCCGGGGTACCCGTGTTCGTAGGGCTGCGCCGACGCCGCCAGCTGGCGCTTTTTCTGCTGCCTGCGGGCCTGTTCCTCGGGCGCCGAGGGCGACGTCGACTTGCGCTTGC